>CAJNDS010002102.1:983146-1513146 GCA_905221605.1 Symbiodinium natans
TCACGACAATCGTTGTTGGCATTATGGGCTTATGGTCAAGGTTAATCAAGGTTGTGTCAGGTCTAGTGATGAAGCTTCTGTGGGTGGGCTGCTCAAGCAGTCGGCAATCCGCTGCGACCGCTCGTTTAGGTAAGTAGTGTTCAAGCCAATGCTGCGGGGCCAGGCCAAACAAGCCAGGTGAAAGCACTTGCGCGCTCGAGCTGCTGAGTTTTGGAGGCAAACTCTCTCGAACACACCATAACACACCTGTTAGGAACCGCCAGGTAAGGAGTTTGGTGCGCAAGAATCTCGCAGCTAGTTCGGTACGCGGGTCTCCAACACAAATCAAGAAACACACCTGCAAGATAAACAACAGGGCATTCAAGAACAGGAGGCAGCCCCAGTCGAATCCGTCTCTTCCACACAGAGTCACGCAGCACGTGGTTGGGACCGAGATATAACGCTGCTCTGGGAGAGGACAGGTGGTGCACGTCAATGTCGCAACATGTGACAACCCTTCCTGAGTCGGACACTTTCAGGGTCAAGGCCCAACGCTCGTGCCAAGGCATCCCGCACCTTATTTCACGCTGCAGCGTTTCGCTTTTTCGACGGCTTTTGGGTCCGCAACTGCCGCAATAGAATCAGGACTACCAAGGCCAGCTGAAACCCGAGTGCTCTGGTGGAAAAGGGCCTTTTTAGTACTAAGCGCCAACACACCCCGCCCTGCAGTCTTGCTTCTGATCAAGGTGAAGGAAAGAAAACGCTGATTCGGATGCTACACGGACGGTTTGGGTGGAGAATGTTCGCCTCGGCTTCCTGCCGAGAAGCGTCTGGAACAAGCAGACCCGGATCGGGCCTCCTTCCCCCTAACCCAATTCCCCCCATACCAAATTTTCTGGCGCCACAGACCCCTCCCCCCCCGCCCTGTGGGACCCCCCCCATTCCCTTGGAGGAGCTGCAAACCGATGCCGTGGAGGGTCCCGCTTGTCGGTGGCTCCTACAGGGGAAATTCCTCAAAACCCCCCCCCACCCCCACCCCCCTCACCCCCCCCCCCACCCACCCACCCCCCCACCCCCCCCCCCCCCACCCCAGCACACCCCCCCCGGCCCCCCCCCCCCCCCACCCCCCCCCCACCCGCTCTGCCCTTCCTCCCTTTTTTTGCGAAACCCTCTTTCCTCCTTTCCTGTCCTGGGGCCGGCCCGGCTGCCGAGGCGGCGCGCGCAAGCGTTTACAATTAGCTGCCGCAAATTAAGTTGGTGTTGGGAGTATACATACATGTATATGCATGTGCACATGGTGCCATGCCGCGTGTCAGAAACCCCTTTCCCCCACCCTGAACCAAAAATCCTACAACACGAAAACCCCCAGCTAAAACCCTTAACCCGCGCAGCGACGAACCTTCCTAAGCCCGGCAAGTGGCATCGGCAACCTTCGTGCAGGTCTGGACAGGCAGCATGATCTCTTCTTCTCGGCCTCCAGGGGAGAATGCGGGTTTAGGGTTTAGCGTTTAGGGTTTCGGGTTCGAGCGGCACAGGGATCGATAGGCACAAGCCCAAACAGGAAGAAGCTGATTCTGGTGAAGCAGAAACCATGACCAGTCGTCGGTGGTGACAACCGGGGCCCGTGCCAAAGACCTTCCTTGGTATTGGGGTTTGCTTTGATTCTGAGTTCTGCCGAAGACGAATCGACAGGAAATGCCACGAACCGTGCTCTCAACAAAAAACCACCAAGGGAGTGCATCCCGGCGTCAAGGTAATCATCCTGAAGGTGGTGCTGAACTGCCGGCCCTGGGGCATCGTGCCTGATAGACAAAAGTGCTTCGGAAACCCGGGGGGGGGGGGGGGGAGTTTGCAAGAGGGTCGGGCTCACTTTGCTGGATTATAGTCTTCAACTCAAGCCGCCACAGTGTGTACTAATGCTTCTTCACCTTTGCCACTGGCACCTGGTCGCACGTTTTGCCAGTCTGGGTGGAAGACATGCATGCCTCGGTCCAGCTCGAGCCCAGGCAATGCGGCAAAGGCGGTTCAACTTCAAAGTTCTCAAAAGCTCAGATTCACACCCATGTTGGTCATGATGGCCATTCTCTCCAGGGCCTGCAGAGGTGAGTCGCTTCGTTTTCTTAAATTCGGTACCTGACATCGAATGTCTTCTGCCTCCTTCCGGTGCTCCCGGAACGAGATCCCTGGAGAAGCGCTCCGCTGCCGCGCCGACACTGCAGGCAGGATGAAAAAAGTGATGCTGAGCAGGGTTTAGGGTTTCGGATTTCGGGTTTAGGGTATCGGTAGGATTTGTAGAAGCGATGATGGGGAAAGATCTTGAACGAGCGCGCAACCAAATGCTCTGTCACGATTTCCTGCCCTTTTGCCACCGCAGACCCGCCGTATATTGCTGGCCACGAGCACAACAAAAGCAGTCTGACCCCGGCCCCGGCAAATGTGAGGAGGACATCTGCCATCGGCTCGCGACTCCCCACTTTTGGAGGAATATTCGTGAGGAGCTCCAAGGCAGGAGGGGGAGACTGGTGTTTCTTTTTTCCTCTCGCCGCGGGCAAGGAGCACGCAGCGACAGCAAAATCTAAGACTTCGTCGCTGCTTCAGTACTTTCACTCAGCTTATGCAAAGTTGTACTGTGATCGCGATCTCGATGAAGCTGTTGACAATGTTGATCCAAACGGGTGTGGATCACTTGCCTTGGCAGTCATGCTCCTCATGCCCACATCGGCATCGTCTGTCTAGACCCTCGCCAACCGTGTTGACAAGAAAGTGCACAAACAGGTCAGTGTTGTGAGGGACTGCAAGTCATCTTTCGAGCTGTTCTCAGCATCGGCCACTGCATGAGCTTTGGATAGTAGGCAAACAGAGAGGCAGCTGAGGCCAGGACAAGCCCTTGCAGCCGCGCCTGGCAAGTGCTTAGCGCTACCCGCATCAGTTTTCCGGTTTTCATTAGATTGCAAAAAAGCAACACCAAGCAACTGCTGCCTTGAAAGAGTCTGAGGTCGCTGACGCAAGATTTCATCAATCCTGATCAACCCCAAACCATCCCACACCACAGCCTGCTGAAAGCGCTGCACGCTCTGCTTGCAAATTGGACACCTGCTGCATGGGCTGGCTTTTGAAGTGATGGGCGTTGTGGATGAGGGTGTTGGCTGTTGGTGGCAAACATTTGACAAGTGAAGCTCTCCATGTCCCTTGTCAAGACTAGCTTGCTGTCATAACCACATGGGTTGAACCCTCTTTTGCGAGAGGCTGCATGGGCAATCTCTCAACCCTCAACATTGTCTTTGTGATCCTTCCGCCTGGTGTCTGGGTGAAGCACGCCGTCCTTGCGTACCCCCAACAAGCGTTGCCGTTACAGCCGGATTCAGCTCTTTAGGAAGCTGCACTGCCGCTCTTGAGACAAGCGTCTGCGACTTGATAGCGTTTAGAGCACCACACGCATACCTGAGTCGCGTGAATCCAGGACCACAGCAACTCTCATGTGCAGAGAGGGGAAGGTCGTCAGCCAAGGCTTTTTGAAAACTCTCAATGCATGTCAATGCCCAAGGTGCCAGGAGATGCCCGCATGGTAGGCACACCGTATCCGCCGGGGCCTAGCAGTACATGCTGTGAGGAGCCAGCGCAAGCACTGCCCCAATCCTCCTGTGCTTGAAACAGGCTGCACTTGACAAGCGATTGAAGGATGCTATTGGCAAGTTTGGTAGTTGCAAGGCCTGACGGCACACAATGCAGGGCCCGGTGGAAGGTGGATACCGGGGTCGAACCTGCACCACATCTCAGCTGGGGTACAAAAGCTGCAAGGACTAGCGGGAGGCTCGAAAACAGCCAGCGGGCCGGAATCATTCAGATGGTATCACATTATATACATACACACACAAACACATATACACACATGCACACATGCAGACATACACACATACACATACGCATACACATACACACACACATACACATACACATGCACATGCACATACACATGCACATACATACACATACATACACATACAAACATACAAACATCCAAGCATACAAACGTACAAACAAACAAATAAACACACATACCTACGTACATACATACATACATGCATACATACATATACACATCTATATAAATAAATAAACAATATATATATATATATATATATATATATCATGAACATATCTACGTAAACAGTGCAGCTACATTTACATCCTCTTGGCGTGTTTTGGGGATATGGTTGAGGTTGTTGACATTGGCATCGTATATGTTCGCGGAATGATTGCTGATAGACGCCGTGATGAGACATGTATTCACATATTGGGCGGAGACTGGCCACAAATGTCACAAGCTGTCGCTGTCACACCTCGACCCCGACTCCAGCCCGTGCAAGTTCATGAAATTCAACCTCTATGGGCCTACCTCAGCTGTGTGACAGAACTGCTAGAACCTTTGGAACCGTACAGGCCGCCAGTCAGTTTGGTGCAGCCGCACGGCCGATCGAGTGCTGAAAACATCTGAGCTCATCTCTGGGTCCTGGCAAGGCGGTGCAAAGGCGGTGGACTCTATTTGCACTGCAAGAGGAGA
Organism: Symbiodinium natans; assembly: GCA_905221605.1. NCBI lineage: Eukaryota > Dinophyceae > Suessiales > Symbiodiniaceae > Symbiodinium > Symbiodinium natans. The sequence goes on from CAJNDS010002102.1 coordinate 987,687, forward strand.
TGACAACGAAAAACGCGAAGCTCCCGCTTCCCCTCTTGGGCTGGCACCACGAGGCTCCGGCGGGAACTCACCGATGCCAGGGACCCGAACTGGACAAGCGGGATGGGGCGAGATGGACATCCGACTGCGTTTAACTGTCAGGAACATGTTAAACGACAAAGGGGCATGGCCAAAGATAACATGTTTGAGTATGTGTAGGACTACGTAGGCACGACTCTACAGACCATAGATAAAGTAGACAAGTATGGAGATAGTAGGAGATAGGCAGATAGATACATGAAGTGCCTGATCGCTTGTTTCTCAAGGCTGCGCTTCCCAGATGCTGAACAGAGAACCTGAAGAAAAGCCGAAAACTGTTTGCTTTTCTACCCAAGTTGACCGGTCCTGCGGCTCATTCGTGCGCTTGAAGCAGCATGAGCAAGCAGTGTTCCTGACGACTTCAAAGGTGGGGGGCAAGGCAGGAGAGGCCATTGGATAGCATTTCCAAACGATGCCATGATCATCGAGAGATTCTATGAAACTTGCACTTGCCGATCCCGCGGCTACGGTGACATGACTGAAGCTTGCAGCCAAGGGGCACAGGGCCCTGGCCCATGGCTGCCGAAAGCCAAGGAGAGGGTACTGCGAGAGGACTCTGTGAATCGAGTGTACCACGAGGCTACAGTGTCATCTGGAATGATGTTCTGACAGCCACACCACAGGTGCTTTGCCTAGACTCTAGACCATCGGGTCTCGGCTTTTCTATGGGTTTTGACTCGAAAAGAACATGTGCAGCGTGAGCGTATATGTTCGACAAAATCTTGCTCTATGCAAGTCGCGCTCAGCCAAAGCTGCGGAACATTCGGCAGGGCGCAGCGGCACATCATATGGGCAAGCTGCCGACGGTCGCCCCTCTGCAACGTAGGCATCTGGAGAACTCACATCGGACTGCCTGCAAGCGCCATGCCTGGCTTCTTGCGCCACCAAGCCTGGGTCTAGGGTCTAGGGTCTAGGGTCTAGGGTCTAGGGGTCTAGGGGTCTAGGGTCTAGGGTCTAGGGTCTAGGGTCTAGGGTTTAGGGTTTAGGGTTTAGGGTTTAGGGTTTAGGGTTTAGGGTTTAGGGTTTAGGACTCCAAAAGCCCCTGGAAAGCTCTGGCTGAGCTGAGGCTCAGGCCCTGGTGGAAGTCCACGGCCAAAGACTTTGTAGAGTGTCTTTTGTGCGTGCCTTTTGTGTTCTTGGCGTCTTTACATTCTTGCGTGGCAGGTATTTTGTGTGCTGAAGATGCGTCAAAGAATTTGGCTCAATGTTGACGGGGTGTCTAGATGCCAGGGTACAGGCTGCAAGACCTGATTCCAAAGTGGGGACATACAGCGGCGCATGAAGATTTGCTGGAACAAAGGCTTTGCTACGTCCCTGGGTGAGCCCAGCCTCCGGTGTCATCTGAGCATACAGCACACTACCGAAACAAGCACTGGAACAATGCATTGGGTGAAGAAGGAGAACCCTAAACCCTAAACCCTAAACCCTAAACCCTAGAACCATCTCCTTTGCCCTTAAATACTGTCTGAGCCTGCGATGCTCAGGCTTTGGCGTGCGACCCTTTTGTGTGAAACACCGCTTGGCGGGATAAGTGGCCGTAGAGAACCTCTGTCGGTTTCAAGAGGTGCCAGTGACGGCAGAGCAATCGTCCACAAGGGCATGCACTTCAGTGAGGCAGGCCTTGGACAATCTGTGTTATGAGATCTCTGCTCCGCAGCCAAGACTGCAAAGCAGAGGTTGTTGACTCGGGCCGGTGCCACTGTTCGTGTATGTCAGTTGATCTATTGCGTGATGCAGGGTGCGGCACAGGTCTGGAATACCTTCCGACTCTATCGGGGGCAAAGCCACGTAAGCAGCCTCTGCCCAAAGCGCCACATCTTGTGCACTCTCGCAGATCTTCTGCGCAAGTGGCTTTAAGGTTTCTGGTGGGCGCGGCTCCCGATACTACAACTCTGTTGAGGACATCTTGAGCTGTGCTATCACAAGGTTTGCAGAGCCACACGTTGCCTGGACTAACGGTTTGTACCATGCATGTTACGCAAACACACCCATGCATCAGAAACCTACACGCTCGGCGGGTTAGGTTCCAGTAGTCGAAGGGCTGCAAGCGCCTCTGCTTCAGCGAGCTCAGCTTTCCGCCTGGTGCGGCTGGAGATCCGCAATGCCAGTCTCTGAGGCACTTGGGCACTTAGGGCGCATGACATCCTGGGGTGCTATCCCATTAAGACAATGACATGCAGGGGACTCTTCGGACACACATGTTTGCGCCATTTGGTCAATCATTATTAAGGGGATCCGAAGAGCCAGCGGGGGATTCGAGGGTTTGTTTGCAACCCAGGGCCGGATTGTTTCAAAGCCGACGATCAGCTCTATGCTTTACGCTTGAGGCCCCTGTGCCCTGAGCCCGTTGTTTCTCAGCCTTGTCCACGGACTCCTTGTGCTTCCGAGGGAGGTCCTCGATGATGAGCATCTCCTTTTGGAGCGAACAAGAGTTTAGTCTTTCGAACGTTGTGAAGGAGAACTAGCACAACTGTGGAACTCAAACATTGATGAAGATTGGTTAGCACCGGTAGAATTAGCCCTTAAGCTGAGCAGAACGAGATCGGAACAGACTGTGAGGAGATCTCTGTGGCAATGGGAGAGCGGATTCTGAGTCCATCCTGTGGAACACTCAGCTGCGCCGCGAGCCTGCAGTGCTTCGAAGAGCTGGCAAAGCAATTTCAACGACAGGCAGCATCCTGTTTCTTCGCGACCGATATTGTAGCTTTGCAAGCTGCAGCACTAAGAACTCATGCGCGCAGCACGCTCAGTAGTTTCATGAGAATCTCTGGGCCGCAGACTGTGTAGGTCAAAGTAATTATGCTTGTTGTTATTTTAATGTTTGTTTTGTTTGATAGACAGCTTGCATTTTGAAGCTTTCTTCTATGTGTTTTTCGGGTTGCCTTTTTGCCTCATTTCTTGTGTGTGTGCTAGATGGTTTGCATTTTTGTTTTAGCGAAAACAGGCGTTGCGCTCTGCGTTTATTGTGTATGCATCCACGGATCGTGGATGTTCGGCTCCGTGCGTTCGTTTGTCATTGCAATGTGATGTGGTAATGTGCCTGCACTCTGCCTGGAAGTTACTTTACTTCGCTCATCCCCACCCAAAAGCTTACCAAAGTGCTTCCAATTACGTTTGGCACTAGAAGTACTACTGAGTAGTTGAACAACGTATTGCTTCGAGAACTGCTACATGCTGTTACATATATGTAAATAAACTATTTTACTTCGAACATCCCCACCCTCTCTTGGTAGAGATACTCTGGGGTTGGGCACTCCAGGGACACTGTGGGGCTGGGCACGAGACTCTGGGGTTGGGCACTCCAGGGAGACTTTCGGCTGGGCACTCCGGGGACACTCTGGGGTTATGATGCCCGATAGCTTATAAGACAGGGACCCCTCAAGTTCGCCAAAACATCGCCGCCAAAATCGCCGAAAAATCGCCGAACAATCGGCCAAAAAAGCCTTGGGTTTTGGAGACATCAGAAGGTTTTTTTTTCAGATTCTGGGGAAATCAAAACAAATTTGCTTTGATTTCAGAGAAATCAAAACGAACTTGCTTTGTTTTCGGAGAAATCAAAACAAACTAGAAGCTAATTCGGAGCTTCCGACCTGGGGATGCATTTTGCGCCAGGACGATCAAAGCATTCTGGCGTGATTGTGGTCGATTTTTGGTTGATTTTTGGTCGATGTCTTGATTGATTTTTTGATCGATTTTGAGATTGCAAAAACTTTCCGGTATAAGAATTTCCCCTTATAACAGCAATCCCAAGATCGACAAAAAATCGAAAATCATTCGGAAAAAAATCGCCGCAAAATCGAATGATCAGAAGTTCGATTTTCAGAAAACGAAATAAAATCGGTCGGGCCAAGAAATCGAAAAAAATCGGTGAATTCGATTTTCAGAAAATCGAAATAAAATCGATCGGGCCAAGAAATCGGGAAAAATCGGCGAATTCGATTTTCAGAAAATCGAAATAAAAACGATCGGACTGAGAAATCGAAGAAAAATGCTATTATGTATTTTGTTGGATTCGGGGCTCATCAGGCTGTTTAGGTTCGATTTTTGATTTGATTTTTCCGTGATTCTTTTTCGATCTTTTTTTCGATTTTTTAACTTTTTGCTGGTTTTGCAAGATCCCTGTCTTATAAGGCTATCGGGCATCATAACTCTGGGGTTGGGCACTCCAGAGTTGGGCACTCCAGGGACACTTTGGGCTCCAGGGATGAGCGAGGAGTAGACCGGGCGAGGAGAAGAGTTCCGGGCGAGGAGAAGAGTTGAGCTTAAAATCTAACAACCCCACACCGAGGGTGGGGAATAATACATATACATACATACATATATGTATATATATATATGTATGCATGTATGCATGTATGTGTGTGGGTGTGTAAATATGTATATGTATATGTATATGTATATATATATATATAACTATATATATATGTAGATATTCGATTTATTATTCTATCGATGTAGCTTGGACATGTAGACATCCCCTACAACCCCATGACTCTCCGAATCATCCCATAACTTCATATATTCCACTCACCTGGCTTGCTCAATTTGAGAACCCTTACGGCCTTGGGCGGTACTCATTCAGCTGCGCGGCCAAGCCCGCAACCTTGTGACTTCACTGATCCCTACGCTCAGTTGTTAGACTTCGCCCCTATCTCTTGCACTGTACATGCATGACATTGAACCAGGTAGACAATCCGCCGAGGCCTCGGGCCGTAGGTGTCCGCGCCGGTGTCCGCGCCCGCCCACCCACCCTCCAATCTCCCGTTCCCCGGCTCTTGTTCTTCCACGTCCACGTTTGGGGTGCCGGGTCTATACATGAGCCTGCGTGTTACAACAGGCTTCACACCCGCGATCTCCAGTTTGGCTTGCCTCGCTGCTGGGCAGGCCCAGGACGAGGCGGGTCGCGTAGCGTCAAAATTACCAGCGTTGGTTGCTTTGGTTGTGATGGCTCGCAAATTGACTCTCTGAGCTGCCTCTTCACAGACTGGGAACATCGACTGTGGACCTGAAATCTATGGGGTCTACAACTACGTCTTCTGGAGAACAAAACCTTGCAAGACGCCCATCCGGACACCAACTTCCTGAGAAACAAGCCCACCAAGGTCCTGTCAAACGCCTTCGTGCTGCCCTCAACCCCCAAACAGGTACCCTAAGTGGGGTCTTGGAAATTCGGGGCTTAGGGGCATACAGAAGACATTGAGACTCCCTCTCCCCAAGTAAAACAAACTCCGTGGCCGCCGCCTGGCCCATGAGGAGCCGGAGGTCGGCCCCGCCGGACTCGATTCGGGCCTGGAAAAGAAGGTTTTCTCTTGCCACACGCCTGGAGAAAATGAGCATGTTGTGTTTTTTCCGCTCCCGCAGCTGGCCGAACTGCAGGCAGGGTCTGAATGTGCTTTTAGGGTTTATGGCTGTCCTCCTTTTGGGCGTTGTGGGGCAGTTGTCACAGCACGGCTTGAAGAATGTCCTACCAGGTCCTATCGACCCTGCGAGACTTGGACAGGTTTGACCCGATAAATGGCCTTCTGCCAGGTTAGCCACGGATCGTTTTTCCTGGTGTCGTACCTGTGAAGCAAATGCTGCTGACCATGTCTTAACGCAGACCATGCATGGCTTTGTTGCAGGAGGCGCGCAAGTCCAGATGGTGTCAATGAGATGCCGGGTTCTGATACATCATTACATGCGCAAGGCGCAAAGGCCATGTTATCAAGGTGCCCAGGTCCCACATGGAAAACGGACGGGTTCTTCCATCTCACATCGAGAATGACAAAAGGCTCTATAGAGAGAGCTTCGCAGTCGTCATCATGCCAAGAATGTCGGGCGCACTTCTTCAGCTCCTGCAAAGCACACCAGGGATCACCAGGGGCCAAGGTGGCAAAACCGAAACAAGCTCAACGCAACCTGCTGCCACTGCAATGGCTCATGATATGGCTCTAAGGGGATTCCTTGCATCAAGGAAGACCCACCATCCCTTCGGCCTCAGCCAACCGATTCCTCAGGAACAAGAGGCGGTCGGCCTAGCAGAGCTGGAGGCTACGATAACTGGCATTCTGGTTTTGGTGGTACAAGGCTTTCAGAAGCTTCATGGCGGGGCGGTGGCCCTGCAAGGTGACTCGATCTCCAGGCCACACCGAATCAGCCCCGCATCAGCCTGGTTTGAAGCCTTTCCAACTCCCAGTGCCTGGTCCTGAACACCTACAGCAAAATCAGCATACTGCCATGGTGGGCGCGCCCAATACTTGTTCCACTCCGCAGTGGTCTGCGAACATCGCTGCCTGGGAAAAGATTAAAGCATTCAGCATGCGCCCCTACGTATGGAGCTGTGGCTGGCAGTCTTCCCTCCTAGGTTTTCTGAAGACACGATCCTGCTTCGACAAACCTCTGATACCCTGTCCTCAACTTACTAAACAGTGGGGGGTCTTCTTGCAACACCATTTCAACCCTGACGCTTGGGTGCACGGCAGTGTCGTCATCCTTCCCAGGATGTCTACTTCTGCACCGACATGCAAATCCCAAACGGTCACCGCCTCCAGCAAGGTCAGGAGGAGCACTCTTGACTCATGGCTAGTGGCTAGTTGACACCGACTATGGGTGAAGGATGGTGAAGGACCAAAGGAGAGAGCAACCACAAGGAGGAAATATGCGGAAATTAACAAGTTCACATAGGGGTAAGGCAGACAAGGCTGGGAGATGCTGCTTTTGTGCTGTCATCAAAATCTGTATACACCCTAAAGCCCTAAAGCCCTGAAGCCCCTGCCTCTCCGGTCCGTGCTCCATACGCCACGGGGACGTGATAGAGATTGCTGTCCTGACCGGATGTTCCACCGGCTGATTGCTGCTAGAAGTCTTGCAATCAGAGTTGAGGGATCGTTCTCTGTAATGTCGGAAGAGAATCTGGTGGAACTACCTTTTCCTAGCCTCATCGATAGCCATCTGGAAAGCGCCCTCGGTGATGCTGTACCTGGTCACAGAACCCTGTCTCCCAAGATCCCGGAAAACAGAGTCTCAGAAAGAAGGCCGCAACCTCAGGGAGCTAGACCAGCACGCCATTGAACGAAGTCCCTACAGACGTCAGTTCCTCGAACTGAAAGTCCTACCCATCATCCTATCTCGGCCGCGGCCCAGCTTGTCAGAATTTGGGACTGGAAAGCTGTTCAACTCTTCAACCCTAACCCTTCATATCCAGGGTTCAAGCCTGATGTACACGAACCGCCGATGCTTGCCCTCGTTCCTGGGCCGATCAGAGACGGGAGGGCATCTGATCATCTGTCTCAGACTGGTGGGCGTGTGTTGAGCTGCATGACAGAGAGGGATAGATAGATACATACCATACATGCATGCATGCATACATGCATGCATACATGCATACATGCATACATGCATACATACAAACATGCAAACATACAAGCATACAAACATGCAAACATACAAACAAACAACCATACATACATACATATACATACTCACACACACATTCATATATAGATATACAATCCATACATGGTGTTGTGTAACTAAGGTTGCCAAAGCTCAAGATTCTATTCGGGGCAGCCAGGGATAAAACTCGCGTATATTCTCACCGCGGCACCACCATGAGTCGAACTCCAAGCAGTGGCACCCAGGGCTGCCCGCGGGTGCGACGCCTGGGCGTCAAGGTTCGGGTGCTGGGCAGAGAGCACTTAGCGCAGGAGGGATGTACTGTTTGGCGCTTCTCTCTGCTGGTAGCTTTGGTTTTCGGTCGCTTTAGAGCTGTGGCCTGAGCCTTGCGAGGCTTGCGCTTGGTTCGACCTTTGCGGTGCTCAGCTGAATGTGTCCTTCGTCACTGTTTCCCACAATTCTTTTCTGCATATTATTCTCGCCTACTGCAAGGGACGGCAGACCAAGACAAGCCATTGCTACTTGCCAAGCCAACGTCGTCTCAACAAAGACTGATAGCCTGAACCCGCTCAGCGCTTGACTGGACAGCTCTTCATGCAGCTTGGAAGTGCTGTCGTCGATCTGTTCGGGGCCGAATGGAGGAGCAGGGCACCGCAGTCACATGCAAACATAAGAGGCGTAGGCTCGACACGTGAAGTATTTTGCAACTGCTTGTTACTGATCGATGATCTCAGCCAAAAAATAGAGCCTCTTGCCAACTTATCTTTGCCAAGTCGTACCCTCATATGCTCCACACAGCAGTCGTTCATCCGATGTTTCCATGCAAGACATTGGAACCGCCAAACAAAAAAGATCTTTCGCGTGGCCAACCTCGGCACTGCCAGCTCTAGGCTCGGCCTTCCAAAGACAGGGCGCAAGATCTTTCTTGTTTAGGTTGTAGGGTTTAGGGTTTAATTAGGGCAAAAAAACAACATGGGGCTTGAACGCTTGCGTCAGAGTTGACAGGGTTGAGGTGTGTGGTGTGCACGCTGGCCAACATCCAGGGCGAGTCGAGGCAAAGGAAAGCTGCACGTTTTGAACGGGCGCTTTGGTGTGCAATCGCTTCCTCATCATACTAATCATTACCGCCCTTCATCCCTCTTCAGAACCCTCCCTCAACCCCCTTCCCAAGCAAAGCACCCAAGTCGGTCCATTTAGCTGGGACTCTGCTGAGCAGAGGCCTGAGGCCGCGACCATGTGCCATGCACAGCTGAGCCCTTTCGATGCCAACGGCTGCCTGCAACACAAGGCATAGCAAGGCATCAGGGCATTAGGGTAATGTTGTCTGCTGATTAGTCGAAAGGATCCCGCTCTTTAGCGTGGGGGGGGGGGGGGGGCAATTTGGGGGGGGGGGGGGGTCTGGTTTTATATGATTTTAAAAGGGATGAGTTTATATGAATTTAAAAGGGATCCATATGATCCATATGATTTTAAAAGGGATGAGCTCGTATGAGTGTAAAAGGGATCCATATGATTCTAAACGGGGTGAGACTATATGAAATTAAGAGGGATCCATACGATTTTAAGAGGGATGAGTTTATATGAATTTAAAGGGGACCCATCTATCCCAACCAAGCCAGCCCGCAAAAAAAAACATAATTCCGGGGGAGCAAACTTTTTATATTATACGGCATCCGGGCAGCTGCTGGACTACCTCCTTTGAAATTTGATTGCCCGGCCTCGGTACAAAAGAATTTTATAAGGAAATCTTAGTTTTGGGTCTGGCCTGGAGGCTGAAGATTTCAGGGCCCGACAACCTCAGGCCTCAAGGTTTAGGAAACCTCAGCCCTTAGGCCTCTGGATCCAAACCCAACTAGCCCGCAAAAAAACATATAATTCCGGGGGAGCAAACTTTTATATTATACGGCATCCGGGCAGCTGCTGGACTACCCCCTTTGAAATTTGATTGCCCGGCCTCGGTACAAAAGAATTTAATAAGGAAATCTTAGCCCTGGGCCCGGCCTGGAGACTGAAGATTTCAGGGCCCGACAACCTCAGGCCTCAAGGTTTCAGCCTTTAAACTTTTGATCTTTGGTCTCTCAGGCTCGGTTCAGAAGCGGTTTATGGACGACAACACCATTCGACAGCCTCGCCGAAATTTTGCATCGCCCGATTTGTTTTCACAATTCCGGGGGTCCTCCTCACATAGATCCCCCTGAATAATTTTTGGATTATTTTCCACAATTCCGGGGGAGCACACTAATCAGGATACAACATTATTAGGTAAGCGCCAAGAGATCTGGCACTTTGTGTCTTGTTGTGCTCCCCCAAGCTGATTCCTGGTACTGGGACATGGTTCATACTACTCAGGGTGTTTGGTAGCAAGGCCTTGCACCGAAAGATCCACGGGAAAGTCGCAGCACGCTCGTCTCGGGGATCTTGAGCCAATGTGCGTCAACAATTGGCCCCGGTTCTGCAGGTGCGAATTGGTTGCGGCGGACAGTTCAGCCTCATCCGAAGGCGGGCACTGCATATCTCGGCCAAGCACTGTTCCAAGTCCAGCTTGCTTTTTGCCCTTCAAGTTAGGCACGAGATGCCAAGCCTCCAACGTGTGAAACGCAACCTCACTTCGAACTACTTTGTAGGTTCCAGACGCACCCCCCTCTGCTGTGCGGACCAGATGCAAGCAACGACAACTCCAAGTTTACCAACAACACCACATACAGCACCATTCCATTCAGACAGAAGTGGACTGCAGAAGCACAAGCCTCTTCAAATAGAGGCTCATGGTTCTGGCGGAGCCTGAAGGGGACCTATCTACGTAAACAATGTCGTGAAACCCTTGCAGGTGCTCAAGCTTTGCAAAAAGTTGCATATGGAATCTTGATGCAACCAGTTTAAACAGGTTGGCTTCTCCAAAAGTGTGTGTAGTGGGAGTTTGAGGCCATAGGGCCGACATGATTGCAAAGCGGCGGCCTGAGACGTGAGGGCAATAAACTTTGTGCTGGCAGCGCAGCATTGCCAGCAAGATGGACAGAGATTCTCGACCTGACGATGGACGACTGCGAAAGCTTCTCTGATTACCTAAACGTTTCCTGGGTCAGAACTTTGGCCTCTTGACTGCAAAGGTGACAGGCACGATGCCCGTGAGCTACTGTCTCAGCGCGCGGGACGTGTCAGGTGCTTCAATTCCAGCACCGAAAAGGAGTTGAGGGCAAATTTTGCGGCCCCGCAAGTCGTGGTGCTTGCGGCGCCAAACAACAAAAGGCTGGGATGATGAACAAGCTCTGCTGTTTCATCCAAGAGCCTCTCGGGCTTCAAGCGCTCCCCTTTTGAAGCCTATATCATACTGCCATATACCGCCCTGATGCAGCTGCAAGTGCGTGCCAAAGCTTGCAGCTTGCCATTGGCGCATGCTTTTGCACACTTGCAGTGACTTCAGCTCTGTTCTTGTTTGCAAAAAGCGCACTCGTATTGGATCGTATGGGCATGCCAGGACCCCTTAGTAAAAACGGCCCTTGGTGGCCGAGTTGGACTTCCAGGGAGCTGTGAGGTGTATCTTTGCACCCGACAGGCCAACGGGTGTGGCCATGCACGTGCACGATTTCGGAATTTCTGGGACCTGCTCAGGCCATGATGGCAAAGGAAACTCACTGCGTGTTTGGGCATGCCTGGCCTTGTTGGTCTTCCACATTCTCCTGGCCTCAGCCGATTGCCCCCATGCTGGGAAGTGCTACTGAGTGATCATGTCGCCAAGTACGAATAATTACTGACTGAAATGTCCACCGAGACACAAGCGAGGTCGGCGAGAGCGTCGGTCGCTGACGCTGCCGCACCTTGCTTTGCTCAGATGCAATGGGATATGTGCTGCCAAGATGATGTTAAGAAAGGCTTCGGACATAGGAAGTCTTTTGTTGTGATCTCGAAGATGCCCAAAAAAACCAGGTTCATTGAACAAGGCGATTCATCCGATTCTGCTTTGTGGCGCGCATGCTTGCGGTTTCGGACAAGCGGAAGCTGTCACACTGTCAGCAAGGATCTGTGGAAGTTCTGCCGCCCAGCTCGATGTGCATTGGACGTTAAGGCATGTCCGCCCCATGCTGACTCGTGTTTTGCTCTCCGCATGGCTCGGTCTCGCATCTCATATGCGCGAGAACGGACTCTCCATATAGCCGGCGCCTCGGCATGGGGCACATGGCATGTTGAGTTGTATAGGTCTTACCGACTGTCGACTGCGACCAGTGGGAGACTTGACTACGTAGACAAAATGCCACATGTGTGGCCCACATGCGCCAAGAATCTTCACCGCGGACAGCGGGAGTTCCTCCACGCTGCCAGGCGAGCAAAGCTCAGAGAGCCCAGCGATCTCCTCCTTATCGCAGGCTTCACGGCGACGAACATAGGAGCATGATGCTTTCAGGAGCCCGGCTGTTGGGATGGAGCAAGTGAGAGGCAGGGCTGTTGCCTTGGTTTTAGGGTTATGATCAACGGTGTTGTAGGCGGAGTCCTCCCGGGCTTGGTTCTTGAAAGGCATGAGCTTTGCTTGGATGTGTGGCAAACTGCTTGTCTGTACTGGATTGCCAGTCTGTTGCATTGCTACAGGGCACCGGCTGAAAGATGGCGCACGGTGGATTCTAGCTTGCTGCTCCGTTCCAAAGCTGTGACTCTGAACCTGTTAGGCCTACTGTACCGTATTTGCAGCTACAACAGCTGCACGCTGAAACGAAAAGGCCAGGCGACGTCTGTGAGCACGAACTGCCCGGGAACCCCAATCTGCCTTGGCAAGTGGCAAAGAAAACTGTAGAACAAAACTGCCTAATAGAGCGTTTTGAAGGCACCTGCTACATGTTGACATGTATAGATTTGTTGGGAGGGGGGCGTTGGAGGAGCAATCAAGGAATGAAGCCTCACGGCCTCGCCCTATCTTGAATTCTTGAACATCTACAAGCTTCCCATCCCAAGAAGTACGCCGTACGCTGGGCTGATACGCGTGAGACTGTGGCACTGTGTCAGCCTCCCCAGCGTTGCTCGCAGCCGCCGGAGGCTCTGCCTCCTAGCGCCTTCTCCAGCGGATCCCGTCCGCAAAGCCTCTGCAGCAATGGCTGTGGAGGTGGCATCCCCCGCATCCTCGGAGAGGAACGCCACAGAAGGCATCTTGATTCAGAAACTACTCTTACTCAACCTGCATCATGCTGCACCCTGTTGAATGTTCACCCCCCCCGCTGAACACTTCAAGCTGATCTTGTCCCTCTGCACACCGGACGTTGTCTCACTTTAATTTTGCACGCGGTTGAGTAGGGTCCCCTTCTATATTCAGGACACCCTGACTGTTTGCGGGTGCAAACCAGGACCCGCGCTAAAGTCATATCGTTCCCGAAATCAGAATTTAGGGTTTGTTTGGAAATTTCGAGACCAGCTTTAGACCGATGCCCTGGCCTCTTGGCTTAAAGCTAACCGAAAACCCCCACCACAGAGACACTGCGCACACGAGGCAACCACTTCTTTGGCCGAGCCACCACCGGACCGAAGAGCAAATCTGGAGGACAGCTCAGCGCCTGGGCTTCAGCCGACACCTGCGTCTGGCCTTCCAAGACGCGATCGGCACTGGGAGTGGCCACCAAGTAGGCATTGGTCGCCTCGAATATGCAATGAGACACACTACCGCATTAACATGCTGCTGCTTGCACTCCAAGTCGCATATGGAGAGTGCCGGAACTCCTCCCGCAAGTAGCCGGCCCCAAGCAGGGACACTGCAACGTACATGGCTGCTTCTGACGCCATCTCACCGCGCCATTTGCAAGCCTTCTGGACCTGCAGCTACCAAGGCTACCAACGACTCCATGTCTGCCCACAAGTGGTCACTGCAACTGTCCGGCTACCATGTCACACATCTTGCCTTGTCTGACAGCTTCGCCAAGGTGAGCTGCTCTTCCTGGCCTCTATTCCCAGGCTAAAGCATGTTGCAGCTTTTCACTCTAATTCAGCGACTTGTTGGTCCATTGAGGAGTGTCCATCCATCCGCTGAGGACTTGGGCCTAAGGAGTACTTGAAGGGAAAGCCGAGGACGAAAGCTAGCCTGGATTCTAGGCGACAGCAAGCCCGGCTTTGCGAGCCATTAAAAGGACAAGCAAAACTAGCGCCAAGGCCAAGACCCCACCTCCCCCTCCTCCCCTTTCTCCCCCCCGATTCCTCTTCTTCTTGTTAAATAGACCGTGTTGTTGACCTGCACACACCATGTACCCTATCTGTATCTTATATACGCTTTGTTTGTACATTTTTGCTCAAAACCGTCAAAACCCCTGTGTACCCTACATACTCTTTATATGCGCACATACCCTTTATGCCCTCAAATGCTGTCACATACCCGAGATACACTGAGGGCCCCTATAGGCCCTAGATAAAGGCCAGCTTCACACAAGCCGGTAGTCTGAATCAAATTTTGGGCTGGTGCTACGGGTTGGAAGTTCGAATTCTGGCTGAGAATGTGTTAGGAATCTGGGCCCCATAGCTCAGAAGCTGAGCTCCCCTGACCTGATCCGCAAAAGGTTCTTACGCACCCTAAGCCCTATAAACCCCATAAACCCTACAAACCCTACAAACCCTATAAACCCTATAAACCCTATGAACCCTATAAACCCTATAAACCCTATAAACCCTATAACACCCTATAAACCCTATAAACCCTATAAACCCTATAAACCCTGTAAACCCTATAAACCCTACAAACCCTATAAAACCCCATAAACCCTATAAACCCTAAACCCTAAACTCTGACTTCGCAAGGACCTCGGGAGGACGCAGCAGCCTGCAAAGCGCTGGTCAGCGCCTCGGGCGGCATAGGAGGCCTGGATGCGGCCCGGGCTCAGATTTTTGGGTCTTATTCGGGTTTCGCCACCCGCACTGCGCGCACACAAGCACCCGCTCCGCAGGGTTAAGTCGAGGTCTCCGGGAGTGGGCACACTGGTTGGAGCGTGCCCCAAAAGTTGCGGACCCGAGGGGTCCCCTTCGTGCGAAGGTTTGTGTCATTATCAGATGCCTACAGCCAGAGCACGATCATGCTACTTCCAAGAGCCAGCAACAAACCACCCAACATTGCTCTTATTCGGGTTTAGGGTTTAGGGTTTAGGGTTTAGGGTTTAGGGTTTAGGGTCTTAGGGTTTCTTTTTGAGGGCTGGTTTTCTTTTTTTAGAGGGGAGGGGGGGGGGGGGGGGGGGGGGGGGGGGGGATGCTAAGTGTCTGTTGCAGAGTTGCGGGGTGCTTGGGAAGATTTGGGGTCTTCAGGTCGAAGTATATATATACACATATCTAAGTAAATAAATAACTATATATGCCCACCGTGTCAGCGCTTTTCTTGTGTCTACAGGTCTGGAGATTCAGGATTCTGAAGGTATTCCTTTCTAAACCTTGTCTTAGGAATCTTGAAACTTCATCTCTTGGATGCTGAATAAAACTTGAACTGCTTTTTCAATTTCAGGGTCTAAGGACATATTTTCCTGGGAGTCTTCAATCTTCGACCCCAGGATATTGAAAAAAACAAACAAACACTTGAATAAATATTCAAGTTTCGTTCATGGCGCTGGGCTGGCATGAAATCTCGTATTTCCGATGCCAGGTGTTAATTTGGGTGTGTATATATATATATATATATACACATATTTGTTGCATATGTGTGTATCCATGTATATAGACACAGACATACGAATGTATGTGTAAGCTCGGGAATGCATACACACTAGCAGAAGCATGAACGCAGAAAGCCAAAGACAGGGTTAGGTACATGAGGGGTGGATTGATACATGTATTTGTGTAGTTGGTGTTTCATATATACATATATATATATATATGTATACGTATATAATTGGAGAGGTGGAGGTTGGTATATAACAGTTCTACATGTGTGTGTGTGTTCACATTGCAGCGAAAACCCACGTCGAGCACCACAGCACCGTGAACGCCAAGCGGCGACACCCGAAGCTTCTTACGGGCAGGAGACGCAACCGTGTCGCTGCCCTTTGCCTGGAGAGAGCCCAGTGCAGGTGGAAACTTCTGAACATCTTCAAACGCCCACGACACATGCAATTGAAAGGGCAAGCATGAGGCCACTGTGGATCGCACGGGCGGAAAAAGTTGGGGCCCCAGCCAGGCAAATGTCGCAGCCACGGTCGCAGCTCGGCAGCTCCTGTTGCAATAAGGACCCCTTCAAATTGAAGTTCGTATTCCTTAAGCAAGGGGTATTGGCAAACAGCCGCGATGCCTTTCCATTGCACTCCCTTGTCTTGCACATCGGTGGCAGCACTAATAATGGACACATATCGACAGTTATTGATGCTAATGTCGGCAGCGTGATCACCTCGCCGAAGTGACGGGAGATCTGCACTCGTCTACATTCACGGCCCTGACCTTACTCTTCGCGATCCGACTCATCCGTCAAGGAAGTGTGCGGGGAAACCGTTGTGCAATTTGCAAGCCAGCCACCCTAAGGGTCCATGTACCCATATGGCATATACTTGGGCCCTAAAGCTACTATATGGGAACCCCTTTAAGGCCCAAGTATATACTACATGGGTACATGGACCCTTTGGGGCCACATGTCATTGGAGACAACCACCATCCGTAGTGCGACCAAGCCACAGTACATCGCAGCCCCATACAGCTCCCGCAGAGACGCGGGCTTGTAGTAATTCCTCGAAGATTAAACTACGTAGGGTCGTGGCCAGAGTGGCTAGAGTGGCTGCATTGAAGCCGAGGCTCATGACACTGTGCCGCGGCACGTCGCTGGGGCGATAGAGAAGCAGGCAGAGTGCAGGCTTCCCATCCCTCCCAGCCCGGCCAGCTTCTTGGTAGTAGTGGTGAAGCGACGCCGGCAGGCCGGCATGCACCACGAACCGCACATCGCTTCTGGGCTGTTCAAGAGTTTCAAGATGCCGCGAAAATGTCCGAACGTGGTGTTTAGTCGGGCTCGCAAGAGTCGATTAAAAGCCTAAAGCTAAAGCCAAAGCTAAAGGCTGAAGCTAGAAGCTAAAAGCCAAAGGCTAAAGGCTTAAGGCTAAAGCAAAAGCTAAAAGCTAGAGCTCAAATCTGATGCTAAGGCTAAAGCTAAGGCCAGCGAAGCCAAACTAAGCTACACTAAGTCACTAAGCTAAGCTAAGGTAAGGTAAGCTAAGCCGGTTTCATAAATCTACCCAAAGATAGCTCGAGATTCTTGTTGATGCCCATGCCGAAGGCCACCGTGGCTACAACCACTTTGATTCGGCCCTCCACCCAATTGGAATGGACCTTCTGCCGTGCCGAGGCGTCCAGATCACCGTGGTAGAACTCGCAGGGCACGCCGCCCTCTGCCAAGCCTTGGCGGAGTTGCTCGGCCTCCTTGCGTGTGATGCAATAGACCAGGCCAGGCGTACCTCAAAAAACAGAGCTGCCCCGACTTGCACTCGACTCTCCAAATCTGAGGCCATGCCTGGTGGGAAGATCCGGATCGTGGACAGCACTGCTGCGAGAACGTCAGCTGCAGCCTTCGGGCGGTGGCCTCTGCGAAGATGGTGCCCCATATAGTGCCCTCAGACGCTCTCTCCGGCTCTCATGTTGAGCCAAGTAACGTACAGCGTAGAAGAGATTCGGCCGATCCGTGGGTGCTCGCAGCTCCACGGCACCAGTCATGCCCAGGCCTCTTTTTTTGGATGGCCGCGCACTGCATTTTTAAAGAAGCATCTGGGAGTTGGGTGAGAAACCTTACTGAAATCTGCAAACCGGGTAAAGAAAGCCCAGAAGCAACGCTGCACGTCGCCAGCCACCGTCTGAGTTGCCTGAGGCGCTTGAGGCCCTGAATGATTCTGAATGCGCAGGGAGACGTCAATTCACTATACTTTGAGGTACCCATCCTGTGAGTTCCTTCAGTTCATCAGAACCCAATCATTGCGTCGAGCTTCCGTGGCTGTCAGTGCGAGTATTGGTGTTTGAGGAAACTGAACGCGGAGAGCGGCCAAGCGCTCGTAATCCTGGCGTGAAGACCCGGGATGCTCGGGGCTCTACAAGCCTGTGGGGCGGGGGTTCATTCGACAGTTCCGGGTTCAGTCACCAGCTGGCCAGTTCAACAACACCTCCACACATCATCTCTCCGCTAGGAGTATATATAGACTCAGTCTCAGCCGCGATCTGGGACACCAAGGAGCAACCACAAAGTACCGCGACGAGCGATGTCTTGCATCCCTGGCCCCTTGGTCCTGCCGAAAGTCGTGGCCCCACTGTGAGATGCAATGCGCCTCGGAGATGCTTCTCTGAAGGGAAGTTGAACGAAATGTGCGGCCCCCACTTTTCCGATCCCGCTGACACAGAATGACATGTCACATCCGGGCACTTCTGGCACTTCTGGGCTGCTTGACACCGGATGTAGAGCCTCGTCTATGGCTAGCAGGCCCAGCCGTTCCGCAGCATAGATCTTCTCCAAGAGGTTCATGACCTCAATCACTTGGCATGCTTGACCGAGCGCGAGGAGTTTAGCATTGCTTGGACGATTACGTAACTGCACCCTGATATCCGAATGTGTCGTCCGGGAGGCAAGTTTGCTCTTTGCCAGACGCTCTGGCGTCAGGTAGAGGATTCGAAGTCCATCTGCCAACTTTTTTTTGTCTTGGGTGATCAACTCCCCGCTTTTGGTTAGACCCGCCATATGATGATCTCAAGAGAACGATTGGGGCAGGGCCACTTTCAGCAATAGATGCGTTCAACTCATTATTACCACATGTCTCAGAAAATGATCATGCAACTGCTTGTTGAAATGAAGGAGCCTCCCCCGTCCTTCGCTGTCAGCGCCTTCATCTCACCGCGAATCTTGGTCTGCTCCTGGGCCGCTGTCAAGTTTCTGTAAAAGAGATGCGCACCCAAGATGTGGCCGGATTCTAATGATTCTACTCATCCTGCTGTGCTTCACAAGCCTGAGAACACACAATAACACACATTCACGGCCTCACGAGAGTCGCTGCTGCTGAGCATGGCAGCTCTGATCCCCAACGCCTGGAGTGCCATGACTTGATCCTGTAGCTGCAAGGGAATGGCATCGGCGGTTCCAAAGTACATTGACGTATGCGCCTTTGCTGCGACGAATCGCAGCAAAGCCTTGTCGACTGTAAATGCGCATGAGCCCGTCACCGAACAAAGGTAGATACCCTCGCATCGCTCTGCAGGACGAAAGCAGTCCTGCATCAGCGAAAGCAGTGGGCTCACCACCTTTGCGCAGCTGTTAGCTAGGGCTGAGAGTTCAATCACCCGCTTATCTGCTGCGGAAAAACCCAGGATGCTTATTAAAACAGTTACGAGGCTGATGGTGGCGATGATGCGAAGCTGACACTAGGCCATAAGGGCCTAACTGATTAGCAACCTTACGGAAGCGTACGGCACGCCCTGCATGAAATTCCGCCTCTACCATACAAAAGCGTACTTTGACGAATCAGAGGTGATGGCGGTGTGTAGGGACCCGACAACGGTGAGATTACCCCTCAGCAGCGGCGGCGCCTTCAAGGTCCAGGAGGAGGAACTTCGAAGAGGGTTTGAGAACAGCCCCCGCCAAAGCCATTATCCCAAAGCTAGCTTGTGATGATACCAATGATACCCTTCCACTGGTTCTACTCCACAGTCCCCATCAAGGCACCAAAATCAATAAGCATAACCAAACCGCTGCAGTTCTGCAACCTCTGACTCTTAGAGTAGCCATGTCGCTTTCTGGTGTCCGACATTGAACTCTTTGGATCAAGTTTCACATCCTCTGGGTCCCTACAAGCCTACATGAAGCCTGAATATGTGATCTCAGGGCACCTGAAAACACAAAGACTTTCCGGCGCCCGTGGGCGCCACTAGGAAGACATCCCGGCCAGCGAGGATGGCGTTCAACGCCTCCTCCAGTTTCATACTTTCACAATTTCAGGTCGAAGTTGGTGTATACTTCGGGGTACGATGGGTTCTGATGCAAGCTTCACGCGCCAAGAATACATTGCATCTCTCACGAGCTCCCCTGAAAGTTTCTTCATCTGGCCCATGCACCGGGTAGATGAGCTCGGATTCTGAGGGCCTTGGGCTGACGAACTCGACGTATGAGCCGCGCTGCCAGCCCCTGATTGTCACGAACCCCACTGCAGCACCAGCGGCGGTCCTACGCCTGTGCCAGTATAGTATAGCAGTGGAATCCCCCAAAAAGGATCCTCATCACCTGCGCATAGGGGGCACCCCGAGGGTCCTCCTGATTCTTCCGGAAGGAAGTCACGCCGAAGGTCTCTTCACAGAGCCGCCGGAGCCTAAGAAGGAAAAGCGTGGCCACCGAGACCTATAGCGGGCTTGCGCAATGTGGGGGATTCCAACCATTGTCTCAATCTTTCCAGCTGTTTTCGACTGCTGCTTCAGGGCTTCGACTTTTATGGGGTTGAAGAAACAATAGGCCCCTCGTTTTCTTGGGCTGCTTCAGTATTCTCATTTTGTGGGCCATCCGAGCCTCTGCCGGCGTTAAATGCTTACCGAGAACACCACAGCATCCCAACTGCAGTCCTGCCGCCCTGCCCCGCGGCTGGGTCCAAGGTCTTACGTCTGTTGATATCGATCATGTCCGCCAAGATAGTATGGACTTCACAGCAAGCCCACACATTAGGTGCCCTGCAACTGTGAACCCCTTTTCCGGTATCTCAATCGCAACCTTGTTCCAGTGCTGCCACGAAGCTTCTTGGTCCATGGCTGCTGCTTCACCCAGTCTTCGGCAGGCGAATCCTTGCGCTGCTGCTGGAGCTCCTGATTCAGCGCATGCTTCGTTGGTTGCAAGGATGGCTTGCTGTAAATACGTCGTGCACATATGTGCAAATCCTGGGTTGAAGTGGTGCTGCGGTTACCGACTGCGAGACTTCACAACGGCACGCCTCCTATGTATCTGAGCTGTATCAAAGCAGAGACAGAGTCATGCGCAAATCCTCGATCTCGGTCTGGAGGCTCTTCTGCCTTTCCCGCGCCGCCTGCGAGGCGATTCGTCCCAAGTATGGAGATGGTCTTGTTGTATCATCATGGGCTATCTTTCGGCTGTGTGGTAGGGAGCGCGGGATTTGGGCACGATTCGATATGGCCCGGATTAAAACGGTTCTTTCAATTCCAAATCACGATGCACCAGCAAGTTGCGCAAGCTCCTTCGCGAATGTCCTGGCCTGCAGGGTTCAACCTGCCAAATATACGACTTTGTTCGAGCCCTCAACCCAGAGCAGCCTGCAGGTCACGGCGGGCTGCTGCCAGCAGAGCCGAGCAACGGTCGACATCGGCCTCAGGCTCCATTCTGACGTCCAAGCTTCAACTTCTCATTAAACGGGCCCTCTGATCCATGCCTGCAACAGGGGCAGAAGCCTTCAATTCCAAGCCCTGAATGCGGTGCACTCGCGTTGAACTGAGGCGGCACTCGAGCAGAGTGACGAATGTAGTTCAAGCTTGCTCACTCCTCTCGACATATGCATGGCTGCTTTGGGCAACAGCCTGGAAGCCCACGCGGCACGCACGGCACACGCAAGGGGCCACAAACAGTGCCCGGCCTGTGCCTGGCTGAGCTGCTCACCTCACCGGATGGATGCAAACTGGGCAGGGGTCGGCTCTGCAGATGGGGAGTTTCTTTTGCCTGCGGCCTCAGCAAGCGCAGCCAAGCCACGCAGCCGCTTCTCTCGGCAGGCGTGGGTCATGTGAGGCGGCAGAACATGGCACAAACCAGTCACATACAAAAGGCTCTACAGGCTCTATAGATTCTCAGATCAACCTCCGGACGGGGAGGTGCCTGCTGCGAATGGCTCAGGAAGCATCGTGGCAGGAATGGGACAAGGTCAAGACCTCTAGCGGCTTTCGCATCCTTCTACCTTGCAGGGTCTTATCTTCTGACAGGGAAGGGGCTCACAGCCAAAACGGCTACAGGCAAAAAAGCATGACAAGCCATTCTGAATCAAAGCCCAGAAGCTTTCAGTCCTAACATGCTACATCGATTTCAGCAACTCGGTCGGGCACCGACTCAACGACGAGCCCTGCCGATGGAACCGCCTGTTCCAAGCTGCTGGCTTGATACCATGCTGAAAAACCCTAGCTCCATCAGCTCCATCTTGATTTGAATATTGAGCCTTATAAAAGCTTATAAACAAAAAGGAAGCGCGGAGAACTCCCACAATCAACTGCAAGCAACTCTCAGGCGGGTAGAGATCAACGAGGCCTCCGGCAAGAAGCTTCTTAATAAGCCTGGCTTCTAAGCCTTGCCTCGGATTTTCGAAGTGCGGGGCTGGATGGTATCCTCAGAGGCTCAGCGTGTAAGTTCCTTCTGATCCGATGCTGGGCACAGATCCTTTATGACACCCTGATTGGAGCCCGCATCGCAACATTAGCTGTGCCAAAGCCCTTGAAACTTGAAAACGCCGCAAGCAATAACCAGCCAAGAAGCGTAGTCCAGGGGGCCAGGGGACTTGGTGGAGAAGCCATCTCTCATCAGTTTTCCTTAGTAGTCTGGCCAGTCGAATATAGACACACTGACATACATGAATAGAATAGAAAGGGCAGCCTCTTTTTCCTTCCTTTTCAGTTGGGGCAGTCCAGGCTAGCCTGCAACCAGCCCTCACGCACCCCCAGGACTCCCAGGCACAGGCCTCATGCCTTCGAAAACCCAGAACCCCCAAAAAAGGAAAGAAAAGGATTTAGGGTTTAGGGTTTCGGGCTTCGGGTTTAGGATTTTTTTGCCACCGTCTAGCCATGCTCTACGGGGCAACTGAAGAGGGAATACTGTGTACAGGTTTAGGGTTTAGGGTTTAGAGCTAGGGTTTAGGTTTAGGGTTTCGGGGTGCTGGGCTCCCAAGTTTCTGTAGGCCGTGTTCTCATTGGCACTCACGGGGTGGAGGTAGTCCCTCAACTCCTCAAAGTTGATCTTGCCGTCGCCGTCGTGATCACACGAGTCGAAGATATGCTTTGCCTCCGCTGCAGATATCTTTGGGTCTGCCTTGCATAAGATGCTGTAGACCTCATCCACGCCCAAGGTTCCATCCTGCCAGGCATCTGCACCGATTTAACTTTTCATCGGGTGGATTGCGAAAGAGAGGAGAACCGGGACAGAATGAACTTGCAAGCAAAACCGACTTCCAAACAGTAGTTTCAAAAACTGCATCTCGGCATTCTCGGGTCACCTGCTTTTTTCCCGAACAAGACTATCTTGTGCAGGGTTTTCATGTATCAGGCAACCGGTCGCATATGTATTGGGCAAGGGAAGTTTCTTTTGGCCACCCGGCAAGCAAGTTAGGGCCTGTGGCTTGGGCCCTCATAATTAAGTACGGTCCTTGTTGGCGTCGCAGCTGGCAAACTGTCGTTTTTCGTAGGAGAGGTCGGGCAACGCCATACGTCCCGGCACACCAAAGTAGTTTCCGCCTTTCACCTTGCAGGGAAGGAGCTGCTCACAAAGCTTCAAAGCCGTGGCTAATGTGCAGCTGCCAAAGGTGGCACATCGTCGAAAGACTCATGAAGCCCTGACCTCTGCAAGCAAGCAAAAGCAAGCGAAACCTCAACTGACAAGTTGGGATCCCGGGGTCCATTTAGAGCCTTGCCTTGTGCTGGACGTGCGTGCAATAGGTAGCGGGGCCAGGTGACGGCTCCAAGTTGCCCTCGTAGCCTTGGCTGACTCAGCTGATCCAGCATGACCCCAGCACTCAGGCTAGGAACCGTCACGTGTTCAGTTGAGGCCGGATGGGAAAATGCAGGTCATCAGCAAGCAAAACCAACAAACTCATGAGCAGGAGGAGGAGGTGCGGGATACACCGTTTCATGCAGCATCACGATGAAGTCAACAGAACAGATCTCTTGGCCAGGGGGCACAGCGCCCTCCTTGCAGCTCCAATGGTAGCTCGTGGGCCTTGCTTTTGATGGGCGAGAACCTTGGACAGATTCTACAGGTGGTATGAAGTGGTATGGCTCTAAAGGTCCTAAGGGAGAAGAGCACCGGACAGGCTCTGTAGACGATGGGGGGTCTCACGTTGGCGAAGCCTTGGAATCCAGCTACCGGTGACGCCACGCCGCACCTTGCCCCTGACCCAGTCTACACATTCGTCCCGAAGCTGATCGGTTCTTGTGGGGCGGATATCTGCGAAGGGGATTGAAATTGAATTCTTGTGGCTAGCGGCTACTGAGGGGTTTTAAGCTTCTCTGGGGTGACTTGTGGAGCTTGTCTGGTGTGTAACGTGCCAACTCTGACTCTGACGACCAGCCCCTTGAACCATCCGAGGTGCTGAAAAATTCTGGGCGTACCTGAGTCGAAGCAGAATTGGCATCATGTAAACTGGAAGTGCTTGGGAGTCCGAACAGTTCTCTTTCCTGAAGTACACTCGCTTTATGCTTGTGGGACGCGGAGCCTGGTTCAGCAAGTGTATCAGTACGTGCGTGCGCGTAAACAGCAAGACAGCCATGGACATGGAACAAGCGCAACAATGATACGTGTGCAACAGATCTGCTGCTCAAACCGTTTGCCTGTTACTTCGCAAGAAATTGGTAGCAGGACTTTAGTTCGGATTTGCATAAGAACACGAACATTTCGTAGACCTCCATGGCATTGATAGGATGCCGAAAAATGGCACGGTTGTCTGCTCTTGGCCTATGGGTGTGGGTCTGCGGGTGGGCGTGTGGGAGAGGCATGCGCTTGTGTACATGTGTATGCGTGTGTGTATGTGTGCGTGTTCGTTGAGGTGCATTTTGAGCCTCTTGCCATGATGGTGTTCGAGGTTTCGAATCTGGGTTCGAGGCTCCTGCATTCCCAAGTTTAGCATCATGCTTCGTGGCCTAGGCCGTCCAAGACCCAAAAAGAAACCATAATGACGATGCCCTTTGAACCAGCAAAAAGGTCGGCTGCCAGTTGCAACCAACTTGCTTTAGACACTACGTCTCCTCGCACACGCGACAACCCCATTCCCCTTCTCAATCTGAGACCCGCCGCACTCCTCCACAGTCCAATGTTGTACAGCATGCGCATGCAAGTAGTACTTGCAAGTAGACCTACGTCCATGAGCACAACCCTAAACTTCTAAACCCTAATAATCCTAAAACCTCATACATAACTTGACCACGATCGGCCAAGTTGCGCCCCAGGCCCGGGGGACTCCGAGCGTGAGTCCATGCCCTTTGGAGCGCTGCCGAAAGTGGCCGAGTAAGCATTCCTGGGCTTTAGGAGGGGGGAATTTCTCTGAGGGTTTAGATGGATCTGAAAGGCTGCCTCGGGACATCCCGATGGGTTTGATGATATTTGAGGGAAGCTGGTCCATGCAGGCTTGCAGCTTACTACACATTGGCCCTTCAATCTCTGTGATGGTTTTTGACAATCGCTGCGAGGCGGCCCAACCTGCTCAGTTCAGTCCTACCTCGCACTGCAGGTAATCAGCGGCTAGCGAAAATCCGAACTCCAATCCGAGCCCACAGCCCCTTGTTCGCATTTCAAATTTTAAATTTGCCTCCCAGAAGCTTGTGGAAGGCGCTGGCCGTGTGATTCCCTTTGTAGGCGGCTGGGCCAGGGGAAAGGCTGTTCACGCCATGGTCGGTCATTCTCCTGAGCAGCATTGGTAAGGGGTGACCTCTGAGCGGAGAGCCTGGGTCAGGAGCCTAGTGCTGGGATCGGGGGCTTCGATTGCTTCTCGAATCTATGTTTCGGCCTGGCGGTAGAAGGCCCGGTCAAGTGGAGCCAGCAGTTGGTCTTCAAACCACTTCTGTTGCATCCGGATCTGGTTACTCCTCAACCCGTTTCACAACCCCTTCACCAGGGACTCGACTCCTCAACCCTAATCCCTGAATTCCCACGCCGAGGCACCGCTGACTTGGAATCACTGCTCGGGGCGCGTTGCGCTTTCCCGCGAGGGCCTGTGACTGCCAAACGAAAGCTGCCAGAAGAACCTTTGCTAAGGGTCGCTGGCGCAGGGCTCAGGGCCAGGGCTTCTGAAGGCGAAGGCGGCGGAACGCTTCAAATCTGACCAAGACGTGCAGCGCCTTGTCGTTGCCAACGTAGTCAGCGGGACCAGGACATGAGAGGTTGAAGGCCGTGCGCAGCTTCTTTCCTCGAGGGGCCCGGGCATGCTTGACACTTTTACTATTCTTTACGCAGCTCACATCGACCACTCAGCAACGGTATGAGCAGCCAGGCTTCGCCAAGTAGAGTGCTCGAAGGTCGCGCCTGGCGGATGCAAGTACCTGCGCACAAAAAACGCATGGGATTCGGATGGAATGGCTTTGAAAAGTAGCAGGTGACACAACCGGACATCAACATGGCAAGCAACTATATGCCCACCACAAGCAGCCGCCGGAATCAGCAGCAAAACCGAGCTCATCCAAACTTTCCCTCTGAAGTTATATAGGTCCTCAAATCCCCTCACACATCTCAACCCCTATAAGCCCTAAACCCTCAACTCTCAAGTGCCAGGGCACTCCGAAAGCTCATGAAATCCCACGTTGCCGTCCTGTGAGGATTGGGGGGAGGGGGGATAAAACTTGGGGGGAGCTTTTGGGCTGGGGACTCCGAGAGGCTGCAAGATGCTTATATTAAAAGCCGATGCCCCAACATGGTCCTTGTCTTTGTCAAGGGCATCGAACAAGGCTTGCACCTGTCATATGTTATGTCATGTTACGTACCTCTCTGGGCCCGCAGTTCAACAGCAGTTATAGAGTCTATACATGCTGTGCTCGAAGGCTCAAAGCCTTCCATGGACCGTGGCAGCCCTGCGTATCCCCACCGTTGCTTCGAATTGTATAGAGGTCTAAAGAGTTCCCATTGGCATTTGCGACCTCCATGTCTGTCAGATTCGGATCGCCGCGACGGAGCAACTTGCACAGCTCCTGCAAGGGACACGAAGACACACACCACACGCATTAGTCCACATTCGTCCACACTCTTCAAAGATGTTTTGTGAAGAAATGTGAGGAGATAGTCATCGACAGGATGAACTGCCCGGTGCGGAGTAGGATACTGGCAACTTTGGCAACATCCGATGGATTGCAGCAAGACAGGCCATGTGTTCCATTGCTGCACGTGCGAGAGCCACCAACCTGAAAGGCCAGAACCCAAACGGGAGACTCCCACGACGGTCGAAGGAAAACGAAGGTCCGGAACACCTGCGACCGAAATACCGACTCCCTGCGAAGTCAGGCGCGCTGCTCTTCGCAGGGTTGCAGGCACCAGGCAGGTGTCCTGAAAGTCGAGCGTGCCGTTGCGGTTCAGGTCGTACTTGATGAAGGAAGTCTTTTCCTCACAATCGGTCATTGCAGCAGACTTGGCCAATTTTGAAGTGACAGAGGAAGCGACCTCCCAATTAGCAGCATCCTTTTCAAACCTTGTACTTCCTTCGCTTCACCCGGGCCTGTGCAAATCCCACGGCTGTGTCATTGTTGTCAATCCCAACCTCAGCGACAAAACGGTTTGTATGGCTAAGTTGCTGACAGAACCAGGAAGAAAGATTCAGCGAGGCTTCGCATTCGGATGGTTAGGTCCGCAGCCGTGATGTGGCCCGTCCCAAAGTAGCTCCCACCGGGCACCTGGCATGGAAACTGCGAGCTGCAAGACTACCGGGCAACCGCCCGCCATGAAGAGAACACGCGTGCGCAAACACACGAAGCGTCCCGCAGCTAGAGCTGAAACAAACCAAGAAAGGCATTTGCAGGCGGCCCTACTAAGGAGATGCAAGGAGCCTCTGCGCTTTAACTAGGCTCATCTCTCTGCCACGATGGGGCTTGCGGGGTTTCGATGCTCACTCACATGCCCATTAATTAGTGCTCTGAGTCACTGAGGGCAGATGTAAACTGATGCCATGCAAGTATAGAGGCGCAAGAAAAGCCAGCGCAGCACTGCAACTGCTACCGCCAGGCTTGCCTTCTCCGCCACGGTGTTGTTGTATGCCTGTGCAAATAGGACGCCCCTGACGGTGTTAGAACCAGGGTGACTAGGGCCTAGGGTGACTAGGGGCTTCTCGTTCTACAGACGTTTGTAGACAGCATGGAGGCATCATCAAGGAGTATGCGCGCTCCTCGGGTACCCGCTACCAACTACTACCTGACCAACGTACGAATACCGTGACAAAGTTCGGATTGCCCTCCCTGTCGAGGGCACAGGGCCAATATTTCATTTGCTCGTGTAAGTCGGCTACAAGTAGAGGGCGATTGGGCCGCAGTGCTACGTGTTCACTTCCTAACCTGCATGGGCTTGCGTCCGAGATGCTCCCGGTCCCGGAGTGGGCAGCGGTGGCGACATGCGCGACTTGTGGGCACCAGGGATCTCCGGCTCCTGCTAGACGCTGCTAGCCGCTGCTAGCCCATGAACGACCCCCTAGCTCCAGATAGATACAAACCTAAAGACCCAACCCGATAATTGTCTGACTCTACTGACAGCATGGAAGCCGGCCGACATGTCCGTCCTACCAAACCGAAAAACCCGGGGCCTGCGTGCTGCTGGTGATCGAAGTCATTGTGGCTGCCTTGCTGCCAGTGGATCGCCTTGTGAGGAGATTTGGCAGACTTCCGGCCTCAGAGAGGATGCCATGGGCCAAGGCAAGATATGGCACATCCCCCCCCCCCAAACACTCTCTCTCATGGTCTCTCCTTCATTCCCCAATTGACTTAAGGAACCCCAGCCAACCTCAGCTTTTTTTCTGAGGCTCCTGCCCGGCGCCTGGACACGATGGAGCCCTCGGTCGTGGAAGTTTTGCGGGGCGCGTTGTCGGCCACCTCCAGGTTCTCAGGTTCTATGACTACAGTCTTTATGATAGCCGATGAAGTCATCGATGCATTGAATTTGGGGGGGTCTTCTCTCTTTTTTTTAGCCGATGAAGGTAAGTCATCGATGCATTGCGAGTTCAGGCTTTGCACTTGTGCGTGGGACCATCTTGTGCGCGTCTCGGGAGATTTTTTTGGGTCCTACCTGTGATACTACAAACATGTGCAAGCTACAGCTACCGAAAAACCCTCTTCGTAGCGCGGTTTTTTCAGTCGACCACGTTGCCACGATTGATTGTCTGCCACATGGGGATTGATCCGAACTCTGGGCACTTGTTGGAACCCTAGTAAAATGGAAGGGCTCGAGAGGCCCGAAGTCATCTTGTAATCCAGAAAATAGGGCTGTCCCAAAGTATTTGGCAAGCTTTTTTTCTTTTTTGGGGGGAGGGGGGGGGGTGCTTACACCAGGGATTGTGGTGTTATTGAATGGAGGTATATTCAGGGGTATGGTGCCACATCATGGCCTCACGCGGCTTAACCCGAGCCTTCTTCCTTGGCACGATGGCCTCCTTGCTCGGCGCCCGGGCCTCCTGTTCCGGGGATCCTAAACCCTAAACCCTAAACCCTCCTGTTTTACATGAACCACGACAGCAATCAGTCCTCCACAGCTTTTGGCTGGATGGTGTTTTCGAGCTGTTCGGCCTCTTGTGCCCAAATCGGATCACAGATGAATACTGACCAAACCACCACAGCAGTCTCTCTCTCGCTCTCTCGCTCTCTCTCCCTCCCTTCGGCCGATGGTGCTCGTCGCGAACTCCCGCCTCCTCTGCAGGGGGAGCAGCTGCTGCCGGTGGTGCCTCTAAAAGGCAGTCATCATCGACACTGTGAAGCACAGCAGGCTTTGCAAGCATCGCGACCGCGAGAGCACAGAGAACTATATGCTTACTGCCACGAGTACGTCCTGAACTTGACAGAAATCTTGCTCCCCAGCAATGGCCGACATCAGGTCACTGAGTACGCTGCCGTCGGTTCCTCTTTCTTTGCTTCCAGAAGCTCCATGCCCATGAACTCTTTGCAACACTTCACGAACCTGGGAATGCTGACATATCGAGCCCTATCTTCTTGCACAAGCCACATGCGCAGAAACAGCTTCCAAACAAGACCTCAGGCCACAACTCGCCGAATGACAACTGGCAGGAACAAGCATGTTGACGCCCAAAGTGCTTAGCTGATCTCACGTTTCTTCAGCCTCAGCTTAAAGCTATCGCACACACATCGCAGGTGTCACATCCCGTGATGCCTTCCCATCACGGTCCACGTCGACCTTTTGGAAGATCTGCTCGGCCTTAAAGTTTCAAACCCTTGCTCTGTGTGCCTCGCTTCTCCCCCCGCCCCGTTCCCCTCGCTTGCCACCCCTTCCCACCCCTTCCCCCCCCAAAAAAATATCTGTATATGTATATATATTATATATATTATAAGTATACATTTTTGTAAAAGAGTGTCAAGCAAACCTTGGCGAGGCAGGCAGACTAGGTTACGCTGTCGCACGTGCAATGGCTGCGTCAACCCTTGGGCACCATTTGATCCCCCGCAATGACCAGGACGCGCTATTATACCCTCTAACCCCTTAAAACAGGCCCAGGGGTGATTCTGGCGATCCCAGAATCACACCTACAAAGGGCCTTTTGCAGGAGGTTATAGGGTCTAATAGTCCATCCTGGTGCAGAGCAAACCTGGGGCTTCTGCTTTTGCTCGCGTCATGTCACAGTCGTCCTCAGAGATCCACTCGTAAAACTCCTCCTGGCCAGAGTGTTTAGGGTTTAGGGTTTAGGGTTGAGGGTTTATTTAGGGTTTTAGGGTTTAGGGCTTGCTGTGCCCTATGTCGCCAAGGCTTGACTGAACAAGCACAGCATAGTTCCCCATCATTTCGGGCAAGACATCATTAAAACTCCCCTCAAGCACGCAATCACCACCTCAGCCCATTGCTGCGGGTCTCGGCAGTTTGTCTTATGAGAGGAGAAGAGGCGTTTTCGAAGCAGAGGCCCCCACGAATTCCAGGAGTCCATCCTTGTTGGCGTCGAGGCCCCTGCACTCAGAATGAATACACGCACTCTGGGAGCTCCTCAGCAGGGGCTTGCTTAAAGCTCAAGGAAGTTCAATGGACAAGGTGCTTCAAGCTGCAGGCAAGGCAAGATAAGGCAAGCAAAACCACACCCCCATCTGTAAGGCGCCGGACCTGAATCGACTGTAGAGAGCCTTATAAGCTGCGGAGCACAGTTTGACAGGTGACACAGCGGTCCTGGTGTTTACGTCCCCCCATGCAGCGTGCCCATGCGCTATGGCTCCTCAAGAGAATGCCAGTGCGACGCGTCTGAGGCCACTGCGCTTGCAGACATGCTTACTGTCATCCACCTCACATGCCGGCCACCGCTTGAGTTCAAATTGCCCAAGCTATAGCTCGAGCTGACCACAAGATTCCCTGTCAAGAACCGTGCAGGATGCCCTTGCCACTGAAGTCATATGGCAAGCCAAACAAGCACAATGCGCAGCCCTGTCGAGCCTCACTGCGTCTCGCGCCCTCAGTTCCCTACTGAGCCAAATGCTGCGGAGCCTGGCGCTTATGACATGGCAGCACTTCAATCACCAGAAAGCGGGTGGGGCAGCACGGTTGCAAGTGCAGGCGACAGCAGTCTTGTCTCACTGGTACGGCCAGTGCTCGACTCCAGTGCGCCTCAAAGGTCTCTGCTTTGCAGAGCCTAGAGTCGTCGCTGCAAGGTAGCCTTCAGCTCATGAGGCAACCTTGGGGGCAAGTGGCAGAATTTGGATGGTTTGGGCAGGCGTGATCCAGCTTTTCGTGACCCTTCCTGACGCTCGGCATCTGCGTGCACAACAGCGGAAGAACCCTGTCCACACGCAATGCTCTACACGTTGCATCTACAACTGCCGTAGAGATGGACGTTCGACAATTCCACGCTCATGCCCCAGATTAGCAGCAGAAGCCCTGTTTACCTTACATTACCTCACCGGGCGGCATGGTCCAGAGTCGGCGCACAGCGCCGACGGCCGTGAGGTTGGTCTCATTCGGCGGTTCGAAGTCTGCCAAGGAATCGGCGGTTAGCAGTCAACGAAGTCGTCTGACTTTTACTCTATACTCTATACTCATAAACAAAAATAAAAATTCCCAAGGGGGATATATAGTACTTATGTTTTGACGGCCAGCCTGGCCAGCTTTACTTCAAGTGAACATGGTGCGCTGATATGACCTCACGTTCGTGAAGCCAAGGGATGAGATGGGGGGGAAACACGAGACGTATTCACCAGGCACGCGTTGCAGCGTATGCAAGCACCTTGGCACGACGTTCGTTTTTTGTTAGTTTTTTTTGTTTGTTGTGTGTGTGGGTGGGCGGTTGGGAGGGGGAACACGCAGAAAGTTTCAGGGTGGTTTCAGGGTGGAGTGGAGGGCTCAACCGTGGTGTCAGCGTCAGTCTGTGTGTCTGGATGGGCGCGCGAAGCCTCAATATTGAGAAGGGGCGTGATCCACTTTCCATAACCGTTCACCCCGGGGCCAGGCTTGGATCGCTTCAAGGCAGGGAGGCTGCACTTGCAGAAAGCATAAGCTCTAGCTCTAGACCTCGCAACCCCATACGGCGCAATATCATGAACTGACTGATGTCTGAGCAGCTTTGCACGCAACATATTCGCCGGCGTGCAAAAAGAAGAGCGAATCTCAGAACTCATAACCTACGTGGAGAATCGAACTTGAATTCTTTCGCTTAGGTCAATTGGTGTTTACGCAATATCCTTGTGACAGCCACATTGAGAGAGACCAACTGTGAACCTGACGATGCCTTCCCAAGGAGAACCATCGTCGCCGCCGGTTTTGTTGGTCAAGAAGAACAGCACGAGGACAGAGCACAGAATGGACCTTTGGGACAGCCGAAACATGGGACTTTTATACTCCAAAATAGGATAACCCTCATGATTAGGAGCCGCCCCAAGTTCAAAAGGGTAACTCTTTTTGCGGGGGGCGGGGGTGGGGGGGGAGGGTTGGGCATGTTCTTTGGAAAACCCCTTGGGCAACTGGCATGACATCTCCCTACTGACTTGTTCTGTGTCAAGGTGTTCACTCAAGCCCGGATTGAACCCATTGAACACATTGAACAGCAGTCGTGGTCTTAGGTTGCAGCGCACATGTGCAGCAGCAAATGGCCACATACTCAATCCAGCGCTTTACCTGACCAGGATGAGGAAACCCTACCGTCTTCCACGCTCCTACTTTTTCTACTGTAGTTTCTTGGGAACCCTGTCAGGATAGCTGGTGGCTGCTTAAGAAAAGTGGGGCAGTGCATCGTAGGACGTGCCACCAGTCTTTTGGCCTGTCCCCGGTGTCAAACTTTGAATTGGGCCGCACCTTGACACAGGTGATTGCAGCCTCTGCTCCCGGGGCCAGACAGGCAAGAAGCAGCAGCAGGAAAAGGCCCAGGTAACGCCGGCGCCTTGGGAACGTTTAGCTGCGCCAGGCTTGAGCGGAATAATGCCAAGGCTACCAAGATGAACTGGCCTGATCTCGGCATTGATCTGAGACAAGCTAGTGGCTGTTTGCCCATGACAGCCTCAAAAGGCCAGAAGAAGCTCCTGCGCTTACAAGGGCACTTGGGCGGGGACAGCATCTCGGCCATGGTTTCTGTGCGACTGGCTGCCCAGTGACCTCCAATTAGGGCATGCAAGGCAGAACCCGCATATCAGCCATATGAGTGCCTTTCGGGCAAATAAAAAAAAAGCTTTCCGATTGCTTCTCCTGTAATTAGCAGCGTCGTCAACGAATTTTGGCTCTTTTCGTTTGCAAGGGCTTCAATGTTCTCGGTGCTTTCTGGTTGTTGTCTACCTTGACAGCTTCACAAGCCACGCGGGGCCTTCGCTCAAAAGTCCTGACCACCCCAGGCTTCCACGCTATGCTGGCCTGCTGTCACGGGAGGCAACCAGCCCTCAAAGCTCGATCATTGCTCCACTCCTACTTCAGCTTCGGGGCGGACACATGTTCGAGCAAGAAGGCAGCAAACGTGTCGAGGTCAATCGCCAGACGCTTGCGCTGACATAGCTCACTTAACATGTCAACTCCCCAGATCCAACCACAGCTGACGTGCAGTGCATACGACCCTCCATGCTCATGCTGCACTGGCTTTTATATCGATGACCACATATATATACATATATACACATAGGCATGCTTAATAGTTTTCTGGGCTCAAACATTTCCTTACTTGGCGGGGTGGCCGCGATGGGCCGCTATTCTGCAAAGCTTGCCCAGATAACTCCGAATGCTCAGACTTTGAAGGCTTTGCCTGCAACTCCGCTTAGGGCCACCCTGCTCCGCCCCGCGGATTTGATTCGGTTTCGGTGGGGAGGGGTGGGGGGGGGGCACTAAAACAAGTGCAAGAAAAGCTTGGCTGAGCCCTTTTCGCTCGGGAGCGGCGTTTCCAAAGCTTTTGCAGAGACCACTGACCATGAGGTGCTGGACGCCGCAGCTGCCAGCATGGTTCCTCGGACTTGAAGACGACCTTGCGCAGGCTGCGATGCGGCAGCAAGTTTATGTAGAAAGAAGATGGAAGACTAAGTCCGAGTTCTGGGAAGATCTTCGCAGCTGATTTTACGTTGCCGTATGAGACTCGGGATCCTGTTTCCTGAACAGCTGGCCGAGAAATGGTGAATAGGGCTAGTAACGGCTGCAGTATAGTAGGTGCCAACAGTTCGAGGCGACATCCCATCTATAGGACCGAATGCGGTGCCATGCAAGTCGGAAGGCTCCTTCTTATCCCAAGCCGAAAGCCTTGCAGGGCCTCCGAAGCGAACGTGCAGGGAGATAAATAAGAATGCACAAGACACATGGTCACTCTGATCACGTGTGTACAGCGATGCTTGTTACAGTTGCTGGCGCTGATGCTGCTATTGCTCAACCCCATCAAGCCTTGTCTTAACCAAGTCGCTAGCATGGCGCTGCCCGGCAGTGGCTGCAACACTCGCAAAGATGCCACGTCTAGGCTGGATAGGCTGGGCTGACCCTGGGCATCAACAAAGGAGGTCACGAGGTTGTAGATCAGGCAAACGTGTTGGATAAGGCAGAACAAAGAAGATGAAAGATAGAAGAAAAGAGCAGGCTTTGATTGGAAGAGGGTTTCGGGAACCACAGTTTTGCAAGCCAAATGGGGCTGGACTCAGGAGTGTGGGCTGAGGTTTCGTTCAGATTCTTAGTAGGGTTTGAAGTATGGGGCCTCTCTGCACCCTCGTTCTAGATAGACGATGGAGCCGATTGATGAGCTTAGCCAAACAACAAATTCGTGATCTGCTTTGCCCAGATACACTGCCTTGCGGAAAGGTAATCTCGCTGCCAAACGCCGGCGAAAGCCAAACGGTGAGCCGAGCCTTCACCTCGATGCCTGGAGAAGTCCTGCTGCTACGAAGTGTCTCAGACTCCGCCTCTTCCCAAACAAGCGCGGCGCCCACCTCCTCTGTATCTTCCATGACTGAAGATGGGTCATCCAGCCCTTCCAGCCCTTCTGCACGAGCCAGCGCAGCTCTCAGTCGTGCCTCCACTGCATCGGGAACACGGCTGTGTGTAGGTAGCGGAACAGCTGTGGCTGGCTGTGGTTTGGCAGTTGGCTGCTGATAGCACAGGCCCAGCGCAATCAGCGTTTCACAGTCTTCCGCTGAGAGAAGCTCCGGAAAGTAGAAGAGGTCACATGTGTTCGCCTCGATGTGCTTTTCACATGTCTCGGAAGGAAACCGCCAAGCAACCTGACAGGATCTGCACTCGCACGCCGGGAAAGCCTAACCGAAGTGGCATCAACTTCTCCATCCTTAGCCTAGTGTTGGCAGGTGCGGCTTGGTCAAAGAAATGCTGAGAACCATGCCACCGTGCATGGCCCCATCCAATAACAAACTGGCGATGGGCCCAAATTGCCTCCAAGCTGTCCAGGCTGGCCGTAGAAACACGAACTGCAAGCTGCGGGTCAACCGTGCTCGCCACCTTACTTGACAAAACGAACTACAACGCACTTCAGGAAGGACGGCGGCTTGACTCTTGACCGAATGTTGACAAGCGAAAAACAGCAAGTCAGTGGTAGTTCCAGACCTCCATTGAAATGCTTCGAAACGGCTCTGGGCGTTCAGGATGCTGAAAGATTTAAGACCTCCACCGAGTGGCAGCCGCCTCCTGCCCTGCGAGCCAGTCTGCGCAGTTTCCGGCTGGGGCAAGACGGAGAGGGGCCTGCGGCGTGCGGCTTCAGACTTACGGCTGCCGTTGCAACAATGGAGTCCTTAGGTAGGCCCACTCAACAACCCCGCAAGAGTACTTGCACGGGCATGCAAGACTTTTTCACAAAGAACCCCCGCAACACACACCAGATTTACACACATGCGGACTCTATCACCAGCTGGGAGGCTACATACAATGTCTGACAGTATAGTTGCCCATCGTGAGGGCTTGAATGGCGCCTGACATCATGGTCTAGGTTTGGGTAAGGGAAGTCGGAAGACAAACCCAGCAGAGTCTCGGAAGGTTCGAGGCATCTCTGCCTCCGGTCTTCGCCATCCAGATGCGGGGCCAGCGAGCCACCGCGCCTTTCCAGGGTGAAGATCTGAACTTCAGAAAGTCTCATAGAAAGTGCCCTGAAACCTCGAATGCCAGAACATTAGTCAATTGCGGTCCTTCAGGATCTGACCCTGCCAGGGGCTGTCGTACCTGTGGCTCCGTGGTTCCGCTTGAGAAGTCAATCGCTTGCATGACTGGTTGATTGCAGATTGCCCTACCTTCTTGCAACCCCCAGCCCTGGCCGCACATTTGTGTAGGATTGATTCTCAGCATGGTCAGCACAAGCAAAGGCAAGAACGAAAGAAATGGAGATGCATAGAGATACATATTTACTTAAACCAAATTAGCCGAGAAGGCCAGACAAAGTTGATGCATTAAAGAGTTCGACTCCACGCCGGACTTAATGGAGCAACTAAGCTGGTGTGAAAGCGATGCAGAATACAATTCCAGAATCTCTTGAATCCCGACAGGACAACTCAATGGGGTTTATGCTCTCTGTGATCCACTGCTCGGGGTGGCACCAGCAAACGGCCTCCGCCAGCACCTGGGAACTTGCGGAAGATTCGAGAAGCTTCAGAATGGTGCGGGAACCTGGTTCTGCGGAGCCTGGGGTCGACCCATAACATCAGAAGTCTTCAGCTCACACGTGGAGCATGCGGATTTACTTGCTTCTCTGCTGACCTGGACTCTGACAGTATTCTGGCGCGGAGAAAACATAAACGCGGTTGCTGCCACTTGCTGCTGCCCCCTTTGCAGCAATAGCTCCTCCACCTGTACCCTCCGACATTATGATCTGCATTCAAAGTTCGCCATGGCGCTCCAAATCGGCCCAGCGCAGGACGGCAAAGGGCGGGTGCAAACCCTGCCCACGCAGGGTGAGTCAAAGCTCCCACGTTTGGGGGCAGGGTTTGTGATACTGACGTTACACTACTCGACGTGTTACATGACATTTCCGTACACTGTAGCACATAATGTATATATATATATATACGCACCTACTATTATATATACTGTACACATACATAGATGCATTTATACATGTGTAGAACTGCATAATATATGTACATATAGCAGTAGGTGTGTGTATATATACACACACACAACGTAGTGAAATGTAACGTTTGTTCGGATCCACAGGCAACTGGGCGACACGGTGGTACACCAGCCGGCACCCACCTTCAATCTGCGCGGCCCTCTTCTCGCTCGTGCCAGTGGACGTAACCTGGGCGGTCTTGGATTGGGGGTACACCAGGGCTTCTGGATCACTCTGTTATGAATGCTGCGTCACTATAGGTTCTGATACCACTGCTGTGCTAGTCCACTACACAGCAGCAATGCTGCGGCTGAAGGCAAGAAATGCATAGAGAGAGGCCATGGCACCCACACCTCCTCATGTTCTGACAGCCTCCAGGGGCCAATGCAGAGCTTCAGTCGAGATGCGTTCCATGCAAGATCTGATCTTTGACCCTGGATCCTGAATCTCACCGGAGCACCGGTGTCTCCTGTACAGGTAGAACATGGATCCAGATTCATCAGAATTCTACTATTCATGACTCGTATTCGTAATAAGAGGAATATTCATATTAAGATTCATATGGAGGTTTCCGAACATAGGGGTACCCTTTTTGGGGTGCCTTTCATCGGAGTCTATTCTATTTGGGGTATCAGAGGGGTACTTTTTTGGGAATACCCGCATATATACATATATATATATATATGTATATGTCTACTTATATGTCTATGTATATGTATATGTAACAATATGTATACGTATATGTGTGTATATATGTATACACATATACAGCGAGCCTGAGCATCGCCGGGCCCTGAGACTGCGCCACCGCAGCCTCAAGCAGCGCAAGGAGCGTCGGAACGTCGGTCCGGGGCACCTGGGCTAGGAGCCGAGTCGAAATTTTTAGGGTTTAGGGTTTAGGGTTCAAGTTCAATAAGGGGGTTTCGGAAACTAGGGGGGTACCTTCTTGGGGGGGTCCTTATTCTGAAGGACTCCTACGCTTTGGGGTCCCATGTTTCCGTAAACCCCCAGAAGGGCCTCGGGTTGAGGGCTTCAAAACAAGTCCTGTCGCTTGGTTTAAGAATCCACCCTAGAAAGCTCCCAAAGTACCCCCAAAAGTTCGAGGTGCCACTTGTGGCGTACGAGGGGTGGCTCGAGCACTTAAGCTTTCAAAGAGTACACAGCGAGGTCCTCTGTTATTGGACAGGATTTTGTTGGTGAGATATTGGGGCAGCCCAAGCTGTCGACCACTGGCAGCCATCAGTTTGTGACACCCTGCTGCGCTCTAAGAGCCCAGGCAGCGCCCTCCACCTTTCAAAAACCTTGTAAATGCTAGGAAAAGGGGTGCGCAGGAAACCGAACTCAGCATCCCGACCCCCCAACCTCCAAATTTCCCAGCCACTCCCAGCCTCAACGGCAGGAGACGCTGCGCAGCGGCTCCAGCAAGCCAGGCAAGCCTCGAGCTTTGGGCCCTCCTTATGGTACTTAAAGGTACCTATCGAATCCCACACAGTGAACAGCGTGTGCCTTTACTTGAGTCTTAAGTTCTCTGGGTAGCGCGTACCGGCAGTGTTGTTGCTTTGCCCGGATTTGGCTGGCAAGTTCCGGATTGGAGACTTGATGTGCAAGAGTTCCGGAGTCTGAAAGAGGGTCAGCTCCTGGCTTGAAGCTTCCTCTGCATTGAAGCTTACTCTTTTTCTTGGCTTTATAATTCTTGTTCGGGCTATCAGTTGACATAAAGCTGAATCTTAACTCGTGCCACTTCGGGCCCTGCGGGCAGCATCTCGCGTGGAGATCTTGGTCACACCATGTCGACTCTACAGTATGCCACAAAGACACTGATTTCATCTCATGATATTATCTTTGCTTACGCCGTCCGTGTACAGGTGTATCTTGGGAAGCATGCGCACACATGCAATTAATGTCCGTAAACTGCCCATGCCGATGCAACGCTCCTCTTCAATTGCCCTCACACAGACTCACACACGCCTCGCACACGGTGCAGCCCGGCGGTGTTGGCCCAGGAGCCGTGTTGATGACCACCTTCGGTGAGGACAATCGTTAAGGTGGGGCAAGTAAATAGAACTGACCCGCCTTTGACCCCCTAAACCCTAAACCCTAAACCCTAAACCTTGGAGTTGCGACATACGCCGACCTGAAGGTCGCTCACGGTCAAGCCGGCGCGGAGCTCTTTCAGTGCCTGTGGTTGTGGAATCCCGCCCAGCTATGTCATAGTCTCTTCCGGGTATCCGAGAATCACAGGACGATGAAGGGCTTAATGAATTTATAACTGTATGATAGAGTAGAGTGCAGGACCCAGCGCCAAGACTGGTACTTGTTCATCTGCCGCCGCACCTGCACCTTTCAAACGGCATCCTGGCCCCAAAGCTCTACAAACGTAAATTCTCGAAGCCTCAGCCTAAACCTGAAATCCCCAATCCGCTAATCCCTCTTAGCTCTATACATTATACAATGCTCTATATGTCAAACGAGCGTATTCAAGGCCCGTCCTCAGACTGCGCATCTGAGGCGAATCCCATCAAGCAGAGGCTCTCGTCCAAGCCTGCTCTGAACGCATGTGTGGCTCATCAGTAAGACACGAAGAATCATCCTGCCAAGCAAAGCAGCATGAAAATGAATCCAGGAAACAGGTTTTCTATAGATGCCACGCCTTCTTCGTCGAGAAGCAACATGCACTCGTGCTTTGCAAGCGCCAGGCTTTCCGACTTCACTGAGAGCAAGGTGAGGGCTGTGAGGCCCAGGCCTGACAGACTATCGGGCATTGCATGGAACAGCTGCCCTTAGAGCGTGTGTATGTATAGACTATGCATATAGAAATATAGGAACATTATATATGTATATATGTGTGTGTATATCTATTTATCTATTTATTCATTTTTTCATCTTTACGAAATATTACGTATAGAGAGACAGAGAGAGGCACCTTGGAGGTGTACTCGTGCTGCCATGAGCAGCTCTTGCCGCTCCTGCACAGAGGATTCTGCTTTCTGCCCACTTTGGCTCAATCAGCTGCATATGTGCGAACAGAGTCTGCGAAGCGATGTGTCTTGACGACTCGATCAATCTGAACACCTTCCTATGGAGTCTTAGGGAGTTCGAACAGGGAAATACTCCTTGTGGGTCGTTTCACCATGCATCATAGACTGGGGAGCACGGAGCAGTCGGGACTGGCCCAAAAAGCGTGAGGCCTGGGGCCCTCTGCCCCCGCATCGAATGCAACTTTAAAAACCGCATGGCCTGATTCACAGGCGAAGTGTTTTTTGTCCGGCAGTGGTCTTCGAACTAGGGCTTTTTTTTTGTGGAACACAACTTCTTTACGACTTAGCACATGGAGGGCGAAGAAGGAATTGAGGTTCTTGCTCACTCATGTGCAGGGAGCCTGCGGGCGAAGCTCGCGCCATGGCTTCATTGCCTGATGAAGATGACCTTCAGACCTCAAGATGCATAAGCTGACTCCATTGCCCCGGGGTTTGATCCACTCTAGCTGCAGCAGGCCTTGAAGATGGCCCTAAGTGTGGCGACAGTGCTACAGATCGCTGAACACAGAAGCGTCTTGAAGCATGGGGCGTCTTTGCTGTAGCCAGCCGGATGGCGGGCGCTTGTCTGTGCTGGGTCGCTACTGCTTCGTGTTGAACTCTGAACCACAAACTGGCCTCCTGTACAGGCCGTGGCCAGATCTGCTCAACCATAGAGGTCGTCGTCGTCGTCTGCAGCTGCGGCGCTGGCTCCGATACCCACATCGTCAGGCCAATTGATGACCACGCCGCTGGCGCCACCTGCGGTGGAGTTCATGTACACAGGGTCGAACTTCTTCCTGAACTGGTCATACTTTGCAAGGTCAGAGCCTGCAACCGACCGTCGCGCACCTGCAAAGGCCTCTTCGAAGTGCTTGCGGCTGATCTCAGAGCCCATAGTGGTGTCCATGGCATCATCGTCACCTGCTCGCAGCTCGTCAGCTGCAATGGCATCACGCACGGCTGCCTTTGCAGCTCTCTGGCAAAGCTCTGCAAGGTCAGCTCCGCTGAAGCCTTCAGTCTTCTGCGCGATGAAGGACAGCGGCACGTTGGGTGCAATGGGCGACTTTTTGAGGGTAGCCTCCAGGATGCCTTGTCGCGCAGGCAGATCGGGAAGAGGGATGTAGATCAGCTGGTCCAGTCGGCCTGGACGCAGCAAGGCCTCGTCCAACAGCTCAGGGCGGTTCGTGGCACCAATGAAGAACACGTTCTTCTTCGCACCAACGCCGTCAATCTCGGTGAGCAGCTGATTCATCACACGGTCACCTGCACCTCCTGCATCTCCCTGACTCGATCCACGAGCTGTGCCGACCGAATCCAGCTCGTCAAAGAACAGCACGCATGGCGCGGCTGCACGTGCCTTGTCAAAGACCTCTCGCACGTTGGCCTCGGACTCACCGAACCACATGGTCAAAAGCTCGGGGCCCTTGATGCTCACGAAGTTGGCAGAGCACTCACTTGCCACTGCCTTGGCCAGCAACGTCTTGCCACAGCCCGGAGGCCCATAGAACAGCACCCCTCTGGAAGGCTGCATGCCAAACTTTTCGAACTTTTCCGGATGGTCAATGGGATAAAGGATGGTTTCCTGCAAGGACCGCTTGGTGTCCTCCAAGCCTCCAATGTCGTCCCACTTGATGTTTGGCACTTCAACTACGGTCTCACGGAGAGATGAAGGATTCACGGTGCCCATTGCAGACTTGAAGTGGTCTTGCGACACCGCCATCGAGTCCAGCACTTCCGCGTCAATGGTCTCCTCCTCCAAGTCAATGAGGTCCATCTTCTCGCGGATGCATGTGAGTGCGGCTTCTGTGCATAGCTGCGCCAAGTCTGCTCCCACGAAGCCGTGTGTGTTGGACGCAACCTCCTCCAGCTTCACGTCCGTGGCCAACTTCATGTTTTTGGTGTGGATTCGCAGAATCTCCAGCCTGCCATTGTCATCAGGCACTCCGATATCCAACTCTCGATCGAATCGGCCAAAGCGACGCAGCGCCGCATCAATGGAGTTCGGTCGGTTGGTGGCTGCGATCACCACCACTTGCCCTCGCCCCTTGATGCCATCCATGAGTGTCAACAGCTGGGACACCACCCGCTTCTCCACTTCGCCGCTGGTCTTGTCTCGCTTGGGAGCAATTGAATCGATCTCATCAATGAAGATGATGGCCGGCGAGTTCTTCTCGGCCTCTTCGAACGCCTTGCGAAGGTTGGACTCTGCCTCGCCTGCCATCTTGGACATGATTTCGGGGCCATTGATCAGGAAGAAGAAAGCTCCTGTCTCATTTGCAATGGCTCGGGCAATAAGAGTCTTGCCACTACCCGGAGGACCATACAACAGCACACCGCGTGGAGGCTTCACTCCCAGTGTCTTGAACAAAGTTGGGTGGCGCAAGGGCAGCTCAATCATCTCACGGATCTGGCCCATGGCCTTCTTGCAGCCACCGATGTCGTCATAGCCAACGTCGTCAAGGCGTTCCTCGTCTTCGCGCTTCACTGGCTCGCCCTCGCAGTGGATCACCGTGTCGGGGGCCACGATCACAAACTCACCAGGGTCCACGCCCACCACCTTGAACTCCACCGGACGGAAACCTCCTCGCACCAGGAAGAGGTCACCCTGGCGTGCAGGCCTATAAGCCTCCAGGAAGTACGGCTTCAAGTACGTGTCGAACAGGTTGCCTGTGATTCCTTCAATGGTGTCGTCAAGGGGCAGCACATGGATTCGCTTCCCATAGGGCACGTCCCCGCATGCATGCACTGATATGATGTCGCCCAGGCGCACGCGCAGGTTCTTGCGAACCACCTTGTTCATGCGGATTTTGCTGTCGTCCAAGTTCTCATCGGCCAGCACGATGCACACCGTGTCCTTGCGCTTCTTGCCCTTGATCAGCACATTGTCGCCACGGAAGAGGTTCAGCTCCTCCATCTTTGCCTGCGACAGAGAGATTACCTGAGCAGGCAAGTGCGGCCTTCAACTACAGTAAATCCCACAAGCCACTTGCCTGGTGAGGAACAAGGGAGGCTGAGAGACATCAAATGAGAATCATAAAGACACGGTCAATCTTGCGCAGGTATATCTTGCCGAACTGATGTTGGAGCTCATGCTGCAATCGAGGCGCCGAATTGTCGTCATTCAGCGCTTCCTCCACAACCAAGCGATTGGGGGAGCGCTTCTTCTGGGGCTTCGCCGGGTCCGCCGGGACCGGCGCAGCAGGTGGCGCAGGCTCTTCAGCGGCCATGGCAGCAGCAACGCGGAAGCTATAGGGATACTTTTGGGCCTGGCTTGCCTCAAACACGCAAGCACGCATGCGGCCTTGGGAATGCAGACTCTAAGCTTCCTCTGTTGGCGAGATTGCCATTTTGGAACTTCTCACTGCAGAGGACTGGCATCACACCATGGGCAATGATCCCAAGCATTCTCCCCGAGCTTGTTACCGCCTTGTCTTCCACGTCTGTTCGGGTTCGGTGGAAGTGTCTCGCATTTGCTTGTCGCCCTGTTCATGCCGCGAAGCATAGGTACGAGCTGCTAGAGAACCCATGTAACAAAATAATTAGCCGCTGATAGCCCATGCAAAAGACTCCGGACAAGCAAGCGGAAAATCACTATTTGTGCGTTGTTCCGTAGAACAAGAC
Source organism: Symbiodinium natans (assembly GCA_905221605.1). Classification (NCBI taxonomy): domain Eukaryota; class Dinophyceae; order Suessiales; family Symbiodiniaceae; genus Symbiodinium; species Symbiodinium natans. The sequence goes on from CAJNDS010002102.1 coordinate 1,031,086, forward strand.
CAGCGTGTTTGTCACAAACTCGCCTGATCTCAAAACCTCTCGAAGCATGCGTGACTATTTACAAGCTCTACATCGTATGCCTTTCAAGCTGGAGCAGGACCAGACCTCGGCCCGTTTAGCCGTAGAGGTCGTCGTCGTCGTCTGCAGCTGCGGCGCTGGCTCCGATACCCACGTCATCAGGCCAATTGATGACCACGCCGCTGGCGCCACCTGCGGTGGAGTTCATGTACACAGGGTCGAACTTCTTCCTGAACTGGTCATACTTTGCAAGGTCAGAGCCTGCAACCGACCGTCGCGCACCTGCAAAGGCCTCTTCGAAGTGCTTGCGGCTGATCTCAGAGCCCATAGTGGTGTCCATGGCATCATCGTCACCTGCTCGCAGCTCGTCAGCTGCAATGGCATCACGCACGGCTGCCTTTGCAGCTCTCTGGCAAAGCTCTGCAAGGTCAGCTCCGCTGAAGCCTTCAGTCTTCTGCGCGATGAAGGACAGCGGCACGTTGGGTGCAATGGGCGACTTTTTGAGGGTAGCCTCCAGGATGCCTTGTCGCGCAGGCAGATCGGGAAGAGGGATGTAGATCAGCTGGTCCAGTCGGCCTGGACGCAGCAAGGCCTCGTCCAACAGCTCAGGGCGGTTCGTGGCACCAATGAAGAACACGTTCTTCTTCGCACCAACGCCGTCAATCTCGGTGAGCAGCTGATTCATCACACGGTCACCTGCACCTCCTGCATCTCCCTGACTCGATCCACGAGCTGTGCCGACCGAATCCAGCTCGTCAAAGAACAGCACGCATGGCGCGGCTGCACGTGCCTTGTCAAAGACCTCTCGCACGTTGGCCTCGGACTCACCGAACCACATGGTCAAAAGCTCGGGGCCCTTGATGCTCACGAAGTTGGCAGAGCACTCACTTGCCACTGCCTTGGCCAGCAACGTCTTGCCACAGCCCGGAGGCCCATAGAACAGCACCCCTCTGGAAGGCTGCATGCCAAACTTTTCGAACTTTTCCGGATGGTCAATGGGATAAAGGATGGTTTCCTGCAAGGACCGCTTGGTGTCCTCCAAGCCTCCAATGTCGTCCCACTTGATGTTTGGCACTTCAACTACGGTCTCACGGAGAGATGAAGGATTCACGGTGCCCATTGCAGACTTGAAGTGGTCTTGCGACACCGCCATCGAGTCCAGCACTTCCGCGTCAATGGTCTCCTCCTCCAAGTCAATGAGGTCCATCTTCTCGCGGATGCATGTGAGTGCGGCTTCTGTGCATAGCTGCGCCAAGTCTGCTCCCACGAAGCCGTGTGTGTTGGACGCAACCTCCTCCAGCTTCACGTCCGTGGCCAACTTCATGTTCTTGGTGTGGATTCGCAGAATCTCCAGCCTGCCATTGTCATCAGGCACTCCGATATCCAACTCTCGATCGAATCGGCCAAAACGACGCAGCGCCGCATCAATGGAGTTCGGTCGGTTGGTGGCTGCGATCACCACCACTTGCCCTCGCCCCTTGATGCCATCCATGAGTGTCAACAGCTGGGACACCACCCGCTTCTCCACTTCGCCGCTGGTCTTGTCTCGCTTGGGAGCAATTGAATCGATCTCATCAATGAAGATGATGGCCGGCGAGTTCTTCTCGGCCTCTTCGAACGCCTTGCGAAGGTTGGACTCTGCCTCGCCTGCCATCTTGGACATGATTTCGGGGCCGTTGATCAGGAAGAAGAAAGCTCCTGTCTCATTTGCAATGGCTCGGGCAATAAGAGTCTTGCCACTACCCGGAGGACCATACAACAGCACACCGCGTGGAGGCTTCACTCCCAGTGTCTTGAACAAAGTTGGGTGGCGCAAGGGCAGCTCAATCATCTCACGGATCTGGCCCATGGCCTTCTTGCAGCCACCGATGTCGTCATAGCCAACGTCGTCAAGGCGTTCCTCGTCTTCGCGCTTCACTGGCTCGCCCTCGCAGTGGATCACCGTGTCGGGGGCCACGATCACAAACTCACCAGGGTCCACGCCCACCACCTTGAACTCCACCGGACGGAAACCTCCTCGCACCAGGAAGAGGTCACCCTGGCGTGCGGGCCTATAAGCCTCCAGGAAGTACGGCTTCAAGTACGTGTCGAACAGGTTGCCTGTGATTCCTTCAATGGTGTCGTCAAGGGGCAGCACATGGATTCGCTTCCCATAGGGCACGTCCCCGCATGCATGCACTGATATGATGTCGCCCAGGCGCACGCGCAGGTTCTTGCGAACCACCTTGTTCATGCGGATTTTGCTGTCGTCCAAGTTCTCATCGGCCAGCACGATGCACACCGTGTCTTTGCGCTTCTTGCCCTTGATCAGGACATTGTCGCCACGGAAGAGGTTCAGCTCCTCCATCTTTGCCTGCGACAGAGAGATTACCTGAGCAGGCAAGTGCGGCCTTCAACTACAGTAAATCCCACAAGCCACTTGCCTGGTGAGGAACAAGGGAGGCTGAGAGGTATCAAATGAGAATCATAAAGACACGGTCAATCTTGCGCAGGTATATCTTGCCGAACTGATGTTGGAGCTCATGCTGCAATCGAGGCGCCGAATTGTCGTCATTCAGCGCTTCCTCCACAACCAAGCGATTGGGGGAGCGCTTCTTCTGGGGCTTCGCCGGGTCCGCCGGGACCGGCGCAGCAGGTGGCGCAGGCTCTTCGGCAGCCATGTCGAGATTTGTTACCTCGATTACACTGAGCGCCTGGTATTTTGTCTCTTTGATCCTGCGTTCCCAACGGACTTCTTACAGGTAGGGAACTTGCTACATGGACGCACTGGCAGCAGGGGCGTTACGTACCATCCTTGCCTGTGACTTGGCAACCGAATGAGATCTAATGAGAGTTGCGTGACCACTTTTTTACCTCATATATATATATATATGTATTTATTTAATCTAATTTATGTATTTACATATTTATATTTAAATGAACGTGAAGGGTCCTTCGCATGCAGAGCTCAGCTTTTTGCCACTCTCTTCCTTCACTAGCGTCAGCCAGCTTGATCTCTTGGGCCTATGCCCGCAGATTTGATTTTCGGTACCACCCCGCTCGAATCATGAAAAGCTGGGGTCTTGCGACTATTGTGGAACAAACTCTCCGATCTTGAAACAGTTCCCTACAAACGGTCCCGCAGCTCTGCCTCAGCCGTAGAGGTCATCGTCGTCGTCCGCGGCTGCGGCGCTGGCTCCGATACCCACGTCATCAGGCCAATTGATGACCACGCCGCTGGCGCCACCTGCGGTGGAGTTCATGTACACAGGGTCGAACTTCTTCCTGAACTGGTCATACTTTGCAAGGTCAGAGCCTGCAACCGACCGTCGCGCACCTGCAAAGGCCTCTTCGAAGTGCTTGCGGCTGATCTCAGAGCCCATAGTGGTGTCCATGGCATCATCGTCACCTGCTCGCAGCTCGTCAGCTGCAATGGCATCACGCACGGCTGCCTTTGCAGCTCTCTGGCAAAGCTCTGCAAGGTCAGCTCCGCTGAAGCCTTCAGTCTTCTGCGCGATGAAGGACAGCGGCACGTTGGGTGCAATGGGCGACTTTTTGAGGGTAGCCTCCAGGATGCCTTGTCGCGCAGGCAGATCGGGAAGAGGGATGTAGATCAGCTGGTCCAGTCGGCCTGGACGCAGCAAGGCCTCGTCCAACAGCTCAGGGCGGTTCGTGGCACCAATGAAGAACACGTTCTTCTTCGCACCAACGCCGTCAATCTCGGTGAGCAGCTGATTCATCACACGGTCACCTGCACCTCCTGCATCTCCCTGACTCGATCCACGAGCTGTGCCGACCGAATCCAGCTCGTCAAAGAACAGCACGCATGGCGCGGCTGCACGTGCCTTGTCAAAGACCTCTCGCACGTTGGCCTCGGACTCACCGAACCACATGGTCAAAAGCTCGGGGCCCTTGATGCTCACGAAGTTGGCAGAGCACTCACTTGCCACTGCCTTGGCCAGCAACGTCTTGCCACAGCCCGGAGGCCCATAGAACAGCACCCCTCTGGAAGGCTGCATGCCAAACTTTTCGAACTTTTCCGGATGGTCAATGGGATAAAGGATGGTTTCCTGCAAGGACCGCTTGGTGTCCTCCAAGCCTCCAATGTCGTCCCACTTGATGTTTGGCACTTCAACTACGGTCTCACGGAGAGATGAAGGATTCACGGTGCCCATTGCAGACTTGAAGTGGTCTTGCGACACCGCCATCGAGTCCAGCACTTCCGCGTCAATGGTCTCCTCCTCCAAGTCAATGAGGTCCATCTTCTCGCGGATGCATGTGAGTGCGGCTTCTGTGCATAGCTGCGCCAAGTCTGCTCCCACGAAGCCGTGTGTGTTGGACGCAACCTCCTCCAGCTTCACGTCTGTGGCCAACTTCATGTTCTTGGTGTGGATTCGCAGAATCTCCAACCTGCCATTGTCATCAGGCACTCCGATATCCAACTCTCGATCGAATCGGCCAAAGCGACGCAGCGCCGCATCAATGGAGTTCGGTCGGTTGGTGGCTGCGATCACCACCACTTGCCCTCGCCCCTTGATGCCATCCATGAGTGTCAACAGCTGGGACACCACCCGCTTCTCCACTTCGCCGCTGGTCTTGTCTCGCTTGGGAGCAATTGAATCGATCTCATCAATGAAGATGATGGCCGGCGAGTTCTTCTCGGCCTCTTCGAACGCCTTGCGAAGGTTGGACTCTGCCTCGCCTGCCATCTTGGACATGATTTCGGGGCCATTGATCAGAAAGAAGAAAGCTCCTGTCTCATTGGCAATGGCTCGGGCAATAAGAGTCTTGCCACTACCCGGAGGACCATACAACAGCACACCGCGTGGAGGCTTCACTCCCAGTGTCTTGAACAAAGTTGGGTGGCGCAAGGGCAGCTCAATCATCTCACGGATCTGGCCCATGGCCTTCTTGCAGCCACCGATGTCGTCATAGCCAACGTCGTCAAGGCGTTCCTCGTCTTCGCGCTTCACTGGCTCGCCCTCGCAGTGGATCACCGTGTCGGGGGCCACGATCACAAACTCTCCAGGGTCCACGCCCACCACCTTGAACTCCACCGGACGGAAACCTCCTCGCACCAGGAAGAGGTCACCCTGTCGTGCGGGCCTATAAGCCTCCAGGAAGTACGGCTTCAAGTACGTGTCGAACAGGTTGCCTGTGATTCCTTCAATGGTGTCGTCTAGGGGCAGCACATGGATTCGCTTCCCATAGGGCACGTCCCCGCATGCGTGCACTGATATGATGTCGCCCAGGCGCACGCGCAGGTTCTTGCGAACCACCTTGTTCATGCGGATTTTGCTGTCGTCCAAGTTCTCATCGGCCAGCACGATGCACACCGTGTCCTTGCGCTTCTTGCCCTTGATCAGCACATTGTCGCCACGGAAGAGGTTCAGCTCCTCCATCTTTGCCTGCGAAAGCGAAATGACCTTAAGCGTGAGGTTGCTGACAGCTCGAGACATGCATCTTGCACATTAGCTGTGGGGGGCCATCACCAACCCTTGGGATCAAGCCATCAGCACAGCTGTTACACACGAGATGGTCCAAAACGGCCGGGACGTCAGGCGTAAGTATCTCATGTTTATTGAAAACGCATGGGAATGAGCGCGAGGCTGAGTTGTCATCGTTGAGAGCTTCCTCCACAACCAGCCTGTTTGGCGACCTTCCACAAACAAGGCTGTGAGTTCAGCGATGCTATCTACTGAATATGCAGTATATAAGCCTGCCTGCCAGAGATCTTTACAAACGTGGCCTATAGTCCCAATTCACTCTCTGCACAAGAGCCTGTCCTGCCCCTGCAGCTGCCCCTCTAAACCCTAAACCCGAAACCCTAAACCCTAAACCTGATGAAGCACCTCTTCTTCTGTGGCTTGGCCGGGTCCGCCGGAGGGGGCGCCGGAGCGACGTTCTCTTCAGCCATGGCGGGAAGATGCCTGGGGGCCTCTGAGTTTTCGAATTGCTCTGAGCCGGTGAGATCCAGCGCCCTATGCTCCAGGAGAAGTGCTCCGCCAAAAAACCCCGAACCCCAAGTCCGAATGAGGCCATGCAGTACAAGGAATGAGGCCAGTGCCTGCAGTGCGATCGCATGCAATTCTTTTGGTCGCTTGCGCGAAGCACTGAGTGATATCATTCGAGGCAGCACCTCTGAGATTTCAAGGTGCTGTCACATGCTATGCAACAGGCAGGTAAAACGGCCTTCATCTGCTTGCAGAATTGAAGCAACTGCTAATCATTTGGCATACTAACTTTTAATGACCTCAAGCCGTGAATCCGGTGTAAGGACGCTCGACCAGCCAGTCTATGCGGAATGCCGTGGGACGACTCATGCGCCAGGAAGCACCTCCCAAAGCATGTCTGTGTCCATCGCAGACAACTGCAAACGTTTGCATTCAAGAGCCAACGCCTGTCAACCCACACTCACACACACACACATGTGCTTCCACGCCAGGCCAGAACACCGGAGCTGAGGACGAAACTCTCCAAACGACAATGGCGCGACTTCCTTCCACAACCTGCAGAATCTGAATCGCCAAACGGACGGCCAAAGCGCAAGAATGCCAATAAACAAATAAACAAATTATTTTACTTCGAACATCCCCACCCTCTCTTGGTAGAGATACTCTGGGGTTGGGGCCCGACTCTGGGGCTGGGCATTGGGCACCCCAGGGAGACGTTGGGCACTCTCTGTGAGGGTCGACCACTTTAGGCAGACTCCGGAATTGGGCACTCCAGGGAGAATCTGGGCCGGCTGGGCACTCGGGACACTCTGGGGTTGGGCACTCCAGGGAGACTATGGGGTTGGGCACTCCGTCTTGGGACTCCAACGAAACTCTGGGGTTGGACACTCCAGGGAGACTCCGGGGTTGGATTTCAGGGACACTTTGGGGTTGGGCACTACAGGGATGAGCGAGGAGTAGACTGGGCGAGGAGAAGAGTTCCGGGCGAGGAGAAGAGTTGAGTTTAAAATCTAACAACCCCACACCGAGGGTGGGGAATAACTAAATACGCACACACACACACATATATATATATACACACATATACATAGTATGTATTACATGTCAATCCATTCGAGTATATTGCTGCACAACGCTCACAACAGGTGAAGCTGTCCGCCTCAACGCCTGGGCCTCTGCTTGGCAGATTTCGTGGCACAAAAGGGAATGTGCCGTTCCTGGGATGAAGCGTGGCCAGCTAGAAATACGAAGAACGGGCCCTAGACTTCAAGCAAAGCCCCACAACAGCCATACACACCCGGTCTACAGCATACATGCCTCATGGCCGCGAGGCAACGGAGGCTCTGAGGCCTCGACTGCCTGCGTGGACCCGAAACGACGACCGCAATGGGGGCAAGGCACCCGGTCCTCCGAGCTCCGAGTGTTCTGAGCTTTGGGCTTGGCGGCATCAAATCTGGGAGGAAATTTCGAAGAACCCACGCAGGAACCTACCTCATAAGGTAGTTCTGCCAGAGCCGGGAAATTAACAAAGGGTGCCTACTGAGCCATCATGCGCTACTGCAAGCAGGAGGCACTCTTTCAGAACGATGACAGTAGAACTTTGCTATGGCTGGGTCCGATGCGCAGCGTTGTACCCCACACAACCGAATGTCATCCCCTGCTGATCGGACAACTCAGTGCCCCACGTCCATTGCAGGGTCTGTTGGCGGCGGCGGCGGAAGATTTCTCAAGCTCTTGCCATCCTCTGACGTCATGGAGGGGAAGTTGGCATGTCAAGGCATGTCAAGGCTCAGGGTAATTCTGAGGCTTGATACGCAAATAGCAGCTAGTTACAGCTAGTTGTCACATGTTGTCTGACTGGGATGATCTTGGCCCGGAAGTGCGCAACGCTTCCCATACTGAGATCCTTTATGTGCTGGTCCACGACGCGCGCCTGCAAAGACTCCGATTTCGAAGATAAGAAACTGGGAGACATGAACATGATGGTGTTGATGACACATGTGCATGCAATGGCCCGCCATCATATCCCCAAGCTCCGAACACTTCTCAGAACCTTAATAAAAACACGATGTTGAATATTCTCTTGGGCTTTAGATAAACCAAAAAAATATTCCCAAGGGAACTATAGACAAGCCTTACCCTTAGTGCGGCCCAGCCTGTCTGATGGCCTGCCGGAAGGCTTCGGACTGCTTCTTCCAGGTGGGGACTGCGAAGGCCAAAGTGCTCTCAGAGATGGCGTCCATGGTGTCTGAAGCTAGTTTGTCACAACAGAGCTGACAGAGCTGAGCTCTGACTCCGCAGGGTCATGAAGGCGGCATGTCTGGAGGCTCAGGGACCACGTCGGAGCCTTCGCGAGACCTTCCATTTTCCCTGCACGGACGGCGAGTAAAGGTTTGCACTTTGCACAGTCAGCTGGCGCAAAAGTGGGAGGAAACTGCGGGACCTTGATGTGTCTCTAGCAAAGGTGGTTTTCAGGCTTGCTGAACTGTTTTGACACAGAAAATGCGAAAGCACAAGACTGCCAATCTAGCCTGATATGTGTGCAGCACAGCTGTGGCTCTGCTTCACGACTATGTGAGTGGAGTGCGGAGAGTATTTGCAGATGTGTCGCCAGTCGCCACTACCCTAAACGCATACAGTATCATATACATCTCTATAAGTGTTCTAATTGACATCCTCGAGCTGCAACTATGTCCCTTTCGCAGTCTGCCTCTCAGAATCCAGAGGCCGTGCCCTCAAATGTGCCTCTGCCTCGGGGCACATTAGCCCCTAAAGAAGCACAGCCAAGAAACCACAACGTCCATCGCCCGGGACTTGAGACGTTGACCCTTCCCTGCTCCAAACCTTCTGCAGACGATTCGCTCCTGACTGTGCCAGTCGCACATACCAGGCGAGTTGATGTGGTGGGATGCAAGGCTTCTCGCGCATGCCCTTGCAGGCGCTTCAAGATGACTCAAGACCAGAAATTGGTCTTGCGCACTCTGCCTGCGAGTCAACTGCGGCACATCCCAGTAAGAAGCCCGGGGCTGTCTCAGAAAGGCCCGTGCTGGCTCTATCAACTAAGTTCTTTGACTGGCCTCTCACAGGAGGCGCAGCGACATCCAGGCAAACAAAAATGTGAGGAAAATACGTGCACAAAAGGCACGGGACTGTACCAATCCATGCCTGAGTTAAACCAGTACTTCGTTACTTCGTATACAAGTCCAAGCCCCGGTCAAGATCGCTCACCTCATCCAGTCTGCGCCTTCGTCCCAGAGAATTCACCCTCATGCGAACCCCAAATATCCCTCAAGATTCCAAAAAACTCCTACATCTGCATTATAAAGAGAACCAACCATGCTACAGGCGCCTGGGACTGTTCCGCCCATTGAACACCTCTCAGGCAAGGGCGCCACTACGACGCCGCTCAGAAAGGGCAGGGAGGAAGGGATCTAACGAGCCTCTTCAAGGGGCCATGTTACGTCTCGGCGCTCCTTGCACCAAAGATACATGGGAACGCCCTGTTGCCAGCCCAAGCTCTGCCGGGGTGGAGAGTGTGGAGCCAATTGCAGTCCGATGTCATAGCATCACCCGGTAAAGGCAAACCCTAAGTCGGCCAGCAATAGCTCTCCAAACTGCCTCCCTGGGAAGCTATGATGGTGCGGGTTGGGGCCCTGCAAACCGGCAGTGCCAAGGATGGTTTTGCCTTCGTTTTCCTGTCATGCTGAACCCTGGCACTGCCCAACTCCTCAGCTCTGAGGCAGTGAAACCTGAATTGTCCCGTTAAACAGACTTCCAAAAGTCAGGACATGCACTACTCACAGCTTTCTGAAAACGTTCGGTGCGCCACCACACCACAACTGCACCAATGATTTGACATTGGGTGAACCTGCAAGCTTGTCGTTCATGAGATATATGTAGCATGTATATTACATCTACTACAATGTTTTTTTGCCCAGCGAAGGGGCTTTCGAGGGGTCCCCGTCCCTGACGGCCCTACTACAACGACGCTCGAATCAACAAACCTGATGGTTAAACGTCACCAATATAAGCGCCGCCAACAATTGAATCCCAAGGCCATGATTGTCAGACCAGTCCCGTTTGCACCGTGGGGCAAACCAGAGGCCACTACCACGCTACACTATACGACACCTTGATGATCCCCACCGGTACTCAACACTGAGGACCGTGTGCCACCATCACCATCGACCACCGTGACGACTACAGTGACTGTGAATATGGCTACTGCCCTCTGCAGCTCTGTTACTGCTGCTTCTGCCATCTCCTGTCATTGCTGCCCACACCTAAGAGCACTCATGTCCTCCTACGAAAAAACAGCCCGTCCCCTGCTGGACTCGAATTCATGCTTGCTGCCCGGTATATGTCCAAGATGCATCGTGGTGGGAGGCTCTGCTCCGAGCCGGAGGCACCGCACGTCCGCGGGGCAAATGCAGGTGCACTCATTCGCAGCACAGGGCCTTGCCTGCCCCTCCAAAACGCCGCCGCTTGCACTTGTGCCCTAAACCCTTTTGCATTAAACCCCAAACCCTAAACCTTATACCCTATACCCTATACACTACCGGTACAAGTCTAGGAGTCTGACAGTCTGACCGTGGGCGGCGTGATGGACAGGGCAATGCCCGGCCCACTGTGTAGACCGTGAGGTCATTTCGAAAACCAAATACCAGGAGGCGAGGGCCAACACAATCAGTAATTTGTAACTAGCACTGAAGAGAATCATAGAATGGATATGCTCTGACATGACATCTCAGACGCAAAGCAAGATAAAACGAGAGAAGGGACACAACGAACAATCACCCCGACAAAACTGGTTGATTGAATTTACTTGGACCTTGCCTCTGCTGAACAGCCGCTTACAAGCCTGTTAGCTGTGAAAAATACGATGGTTCGCAAGGTGGTCAGGCGAAACACATCTCTTAGACATGAGCACCAGATCGCAAGTTTGTCACGCGCTCGAGGTGCCAATATGGTATGGTGCTTCTGAGTCTTCCAGCATTTTACGTACACTCAGAGGACCCGATTCATCCCTGCAATCGCCGCAGCTGAGCAGCTCTGAAACCCAGAAGGGAAGCGCATGCATGCACGGTCAGCTGGCACTGTATGTGCCCTGTGCGAAAGAATCAAATTCGTTCACATCGGCAGATGCCCACATGAAACGAGGCAAGGACTGCGTGTCAGCGCTTTCAGCCGCAAAATGCTCTGGTCGCTTGGGCAGCTTCCCTGTGCGGGGCGAACCCGCAAGTTGCAGGAAGCCCTGTGAACACCTCGCATGAGCGAGGCGGTGCCACCGTCTGCTAGCTTCAAGCGGGACAGTGCAGAGATCTCAGCCCAGATTCCGGTGAGACCAGGTTTTCTCTGACATGCCCCAAGAACAAGTGAACGCCTGTCAAGGCGAAACAAATTCTGAATTTGTACCAGGTGCCCCGTGGCCGGCTCCTGCTATGCGGTCATTAAACATCAATTAAGAACCATTGGCAGCCGAACCTGCATACCCTGTAGGCATTGCAGTCCGGCTCACATGGTTTTGGTCTGTTGACCTGACCAACAGCGGCTTCTTCTGTCTAGAAACGGATGTGCCATAGAATGCTAGTACTGCCTGACATGGCATCATATCCCTAAACCCTAAACCCTATTAAGGGGTCAATCTTCAGCAGAGTTCCGGAATCCTTGGCCTGGGAGTGTACTGCCGAGAAAGTCCACGACCGAGTACTCCACAGTGCCAAAGCCTTTCGAATGCACTTCTGCTTCTGCAAACGGACTCTACCGGAAGGTCTACCACCGTCAACCCGAAACCTTTCAAACCACTGAAGAACCAGGAGGGGTGCAGATTTGCTTTGGGAGGTTGTGCTTTGTCCTGGCCTTTGCTGATTCGGGGGCTCTTCATGGTTTTTGCAGCTAAGAGCGAAACTCAATTTTGAAGCCACTACCCTCACATGGGCCGAAACGAAATCAACACCTTTTGATGAAAAGGAACCATTCCAACCTAGGAACCTCCTAACCCACTGCACACCAGCCCAAGCACGCCATCCCCATGCCCCAGTTCCACTGCACTGTATACTGAAATAGTTATACTAATATACTATATTGTACTATATGATGCTACATTATACTATATTACTTTACTATATTATACTTCATTTTCTAATATTATTCTACTTTTATATATTATACGATATTATACTATATGATCCTTGCCCTTTTCTGCTCTGTAACTCCCTGCTACTCTTCTCGTTGTACCACGTGAGGTGTGCATCGGTCTTGAGAGCTTCACAGCACTGCAATGGAAGGTGCGGAAAGAAACGCATCAAGCGGAATACAAAAAACAACACAAACACACACAACAAGCAGAATCACTGAAACATGAATCGATAGGCAGAAGCGAACACACCGAAGCCTAGCCGACACAATAACTAACGGAAAGCAACAGATGCAATAGCAAAACACCGATGTAGAGATTATTTGGCCCAAGCGGCCCTTCAAATCCACTGTTTCCGGTACAAGGTGGAAGTCTTCCTCACTGACCTCGCGCTGCAGATCAGAGAGAAAGGGCTATAGAGCCTAGAGCCGTAAGAGTTCGGGGATTGACCTTCGCTAAATCTAACTATGGCTCGGGGATTGATGAGGTGTCCTGCATGGGAACTGCTCCGATCGTGCAAAATGGTGTACGCCAGTGGCTTCATGGGGAGTAGAAGTCCCAAAGCTGAGGCACTGAGGCATTCATGGCTCTGATCTCCGAAGCTCTTAGAAGCAAACATCAGCAACTCAAGCAACAAAGCCACCCAGCCTCCTTCAGGAGCTGCGTTGTGAAGCTCTTGCAACCTAAGGGTGGGCCTAAACCCTAAACCCTAAACCCTAAACCCTAAACCCTAAACCCTAAACCCTAAACCCTAAACCCTAAACCCTAAGCTGACTTTGCAGGGTCTCCATAGAGCCCATCGCAGTGGCTGAGCCAGGCTGAGCCCCAGGCAGGCAATGCGCGAACGTGGGCATACGGATTCCAAACGCTGGGAGAGGTGGATCCTTAATTTCGTCCGTCTGCGTTTCTCTGTGAAGCAGGGATCTGGCCATGTTCTTACGAGTAGGACCGCTCTGTGGGGAGGCCCGGTACGGCACTCTGGCGAGATCTCTGGGAATCTCGAGACAGCGAAGCCCAGTAGCAAGCTCACCAACAATCGTTTGAGGACAGTGGTGCATGGTGGTGGGCATAATTCAGGCCAGCTACCCTGCCATGTATGTAGCATCCCCAATGAAAGACGTGGGCATGCGGCATGAGCTTTGGCCGAGAGTCGTCGATCCAAATACACGGAAGTTGCGACCATCCACCACTCCAGCACACAAGGGTCCCAAGGCAATTCCAGTCCGCATGTACATTCCTTGCAAAATCTGCAGCAAGTCGCTGGGAAAACCCTCTTGAAGGCTTGTGCCATTGCCCAGGCATCTCACATTTCTGCACATTCTAAGAGTGTGCACGCTGTAAAGATTAGTAGGATGCTCCCAACTACCAGTAGACGGCCAAGCAACCATGATCGCCGCCTGCAAAGACTGACAGCATCTCGTCCACAGCTCTCTGCACCTGAAAATTGTTGGCTTCGCTGATGAAGAAACCTGTGCCTTCGATTTACATTTTCGAACACAACCCCCATCCTCGGCTGCGACGTAGATGGCTATCGAAGCCGTCCGGCCTCACAAATGTATTCGGCCAGTGGTGTATCCATCTACAAAGCTCTATAGGTGCCGCCTGGATATCGCGCCATGAACTCTGCATTGCAAAGCAGAAGTAAGCCTTGGCCCAGCTTGATGTCATTGGTGTTAGGGCTTCGCATAGTGCTCATAGGCTTGCATTCTAGATCAGGGACGGGAAGGTTCCCTTCCTGGATTCCCCGTGTTGCACGCCCCAGTTCGGGAGGGTCGGTGTTGCGATCCTTCTTGTCACGGCGCGTTTCACTACTCGCACTCTCTTTTGGTTCTCCGCTCTCTCCGTCTTCTTGTTCTTCTTGTCATCGGTGGCCGGTGGGCTGTTGGAGTTCGGTTACTCAGCCAGCTCCCCTGCATCCTGCCGCGCAGCTGCTGCTCAGCCGCGCACGCTTCTCATCGGCCACCAGCTTTTCATGTAAGACATGCGCCAGCCCAACGCAGGGAGGAGGATCAGGGGCCGAGGGAGCCAGGATTTTGAAACAATCCTTGAACAACACGCCAGGCCCCCTTTCCCCGTTACCCTGTTGAACTGAAGTGCTGCAAACAATTTGTTCTCTCTTCCTTCAAGGGTGGAAGGCCCCCCAGAGAAAGATGTCTCTTTCTTGTCTGGGATCAGGCCATGGTTGCCTCTCCCCCTCAACCCGAATCCCCCGTCTCCAACTCCTGAAATCCCTCCTCCCATCCCCCCGACATCTGGAACTTCTACTTTCGCTGACTGCACAAAAGGTGCTACCTCATGCGGGCAGCATCTTATGTCAGCCATGTCTCCCTCTTTTTTGTTTTTTCTTCTTCTTCTGCTGGCTGGGGATGACGGGTGCCCCCACCCCCACCCACGAGCAAGGTGCGCCGTGTCACGTGGTCCCAGTGAGACTTCCAACGTAAGGAGTTCCCCCCCATACAGCGCCAGTTGCAATCATGCAGCGAGGTGTTGACACCAGACCCTCTCTCTTGCTTTTTTTGTTCCTCTCATTCTTTCTTTATCTATCTTTCTGGGGGGCTGGGGGCTGGCCCCGCGCGCAATGTATTCCAGTCGGCGCGGTCAGTCCCTCTCTCGTTCTTTCTTTCTCTCTCCTTCCCTCTTACGCGTGACACAGCACATCTCTATACTCTTAAAACACCCAGCCAGCTCCTAACCTGTCGCCGAAATACTGTCACCAACTGCCTCATGGATGTAGACGTAGGGATGCGCCTCTCTCTGGACCACTGCGTTGGCAGTAACATAGACCTGAGTCTCTTGTCACAAATAGCTTCCTTCGTCTCCTTCAACACAAACTATGATCAGCTTTTTGGTGACAATGTGATGTAGCAGGAACTATGCCGCAGAGAATGACTCATAAGGCTGGGTTTCGATGCCCCACTACAAGCACCGTTCAAGATGCTGAGCTCCGGGGCAACCCGAATTGGGCCTGCTCTGGGAAAAACTGTTCTTTCGCGTAGGGTCTAACTTGTCCCGACTCGTGGATACACGCATGAACCAGGATACAGACATGAACGCACGCTAAAGCAGAGACGCCTACACCAATACTAACCATTGCCATTATACTAACGGCACATGATACAGCTTGCAATTGCCATGTGTTGTTGTCATTTGCAGACAAACAAAACCAAAAAAACAACGAACTTACAAACATACATACGCACATCATAAACACCTACAAAAAGTGAGACACGTAAAGACGCAGCTACACATTGGTACGTGCATTGCATTACATGTTGTGCTGGTGCAAAGGCAAACGATATCAAAGGACCTCAGATGACCTCAGGCCCGAACCTGGTGCAGGAGCTCGGCCATCCTCCGTGGAGGATGAGTGGCCGCAAAGCGTGTTGTGTTGGCCAGGTCCGTCATAATACAGGCCACCTCCTGTAGGCAAAAGGAGGATCTATCTAAATCTTGCATTCCTTTGCACTCGAGCTTAAGACCCATTCAGTAGCGACCACCAGTCCGCGCAGTTGCACAACCATCATTGCACAGGTTCGATCACTTCATGCCAACGTTGTTTCCCAAAAGGTGCCATGTCCTCGCAGTCAATGACATGGGGAACTTCAGGCTGGCGCAGGTACCGTCCGAATCCACGCGGAACGCACTGCGCAATCTTGCCCTTGACACTTTCGAACACCTTACTTTTCATGGCTTGCTCGGGGCAGCTCTAATTTTTACACCTTATGTTCCGAGCTTTGGACAACAAGCGTGGGCATTATACCTTCTCTTGAATCATCCCAGTCTCCACCATCATCCTCACCCCGGCAAAGGGCCCCCAAATCATCCCGAGGCACAAATCTACAGGCTTGGGGGGGGGGGGTTCTGGAGGGCAGTACCTCTTGCTCTCTTGCTTTCTTCTCCTTCTGGCCCGGGGGCTAGCAAAAGTACCCCCTAAAATGTACACCATGCACTTTTCTCTTGATGGGCAGGGGCAGCTTGCAATTGACTACAACAATACCTATTCCTTGCGGGAGGTATGTGAGGTATTCGGGTTGGAACTCTCTGGTCCACCTTGCAAGTTCCAGAACTCTTTAGCTCACGCCCAGGTTCAAGCTTTGACGAGAGGTCTGCGTGGATGTTGACCTCACATCATAGGGCTTTGTGCACAGTGTTCCTGAGTTCCTTATGCGTTAAGGGAGCGGTGGCTCAGTGAGCCCTCCAAACTTCAAGCCCAGCGAAGGCAGGCGAAGGGGGGCACCCAAACGACACCTAAACCCTACAGTAAACCCTAAACCCTAAACCCTAAACCCTAAACCCATTTTAAGCCGGGCAGCCATGAGTCGACAGGAAAGTGGGTTACCATCTGCGTCCAGGATCACGGCATCACCTGACTTCCAACAGGGCAAAAGTGGTCATGAGCACTGCCCTGCTATGGCAGCTGTAGTTCGAAGCGGTTTCAAAGCCCATTTCGGGGAACCAGTGACCTTGAAACCCCATGGAAAAACCCCCCCAAAACTTGTATGAATTCCAGGCGGCGGCAGCGTGAGGAGTGTTGTGCCAGCAGCGCCGCGCGCTGCGAAACTGGGGCCGTGCGGAGCCGGCGAAAGAGCGCAGCCTGGGAGTACACCCCTCAACCATGTGTAGATCAGGCCTCCAAACGCTCAAGCCTAATTTTTTGTGCGGAGAAGTACTTAAATTTAAACCAGCGGTCGAGAGCAGATCTCCGAAAGTGGCTGTTGGCCGCTTGTGTTGCGGGCAAAGTGCAGGAGTCCGCTCAACATATGGGGGTTTACGAAAATCGGGGACCCTAATGTAGACCCACCAAAGAAAGGATCCCCTATATCGTAAACCCCTATATTTCCCTGACCCTCTTCGTGCAAAAGTGTGACTGTGACATGCTGGCGGCTTCCGGTGGCTTATGGCTTATGGACATTCAAATCTAGGAATGGGGGGAGGATCGCAAACCCGGCGCATACATGTCCGGCTGTGGGAATCTACACCCGCGATGCCTCATGTCAACTTCAACATAGATGCGAAAAGCTCTCTCTCTCTCTCTCCCTCGCGCTCTCTCTCTCTCTCTCTGCACGCTTAGCCCCCCCCTAAGGGAGAGCTGCCCCGGAGGGCGCGCTCTCTCTCCCGCTCTCTCTCTCTCTCTCTCTCCCTCTCTCTCTCTCTCTCTCTCTCTCTCTCTCTCTCTCTCTCGCTCGCTCTGTGCACAGGTCCGTAGGCAAAATCGCAGACCTCAGACGAAAACACCACCAATTGCAACTTGGCCACATGGGCCTCCGATACTACACTGGGCATGAGGACCAGCACGCTCCTACATCGCAAGATGGGCAGTTTGCTGTTCCTAGTCCTCCATACGCGGAGAAAGGTTCAAATCGCCCCGCAAGTTTCAAAGGGCACCTAGCCACCTCTCTCAGCTCGGACTTCCATTCTCCTGCCAATCAGCGAATCCGGCTCGTAGCGGAGCATCTCACAAAGCCTCATCTCAGCGTAGTTTTGGGTCGCAGAGATTCATCTTACGTAGCCTTGATTTGTGCCACTTGGCGAAGCTGTGCTTGCAGCTGGCAAGGTGAAAAATGGAATGAAGAGATATTCTCAGTCCAATCAAGAGATCGACCGCTATTAACAACAACTGCGAGACATGTTTTTCTCCAAAAGAGCTCGTGCTGAAACAACCCACGTGTGTATGAGCGTCAGGTGTTGATCTGCTATATCTCTTCCAATTGGAGTGTGCAATGAGAGCGCTTATAAGTTGCGATGGCCTCGGAAGCAGTTCGTTGGGCTGTCCAGCTTCCGCTTCTTGGATAAAGCCGTTTGTGAGCACAAGACTATCTGCGTGTCCTCCCTGTGCTGCAAGGAGGAGGTATGGAACTGTTTGTTTGGGAGTCGTTGTACATCATAAGGGTTCAAAGAGATGCATACAAGAAGCTTCGGAGTGGCAAAATTACTTGGGACTCTGCGGCCCACATGCTCAGTCTCGCCTTGTGCAGAAATTCAATTTGAGGAAGCGCCTGTCGCCAAGCAACTCCGGCTGAGCTTCTGTGATGACGAAGTCTGAGTCGCAGCGCAGGGAAACACTCCAGGATCTTTCTGCACTCCCGGGCCATGGAGAGGTAATAGGAGCCTGTGGCTGGGTGGCACGATGCCTCGTGCTTCGCATTAAGGGATCTGGCTTCCTGGCTCCAGCTGTCACAGTGACTTCAGGGCCACCTAGAATTGCCCATACATAGCCCTCGGCCCTGATCTTGAAAAAAACCGCTCCAAGCCTTCAACATGCCACATTCTGGCAGCCTGATCGTCAAGATGCAATGTGAACCCCTGCCCTGACTCCCAGGCCTTCTCTTTGCGCGGCCATTCTGCGGGCTGCTCCTTCAAAACACGGCACTGGAGCTTTGGAAAACCAACATAGGGGCAGCATGGGGCAGCTACCGGGCCCAGCTGTGCCCTCATATCCCCTCGCCTGGTATGAGTTGTAAGTTATACGTTTTCGTGGGAAGTAGCAGAGGCCTACCACCTGCCTGAAGCTGCAGCTGTCGAAGCCACGTCTGCCGGAAGACCCGTTTTAGAAGCCATCGCAATGCCTGCAGACAAGAAGGATCTTGGGGGGCGGCCCGAGACTCGCTCTACAAAAAACAGTGTCTACACCAATCTAGAACAACTTAACGGGACAAGCAGCATCCATCAAAGAGCTCGACAAAACCTCCTGAGTGGCTCAGGAGGGACACTGTTTTAAACGGAGGACTGACGCGGAGAGGTAGTCGCGGTTCGGAAACTCAGGCTCCCTGGCCTTTTTGCGCACCCCTCGACAGCCTCTCGGTCATCTCGGATTGTGGCCCAAAACTCTCTTTCCCCATCATGCATGTATAAAAATATGCATATTGAAATATTTATGCCTCCCTCTTTGCTGTATCTCTTGATCTATGTGTTCACTTAACGTACAGCTGGGCTCATGGCCGCCCTGGCTGCATCCAAGCCTCGACCAAAGCCATGGTCGTCTTGGCCGGCCACTTGGCGATTGGACCGTGGAGCCGCTCGGACCTTTGATGAAACGCCAGGGGAACACCGAAAAGATTAGGGTTTCAACGTTGCGCTTAGGGTTATTTGTAGGGATGCAATACGTCCACACTGTGGGCTTAGAATTTCTAGGGACCATTGTGTCCGTTTGCCCCGCCTCACGTGTGATGACATGCTGAAAAGCATGAAAAAACATGTTGGCATGGTTGACAACTGCGTTCTCGTCGTGTGTTGCTTTTGTGAAACGACTACCACAACCTCGATGTTGTTGCGCGGTCTGACGTCTGCTTTGCTTTTTTGCTTTCGACGTTATACGCAGATTATGTTCTGGATGTGCATCACCCAAAAAAGCAGGAAAAGCTCGACACTTGAAGATTTCTCGGTTAGGTCGCAGTGCTTGGTTCGTCTATCTTCAGGATTCTGGATGGGCAGGACCCTTTACAGAGGCTGCATTCTTCACCCTAGCAGCAAGTCCATCTGACTGAACAGCTCTTGTGGATTTTGGCTTGACTCCGTCTTCGTATCGTCTACTGGACTCATCAGACCCCCAAAAGGCCTGGATGAGCCCACAGGGCAACGTCAAACAGAGGTGACCATGAACATATCCTCGCGCCATTCGTGTGGTGGGGACATGCGTGCTCTAGCCATTTTAGCGACCTGGGCAGGGCAAATGGAAATGATGGATTTAAGTTCTCAGGATGATGGATTTAAGTTCTCAGGCAAGTCAAGCGGCATCGGGAGCAAGAGCCACAACCCAATCCTGCCCTGATTGACGCCAACTGCGGACGACACGCAAGCATGTCCAACATGCAGCCCATGTTGAACCCCCCCCCCCCCCCCCCCCCCCCCCCCATGCTCGTATGCATGAAGCCTTGCTCCTAACTTTCATAAGGTCTTCTTCGCTTTTTTCTCGGGCTCTCACTTGACCCCCACTCGCGTCTCCAAGCAGCAGAACTTCGGGAACTTGGGAGTGGCCCGGTACCCTGTAGACACTGTAGACCCTGAACTCTGAACCTTCCTAACCCTACACCCAGAACGTCCCTACCCCAAGCCCTAAACATCGCTGCAGAGCCCCAACCACTAAACCCCTCAACCCTAAACACTGAAGCAAACGAGACAGCCGGAGGGTTCAGAAGGCACCCGCTGCGCCGGGCTTGATGGGCCGGTCTTCGGGGCCTTTTCGACCTTAGATTCTTAGAGTATGGGTTTATAGGGTTTAGGGTGATCGTATATATAATATAGAATTTTTCTCATCAAGACTACATACTCTATATCCTGCAAACAAAGCATATATAATATAGAATATATGGAATGTAGAATATAGAACATACAATGTATCATGTACAATATATATATATATATATATATATATATATATATATATATTGTAAAGATATATTGCTGATAAGATCTGCGATACAGTATATGGTATAGAATAGATCATCAGCGTTTTAATCATAGGGTTTAGGGTGTTTACAGGCTTTGCTTTTGCCACCTGCCCAGCCGCCTTTTTCATGCCACCGGGGCTACTGCAGAGGAAAGCTGACACCAACATCCACGCTTTGCCCTAGTGTTTAGGGCTTTGCTTGGTGTCTTCTCGATTGTGTGTGTGTGTGTGTCATCCCTGCACAGGGGTCATGCTAACCTGTATCGTCCGCATCGTTCCACTTGTATCGGAATTCAAAAGGGTTTAGGGCCAGTTTTGGGATTAGATGATGGCCCCGTCTTCTGGCTACAGGTATTTTGAGGGGAGCACTGTTCATCCAAGGGAAGCCCAGGCGAGCCCAGTTGAGAGAACTGCCAGGTTGGCTCCAACAACAAGTTGGGCTCCTTCAGGTTTTTCTATATTTTTTTTAAGGGCGGGGGGAGGGGGGGGATGGGTTTAGGGGGTGAGGTTGGAGCTGCATGAGGGTCATGTTGCGCGGAGCCCTTACAAACAGAGAGTGGATCAAGCTTGTCTTGCCGAGAACTGAAGTTCCACCCTCGCCGACCTTATTATTGCGCTGCTCTATCTTGGAAACACAAGACGGGTGGAACCGGCATCAGGGCTGCATATGCCTGCTGATCAAGATCTCTCTCTCGAAAACCTCCAGGAAAGCTTGGCTACTGGCCATGTGCCATTTTCTCCTCGACGCTGTGAGAGTAGAGCACGCAGTCAGATGCTGACACTGCTTGACGCAAAAAGTTTCGCACCCCGCCTGCTTTTCGTGGGCTTTCTTCGCCTGCAATCGGCATGCTGCATCTCTGTGGTCTGAATTTGGGGGCCTTAAACGTTAAACTCAACCTGAATTCTAAACCCTACACTCTTCTGCAGAGGGTTGTAAACAACTCAAACTTAGTTCACAGCATAGGGGTCTACGGAGTCCTAGGAATGTATTCTTGCGGATTCGTGATGGAGGGTTTAGGTGGTTTCGGGGCGTAGGGCAGAGGTCCTGGCAAGAGGCCGTTGTGGTCACTACAGTCGCTTGTTTGAGAACCTCCATATCCCATGGCGGGTTCCCCGACCACATGTTCGGGGGAGCCTTCTTGTATACGTGCTTAGGTCGGCTTTGGATTCCGATTGCAGCTTAAGACTGCATTGCTGGTGAAGTGCCCGAAGGTCAAAGCAAGACGCAGACATTCTTCTGCGACTCTTTTGTCATCCGTGTCTCTACAGAGCGTTTCCAGAGTCATCGGAGTCAAGTTGTAATGTGGAGATGTTCATGTCGTTTTGTTGGTTGGGGCTGCAGATGGCTGCAGCACAATGCACTCGGACAATTTTGAATTGTGTGTGTGTGTGTGTGCAGGTTTCGGCTCAGAGTTATGGCCGCATGAACCCGAGACACACACACACACACCCACCCACCCACCCACCCACGCACGCACGCACGCACGCGCACGCACGCGCACGCACGCGCACGCACGCGCACACGCACACGCACACGCACACGCACGCGCACACGCACACGCACACGCACACGCACACGCACACGCCACCTCTGAACCATAAACCCTCAGTCTTTTGACCGGTTGCTCACAATCTCAAGCCGCCGGACACTGGGTATGTAGGCATCAGAGGTCATCCATGTGGATTAAAGTCCATAACGATTGGAACTGGGAATCATTACGCAGGGGCACTGCAGCAATAACAGCTGGCCTTCACGGCCTCAACCGGGACAGCTTGCTTAACCTGAACATGGGATGCTGCTGCGCAACTCCAAACATGAGGGCTGGTCATAAAGGCATTGGGCCCGAAACAGCACATCTATGTGGTAACTTCTTCAACTTAGGGTTGCCACTTTATAGTATTTTGGGCACCCAGGAAGGTACCACAATTTAGAGAACTGGCCATGTGCCGAGAGCCCGTGCTGCAAAACGTCTTAAAGGCTGTCAGCTCTAAGGCCGGCACTGCATTGAACACCTGGAGGCACCCGACGGCTCCCAAAGGGTTTACAGGGTTTAGCAAGTGAATTGCCTACTCATCTTGCCCCCAACGCCGTGGGCCTTCAACGGTGTGGAAGGGCTTAAGCTTTCTTAGGGGGCCGAAGCCCTGCGCAACGTTGCGTCCCCCCTCCCTCAGAAACTCCGCACAGGGCCCCTCGAGTCCCCAACCGCTTCCTGGGCACACGCGGCTTGTGCCCCACTTCACTAGGCACGGCGCCTGCTTCTGTTACACAAGCTTGCCGTGAGCTACCACCACCCTTTACACCACCCTTTACAAAAGAATCATCGTCGCACACATTGTGCCGCTGGCGCCTTCCTCTTCTCCTGGAAGACCTTCTGGCAGATCCCCAAGTGCCTCTCCAGGGCCGAGATCCTTCGGAAGTTGTATGCTCAACAGGGCCAAAGTCAAGAGAATAAATCCAAGATCAGAATGACTCGCCAGTACCTTTTGGCCAAACATCCTTTGGCGCATGCAAGAAACGACAGATACACAGCACTGCCACTGCGAGATTCAAGATTTCGTTGTCCTGAAGGTGCGGCCGCAATGGGAGCAAGGAGCCATCGGCTCGGAAGGGGCCTCTGACGAAAGGACATGTCTCTGTCCGGAACTGCCAACTGTGCTGTTCGGCTGCGCGTCGCTTTGAGAGAAAGCTGTGCTGGCCTCCTCAGGCATGGCCCCAGCGGCAGCGAAGCCTGGGCCATTTGCCTGGTGCGGAGCATGGCTGGACCAAGCCACTACACCTTGCCTCCATCACTGCGCATGGATGGTGGCGCGCGGCATGCTCCAGTTCACGATTAACGATGTGGGTCTCAAGCGCAAGTTTCCGGCACTGGCCCCGGTCACACGCAGCCAGTGTCACAGTCGCACAGTCTGCGCGTGGTGTGTCTCTGTGTGTGTGTGTGTGTGTGTGTGTGTGCCTTTCTTTCCCGGCAAAAAAACACTTGCACCTTTGATGGAACACGTGTTCCCCAACAGGACCAGCTCTACACAACATGCATGAGCATGCGCTGCAGAGCTTAACTGCCCTCTATTTAGAACATCAGAACACCAGATCCCGGTTCTTGTACCTTCGGTCCTGGCTCTCAACCCGTGATGCACCTGCGCAGCGGTGCCCGGAAGAGCTGGTGAGCTCGGCCGACGGGTCGCAGGCACCTGCAACGAGCTTTTTATGATTTCGTGTACTGTGCTCAATGACATGCCCGTGATGTAATTAAGCTGCCACGGCGTGGCAGGTACATGCTCGACCGTAGGAAGTGGACTGTTTCAGCAGAAATTCACTTGACCACCCTGCCACCTGAACATCGCAGCTAAGACACTTATAAGAGTGGCACTGCATGCCAACTATGGTCCAAACAAAGAAACCGACATGCAGCAACCATGCCGCTCGGTTGCGGTCTTTTTATGGCGCACCAATTCGCGCACGCGAAGGAAAGATTCGCACTGCCCGGACGGACTGGATTTGCGCACACAATAGCGGTCTCGCGCACTTCGCATTTCACGCACTTGATTGCCTTGAGGCGCTTTGCAGCAAAGCCCAGCGGCCATCCCACATGCGCAAAATCTGTAAGAACAAACCGGATATCTTTCACTGAGTAGCAGCCGACTTCAAAGGTGTCCAGAAGCCGGCTTCCCTTTCCAAGCAAGCAAAGCTGAGACAAAGGCTCAGACAAGCTTATCTTCTTGAAGTCTTCCCGGCTTCCTATTGAAGTAAAGCACAGCTGGACATGGAAAATGATCCCTTTTCATCCCGCGTTTTCAACTTCAGCAACCCAATGCCACACTGCATTGGAACCTAGTAGAACTGAACTGGTCGTTTGCCGCGCGAACGGGTGTCTGTTTGGGGTTTGTTCGTTGGAAAGTGTAGAAGGGGATTGTCTGTGCGAGCCCATGGGCAAAAACACTGCGAGCTTACGATACTTCAGGACTTTGGAGGAGTCGATGTCTTGGTAGGCAGCATAGACATGTAACATGCAAGGGGGATCACAATCAGCGGGGATAAAAGGGTGAGTTTACTCTGCGTGGAGGGCAAAAAAAGTGCTGTACTCTTGTCGAATTGTTCTACGCGCTCTCCGGTGTTTCTCTGCGGTGCGTCAGGGGCTTGTCGAATGCCTAGGAGCGTACCACGGAAACGAGACCTGGGTTGTTGACCAAGTAAGGTGCTGATGCATCTATGTAATTAACCCCCCCCCCCCCCGCCACCCACCCCATCCCTTCAGACGACCACGATGGGACCTAAACTCAGAATCACTTCTCACTGCTCCCATTCAGGAAGGCGCGTGCGCGCGACCGCTAAGCAGCCCCGCCCTGCAGAGCTTCGGCACTGACACAGGTCGTCAGTCAGTCAGAACATCATGCATCTGCCCCCCCCCCCCCCCCCCCCGGTTCTTGTACCTTCGCTCCTGGCTCTTGATCCAGCCCCAAACCCTAAACTCTAAACCCTAAACCCCAAACCCTAAACCCTAAACCCTAAACATCGCTAAACCCCAAACCCCAAAACCCTAAACCCTTAACCCTGATGCGCCTGGGCATTGGATCCCGGAAGAGCTGGTGAGCTCGGCCGACGAGCCACGGGCACCTGCAGCGACCGAAGGGCTTCCTTGCCAACACCTCGCTTCCAAGGGCTGTCTTATAGGGGTTTTAGAGGGGTAAAGAGGGTGTTACAGGGTTTTAGAGTGTTTTTTTGGTAGGTTTTTTTTTAGTGTTTTACAGGGTCTTATAGGGTCATATAGGGTTGATAGGGTTTGTAGGGATTAATTATAGGGTTCATAGGGTTGAAAGAGGGTTATAGGCTTTATAGGGTATCTAGGATAATCTAAGCACTTTCGCCCAAACACATGCGGCCGAAGGAAGAAGCCTGCCCAGTCTGTCGGCTGGCGGCTGGTACGGGCGGTGATGCAGGCCGCTCTTGGGCCTTAGTGCAGTCGCAAACCCCTAAACCCTGTAAACCCTGTAAACCCTGTAAACCCTGTAAACCCTGTAAACCCTGTAAACCCTGTAAACCCTGTAAACCCTGTAAACCCTGTAAACCCTGTAAACCCTAAACCCTATAAACCCTTTAAACCCTATAAACCCTATAAACCCTATAAACCCTATACACCCTAAACCCTATAAACCCTATAAACCCTATAAACCCTATAAACCCTATAAACCCAAAACCCCATAAACCCTACGAACCCTGGACCCTAACCCTCCTACACCCCCAACCCTAGCATGAGTAGGTGCTAAACGCCATCATTTCATCTCACAGTACTTCATGAAAAGGCGACACTTGCGAGCCGGGAATTTTTCTCTCTCTACTGAGGAAGCTCTGGCACCCCAGCTTGAATTGTATGGGAAGCCAATGGGACCCCGAGGACCCGGAGCCTTGAAACCCGAAGCATTTAGGGTTTATCGTTTAGGTCTTAAGGTAACACACAACAAAGTTGCTTATCTTCCCTGTTCTAAAAGATCCCGAAGGCTCACGAATCGAAACATTCCCCCCAATTTCCGCATTTGGGGCGTCACCTTGTTCAGCAGGCCACCGCCATCCGCTCCTGAACACAGAATGTAGGTCCGAAGGGGCTGTGGGCGATGCAGTGACAGCATGCACCGGAGCCCTGGTTTTACATTCCTACTGTCCTACTTGAGGACACTCATCTTTTTGCGAAACCCTTCGGCAAGCACTGTGTGTGCTCTTCCATTGCTCCCGCGGACGCTTACCCCTCTGAAAATTGGCAAACTGGAGCACAAAGGCTCAAAAGCTCAGCACCGCAAGGATCAAAGCAGACTTTTCAGACTGCACGAAGCTGCCCGCAGCACTCTTCCAAAAGCTGGGTGTGCCCTGGTTTTGGCTCAGCGGTCTATCAGCTTGCAGCCAGAAACAGGAGCTCATTTCGCGAAAATTGGCAAACTGGAGCTTGGCGGTTCGTGGCCACTCGCAGCGCAAGAGTTGGGTGGAGGATTTGGGGCAAGAAGTCAGACTTCAGAGTCTAAAAGCATCCGCGGAGGACATGCTTCCTCAAAACCTTCTGCGTGCTTCCGCGGCCCAGCTTCGGAAAATGTTTCTGTGCGTGATGACCCATGCTGCTCAGCAAGCTGCTCAGCAACCCCTTTTCCCTACTAATTGCACAAACAAGACGCAAATACTGAGACACTGCATAGGACTCACATGGCACCGCGTCCTTGAACTCCGCCAACTTTGCGCATTCTCGGGCTGACTGCATGGATGCCTATACTGTCCCTCTTGCAAAACTTTCAACCCTCAACCCCAAGACAAGCCGGAACATAACTTGAACATAGCTACATCCCTGCCCATCGGGTGCTCCTCTCCCTCCAGACCCCCGTACTGGAGTCGACTGCGACGACTGGGTGGGTTCGGGCCTGGACGAGGTGGCGCAGCATAGAGGAGGCGTCGAAGGGGGCATTTCCCAAACTAGTGGTACCCTAATCTACCCACAAACTCATTGTACTCTAACACCCTGGTTCTAGGTAGCTTTACTTTGGGAAGCCCCGAAAAATGGAGCAAAAGCATCGATGGCACGGGGTTTCCGGGGCCCGGGCTTGGCGAAAGGATCTCCCCTGGAACGTGTTGGAACACCGCAGGTCTTCAGGTGCATGACCTTCCCCGGGCTGCAACTTGCTGGGCTACTAGATTTCTAGGTCATTTTCTCCTTAGGGCCTCTTTGGTTTTGAGTTTGTAGGGTCTCTGGAGCTGCGGGGTTTGGAATGTACGTGTTTGCGATTGAGCACGGATACTGCTCACGTGAAGCCTCTGTGCGCCCGCCGGCATGCAAACGAGCACAATGAAGGCATCTGACAGTACTGGAACCATACTATAGCCCTACCCACCGAGTGGTGTTATTGTCAAAGCGTCAGCAAGATTAGACGTTGTGCTTGCGGTAGGGTCTTATTTGTTGTTGTCGCGTGTCGCTTAGCGTTTCCTTTTTTGCTTGTTTCTTCTGCTGCTGCTGCAGCTGCTGCTGCGGTTTTTGTTGTCGCTGTCGCCTTGTGGTGTGATGACATGTGTGCTTCGCTTCTTCAAAACGTGTTATGTACACACTGTGCAGAATTATGTTGTAAGTACATGTTTTGGATGTTTTTGAACCCGCGCCATGCAACCGCCTGAGACGGGAACGCGACTGCACCATCACTCCACGACAGCACCAGTGCACATGAACAAGACATAACAAGACTAAGCACACAAAGCCCTACTAGCGACTGCTATCAACCGCTCGTCAGGAGCAGCCGTAGTACATGGTCAACGAAACACCGATACGAGTGGACATTCCATGTCGGGATGTCAATATTTTGGTTCATGGCTCGGAGGGCCCATGCGAATTGCAACTCTAACCCTAAACCCTAAACCCTTTTTGCTGCTTTAGGCTTAAAACCGTAAACCCTAAACCCTAAACCCTAAACCCTAACCCCCAGAGGGCCCTGCAAGAGCACGGCCCTGCAGGGCACGCCCACACCGTGGGCAGCCGGCATCCTCAGAGGCCTTGGAGCCATAGTGACGTATTAGCATGTCGGCGTGCCTTTTTTTTTCTGTATACGTCATTTACATGTAAATACAGAATATATATATATATGTATATATATATATATATATTTATTTATTTATTTATTTATGTATGTATATACTTGTACATGTATAAAGGTAGACTACATCTGCAAAAAGGCAGACATTTTAGATGCAAACAAACAAATAGATAAACAAACAAATCAATAAATAGATAAACAAATGAAATCAATAAATAAAATACATTAACAACACATATATATTTTGGGTTCGGCCGGTCCACACTAACAGTCACCACCAGCAGACCCACAAATAAAAGCACCCGGTAAATGCCAAAAAATTGACTGAGATTCCTGCTATTCCTGGTGCTATTCCTGGTGCTATTTCTGGTGCTATTTCTGGTGCATGTTTTTGTGCTTTTCCTGGTGCTATTTCTGGTGCTATTTTTTGTGCTATTGTTTGTGCTATTTCTGGTGCTATTTTTTGTGCTATTGTTTGTGCTATTTCTGGTGCTATTTCTGGTGCTGTTGCTGGTGCTATGTGACTAACAATCACCATCAGCAGACCCACAAAAAACAGCACCCGGTAAATGCTAAGCTGCTAAAATTGACTGGGATTCCTGGTGCTATTTCTGGTGCTATTGTTTGTGCTATTTCTGGTGCTATTTTTTGTGCTATTCCTGGCGCTATTTCTGGTGCTATTTTTTGTGCTATTGTTTGTGCTATTTCTGGTGCTATTTCTGGTGCTATTTCTGCTGCTATGTGACTAACAGTCACCACCAGCAGACCCACAAAAAGAAGCACCCGGTAAATGCTAAAATTGACTGGGATTCCTGGTGCTATTTTTGGCCTGTGTGTTATAAGGCCACGGCGATATTTGACTGTTAGTGTGGACCGGCCGAACCCAATATATATTTATTTATTTATATTTATGAAAACCTGTATATGTACATCTTTGCATGCATGTATGGCTGGAGAAGCAGCCTTCGGGCCATCGCCCCCTTCATGGACCTCTTTCGGATCAGTGAGGGGTCTTGCTTTTTTTTGGTCCGGGCCACAACCCTAGCAATGTTTTTTCAAGAGACTTCGCCAGACCCTAAACCCTAAACCCCCCCTTCCCACCCCAGTCTCCGAGGAGTTTGGGTCGGCCATTCTGGCTCTCCCGTCGGTACCGCGTACAAGGGCTGCATGCGAGGGTCTCGTACTTTTGTGCCGCCCTCGAATGAAGTTCCTTGCGGCCTTATGCAGAGTCGCCATTCTTGGTGTCCGCCTGCATGTATGCGCACGCGTGCGTGCGCCTGTGCATGTGTGCATTTAACAACGCATGCATGCATGTCTCTACACAAACCAGTTGAGACACGACTGGGACTCAAAAAGGGAAACATCACGGAAAACATCGAGGCGCAGAAGTTGGCCCTCGGTCACCGGCACTGTCTGTTGAGATCCTCCCTAAGGCCTAAGGCCTATACCCCCTGACTCACTAAACCCTAAACCCTAAACCCTAAACTCTAAACCCTAAAACCTAAAACATGCAAGTACATGTCATGCCTAGTTGCCTACACCGCATGCTGAGTCTCGCACTCCAGAAGGAGGCCTACAGCAGAGATGGAGGGAGGGGGGGGGGGTAGTGAGTGGGCGCGTGAGTTTTTATTTGGGTAGAATTGATAGAATTCCTAGAAAAAAATCCCCCTCCTCCTTTCAGGCAGCTGTTTTCGTAGCACACTCATTATCTTGTTGACAAAAAGGAAACAACCAACATTACCTCCTGGAGCTCGGCACGCAGGAGACGTGCTGAGTGGCAAGAGCTCTGGCATTCTGCATCCGAACTTCCCTACACTCGACATGGAAATTCCCTTCCAGGGTTCCTTGGGGCCTCTTCGATCTTTTGCAACTTCTTCGCTCGGTTTAAGGCGACCAAGCAACGGAAACCCAGCGCCTAGGCCCACGAAGTCCAGGGCTCACCCCGAAACCCTCCCAGAAACAAGGTGGAACTCGGCTAAGAAAGGGGCCTTAACAATGAAAATGGGGTGTTTTGGGGGATTCTTACAGAATAAATATAAAGGGACCAAAAAAGAATGCTATTCCGACCCCTGTACTAGGTGCCTAGAACTGGTCGATGGAGGCTGCGGCTGTTCGGGCGGCCTCGCCTGGTCAGAAATGAAACAATGGGCTCTCTAAGTGTTTTTTTTCGCTCCCGCACAGCTTCTCTAAGGGTTTAGGGTTTAGGGAGAGTTTCGGTTAGAGGGAGCGAGGGAGAGATGTAGGATCGCATCGATGGATGCATCGATGTAGGTGACGATTCGCTGCAGTCGGGGTACAACAAGGCGGATTGTGTGGTTGCGCTGTCGCTGGCTCTCCGAATCGCAGCTTTACTTCATCATGGTAAAGTTTCGACAGCTGAGAAACATCTAAACAGTAAACGCTTTAGTTGTCCAGAAAATCGAATGGTCTGTGTCTGGAAAGTCGACACAAACTAAAAGCACCATGTGTTCAAGAAGCTAACTTCAAAGCGTCAAAAACAAATCGCCCGCATCCCAACCGCACCGGCGACGAGCACCCTAAACCCTTTTTGCTAAACCCTAAACCCTAAACCCTAAACCCAAAACAGCCTTTCTCCCTAGGGGCCTTCGGCCGGCGAGGGGCACTGGCACCCCGGGCTCGGGGCTCCACAGCAAAGCCTGAAAGGTTGGGAGTGGCTTCGGGGGCCTGGGACTTCTGGGGGTTTAGGGTTTTTGGGTTAATCCGAGCTCCTGTTTAATCAAACCCCCCACATTTAAAGAAATTCTTTTCGGCCGGAGCCCGCCGGAAGACTACTTTCCATTAGGGTGGATTTCGTATGGGGATACCCCCCCACATTTAAAGGAATTTGTTGGGGGGCGTTCAAAAATCTGTCGGCAGGCTTCTTGTTTTGCTTGCGGAGATGCGAAGCTACAGCACCTCAGGGATCTGCAGCCTATTGTTTTTAATAGAGAATCAATACAGGGCCATGGTCCAACTATTGCGGAACCCTGCATTCCTTATTGTGGGGGGGGGGGGGGGGGGGCCCCCCCCCAATTAAACAGGAGCTCGGATTAGGGTTTAGGGTTTAGGGTTTTTGGGTTTAGGGTTCTGGGGTTTTATAAGGTTTAGGGTCTGGAGGTTTACAAGGTTTAGGGACTTCTGGGTTTGGGCTTGTCTTTGTTTGCCACCCGCCTAGCTGACACTCTGGCCACATTGCAGGGGAGGCCAGCATCATACCCCAAGGAGGTCTCTACATCCAAATTGAAAGGAGTTCGGGTGCAGGAGACGAGGCATGGTGACGGGCCCATGGTACATGAATGATGCGCAACCTTATCTGCTGTCAACCCTCTCTCTCTCTCTCGCAGACTCGGGAATCTGCTGTTAACCCTAAAACCACTAAACCCGCAACTGCGCTGCCAAAAAAATGGAAAGATGTGGCGCGACAGCACATGGAGAACAAAAACATTTCTGCAAAACCACAATCTGAACAACCTTTCAACTCTGCGGGCCTGTAAGTCCATGAGAGGCCTTATGCACACATTGCTCTCAACATCCCAACCCTAAAAAGCATAATTCCCTAAGCATCCTTTGTTTTGGGCCGAGCCTCTCTTCGACAGCCCTGAACCCTTGAACCCTTTCCCCTGAAAGCTCAGCCCCCATCCTGGCCTTGGCTCTGTGGCTCTGTGCCCTGACTCCGATCCGCCGACACGGCGCCTTTGTGGGGGTTTTTCGCTCCGTTAGAAATTGAAAGGCTTTAGGGCTTCGGGCTGAGGGATTGTTCTTTGACGCTCATGCTCGCACAAGGTAGGCAAGGCTTCCGGATTCGGCAGAACACAGCAAACTGGGCCACTTCAGAGACAATGCAGGAGACAAGAAGCCCACGAGACGCAATCCACATCCTAGGCAAAGGTACCCAACGGGCTTCGCTTCTTCAAGCTTCTAGCGGGGTGAGCAGCATATTGGGAAGTTCTCAACATGAGAGTACAGAGGACGGCCCAACATCACCCAACATCTCAGGGAGGAGTAGCAGCGCTTGCCAGGAACGGCTTTCAGCTGGAATTCTGAGTTCCTGGTCAATTTAGCATGGCATCAAGCCCAGTGCGCTGACTACCCCCCCCCCCCTCCGACCAGAGAACTGCGACTGTTTGCTGTTTGCCCGAGCAGCGCTCACAAGTGGCTAACAACGTCGAAGCAACCCAATCTTTTGCTGCGCCTGACATTTCACGGATCAATGCAACTGCGAAGGCTCTGAAGTCTAGCTGCGATGAAGATAGAAGTGGCGGTTGCTTCAGCTGCACAGGTTCGGCTAGTCAGGCTAGTCTCGGCTAGTCCTCTGCCTGCCCCTCAGTGCTTTCACCTCAGATGCTGCAAGTCGTGGGCCATCGAGGATTCCACACAGCAATCGGGACTCCTGAGGTCCCAGCCTTCTGAAGCCTCCTTGTTGGGGATGTCAGGAACCCTGAACGCGAAACAATCATTGCCACAGCAGGAATGTGGGACAATGATGGGACATCTCCTGCTGCGTGGCCGAATACGTGTTGGACTTTGAACTGCTGGAAGACTTTAGTAACTTCAGCAGCCGCTTTGTGCGGAATTTCGAAGCTGGCCTGTCGGGCGCAGGCTGTATCTCTCCTGCTGGCTTGGGCCTGCACAGGGGCGCCAACTCCGCGCCAACAAGGGCCTGGGGGTTGGCACGAGGCAGTTAGCATCTTTGCGCATAGCCCCTCTACATGTGCAGTAGCCATCCACCTTCACCGCTTTCTTGCATCAGGCTCTTGGACCAGTTACCTTCTTTTGAGACGAAGCCTTGGTACTTTCTAGCCTTCCCATGGTAGCTGCAATCTCCGGAGTGCAGATTTGGAAGCTCTCAGACTCCGAGCTCCCAAAAGCAGAAGCCCTAGTCAGACTCTGCTATGAGTTCCGAGATCCTCACCCCTGGGCCCCTCCGCACCCGTCCATACTCTAAAACATTCTGTACATGCATCAAGCTGAGCCTCGGCATCGGTACATTTCGTGCCTGGCGATCAAGGCAGAGTGCCTCGGCACCCTCCAAGACTTCGCCTCAGATGCCGCTGTTTTTTTTCAGCGATCGCGTGTCTATATACGTGTGTCTTGCAAGTCGTCGGTTTGGTATTTCGTGAGGAGTCGAGTCGAGTCCAGGCAGGATGGGCCTGATGGTGGAGGAACAATGCACCGTCGAGGCGAAACATCTAAGCCTAAGATCAGTGCATTGGACGCACAACCTTGAAAATGGCGATGCCAGTTCCAGTATGCGAAAATGGTGACTGTTAGAGATTGCCCTTGGTGCATTGATTTAATTGATTTGTGCCGAACAACACAATTCAGGCGAACTTTGCACGCTTTGTTTGAAAGGAGTGTGCTCGGGTAGTTTACAGGCTTGGGACTTAAGCATGTTGTCCCTCCGCTACTATGCAGGTCTAATTCAACGAACAGCAGGTCAGGGTGCTTGCCAACAGGACTCATCAAGTTCTGTTGGACTTTTGTGGCTACAGTTCAACTACCTACACGAAGCGCGATGCTCGAAGAGTGGTGCTCCCAGGTCTCCTCGATCACCCGGCATAACCCCCCAAAATGTGTAAGACTACGGTGACAGCACGTCGCAAGTGTGACATACGGGAGCACGATCCAAAAGTCAAAAACAACGAAGGTTAAGCACCGTGCACCTCACGAGGAGCATGCGCGTCATTTCGAACACCGTGAAATGCAGATCCCCTTCGGACTGATGAACAGTAATTAAACCTATCCAGAGGCTGGAAAGAACCACACTGCTTGGCGAACTCGCAAAAAACACCACAAAGACTCAAAGCACCCAAAACACCCAGCGAAGCCTCCTTAAGCAGCACCATCATCGAAACAGTATCTTTGCCAAACTTTGCCAAACTTCTACACCTCAAACACCACATCCTCCACCCGGAATTGTTGGGATCCCAGGCGGATGGTCGGGTGCTCCGAGAGTGCACAGCGCTCAGGCCGGAGGATGCTCGTCTGGAACAGCCCTGAGCTTTTTTGGGTTTCGAGAACCACTCCGCAGGGATTCCAAGTCCGAGTGATGATGCGAAGTTGCGACATTGTGTTTTTGAAAAATGAGGGTCGTGGCTACCCTGGGCAAGCTGAAGACACCAGAGCCAGGGTTTAGGGTTTAGGGTTTCGGGTTTAGGGTTTAGGGCGGGGATTTGGGGATGTTTAACTCATAATACATGTAACACAGAATTTATATTGATCTTAATAATACACAAAGATACCACTCATCTAATTCTGTGTATATATATATATACACACACGTTTCCCATACCATTAGTCTTATAATTATACCATTATCTTCATGGTACGCGCATGTTGTTTGTAGACTTGCGACACAAGCCCGAAGGTCCCTTGCAACTCGATGCTCGTATCGTCTACGTCTGCAGAAATGAGTAGATCGACTTATATGTGTATTTATACGTCGAAGCATGGCCTTTGTTGATCCGTTTCCAGGTGTGGTTCTTCTTCTCGATGATGCCTTAGCATGTACGGAAGCACAAGCAAGGTGGAACCAGCCGGGGCACGGCATCTGAGACCGGTTTAAGTTTACTCAGCATGAATGCTGTTGAGCAATACTCATCGGACGTGTTCCCTCCCACGTTGTGCCCAAAGGCGCATTTTTGGCCAGGCGGCTGTTGGATGTTTCGATCAAGTTTTTCATGGCCCGGTCATGCGCCGCCTTCATCTCGTCAATGAGGGTATCCACAGAATCGGTGTCAAAGGTAGTCGGGGAATCCTCCTCCCCCTCCGCCTCCTCCTCTTCGGCCTGCTTGTGGGGCGTTGGGGTTGGAGTGCCAACTGGTCCATCCTCCTTGGAGACTCGTCTCCCTAACAACCTAACCACGATTAGAGTCGAAAATCTGCTGCACCTTGTCCCTAACTCATACCTCCAAGGTCAGAACCATGCTTCGGAACCCATAAAAGCACCCACGAGAACTTGGCGCCTTAGAAGGGAACTCGTCGGCAAGCAGCCCTGCCAGCGACTCGCGCTCTAGAGGCAGGCGGCCAGCAATGTAGTCCTCTCAGCACAAGTGTGTGGTCTTCCGGGCTGCGATCGGACTAGCAACAAATCGCTTTAGCTACAGCTTTGCTATCATGTTTGACCAGCCCCATGCCGACAGAAATCCTGAGTATCAACTCACAACAACATGATTGTGGTTTCCTTGTTTCCGGTTTTCGCTTTCTTTCGGGGCCCGTTAAAGGTGCCATGATTTTTATGTAGCCTCATGTTTCTTGAACGAAGCCGCGCTGCGCTACTATCTGGAGGCAGATCGCACTACTGAATCAACCAGAAGCTCAGATAGAAGAGGAGCAGCGAATAGGCCAGCGCTGTTGTCTCACACATCCTGCTTATTGAGCCTAGAGCAGTCCCGGAGCAGCTGTATTCGGGCGCAGTGTTCGTCCAGGGCCTTCAAAGTGTCAAGCGCTGAAGTCATGTACAGTGTTTTCAACACATGCCTCTTAGCGGCATGTGAAAACTCGAGCTACGCCGAGACGTGGAGGAAGCTAAATCATTCAAATGAGAACTGTTGGGATGGCCAAGGAGGGTGTACTCCAAACTTGCATCTGTAATCTTTCCAAGGCATAGCAACTAGAATCTTAAAACCGGCTCCCCTCATAATCAGACTTTCAGACTGAAAGACTCCTGAAAGTACCAGGGGTCTTCTCTTGTAGGTTGCTTTGCCATTCACAAGTTTAAAAGGAATTAAGATGCTCTTCCGGCTTTGAGGGATCCATGTGGCCCTGGCAGAATTAGGAAAAAGCACATGCTTTTTGCTTCCCCGTGCCTCCCGCTTGCTGCGTGTAGCCTCAGCTTCCACAGCCTCGCAGCTCGCAGCTCAAGAGTCTGCAAGAGCAGTGTGCAGCCCAATCAAACGCCAGCGAAAGCTCCAACGGCTGTATGTTTCTGTGCTTCGAAACTATTCGTCCATAAATGCCCCACACGAATCACATCTGCAACCTAAGCCCCCGGGATGAATTTCCGAAGCAGCTGCTTGCCATCTCTGCCTTTGCTGTGTTTGGCCGGCCCCGTCGTTTCACCACAACCTCCGCCAGCCAAGTCATACTGGGACGTGTTTCTGTCTGCACATGCTGCGGGACAAGTCCAGGGTGGTGCCCCTCATAACAACGCTGACCGATTGAGTCCTGGTTCCCTGCAAGATCTGACGTTTCAAGGATGCTTGAATGCTAGTTACATGCAAGCTAGAGATGCATGCGTCTATGTATGGCCATGAGCAAGGTACCGACATGTTGATCAGAGGGACTATGAAGAGGGCTGGCAGGTCTTCAAGTAAATAGCATGAGAAGGTGATGACTGGGGGTAAGGGGCGACGAGCGGGGGGGGGGGGGGGGAAGGTGCCGCTTGGTCATCATGCAGCTCGAGTTCCGCACAAAGCCTTTTTTAACTGTGAAGTTCCTTCAACCACATCCACATTAAAACCTGCACTACAGACATCTATGGTCGCAAGCTCCCCCCTTTTGCAATCCCCAAAAGCCTCCAACCCGAATATCCTGAAAACCCTACACCCTAAACCCTAAACCCTACATCCACGCAGCCGGGCAGACAAGAAAACACTGCGACCTTGAGTTCCGCAATGCGTGCATCGCTCACGGCTCTCTCGCTCCTTTGTCGTGTGCGGTGGACCGGCAAAAATGGAGGTCCCCCCCGCATTGGCTTATCGAAGCTTTATAAGTTCTACAGATTGGTGAAACATTGAGGTGGGCGTATCAGAGCAAGCTTTACAGTTCTGGTTGCTTTCCCGCGGGTTTGCTTCCAACAACTCGGACAAGCTTCGCGGCACATCTGCCAGCTACATGCTTCAAGCGGCACTCCCAAGAAGTCAGCTCAAATCCATGAAGCCTTGCGATCATGGTACAGGAGCCCGAACATGCCTCAAGCCTGAAATCCCCAGCCCGACGCAGCGCATCCCGACCATCTCTCCACTAAGTCTCTCAATGGTCGCCATCAACTCTTTCATCTGCTTGGCCTGCGACAGGTGATGCTTATGTATCATATCATTGTATCATTACGCGAAAAACGTTTATAGTATTATGTTTTTTTGTTACTCACATCTGTTAATGAGATTACCATATTAAACTAGTGATTTACTATTATGCTTTTAGTCTTGTATTCTTATAATTTACATTTTGGACCTGACTCTCTGTGGCTTGAGTCGATGTTGTGCCTCGTCCTTGGCAACCTGCCGCCACCTTGAGAGGGCTAGGACATCCTGGCAAGATCTGACGAGGCAAGCGAGACAAACTTCGGGCACAAGGCGAACTACTCAAACTAATGCCTCTAAATTGGGATGTTCCCCCTCATACCAACAGTCCTTAGTAGGGATTCTAATAGGGTGTACTATAATCCCTATTAAGGACTGTTACGATAAGGGGGAACATCCCAACCTCTAACCACCACTGAAATGAAAGAATCCGTTGAATTTGAGGCTCCTCTTCAGCGCATCCAAGTTCATGCGAGAGCTTCGACGTCTCCTCCTCACCTGCATACACAACCGCTGACGAACATGCATGCATGCTTGCTGTAGTGTCTTTTCTTCTCTCTCTCATCCGTAAGTAGAGCATAGTAGTGTCTTCGTATAGTAGTATAATTGTATAGCAGAATAGTAGTATAATAGCTTCTGTCTTTGTTTCTTTCGGAGGGCCGGATGGTTGCCCTCCCGGGCAAGTCTGCCTGCCACGTCTAGCATTAGAACCACGCGGACCCCCTGACAAGCAACAAAAACCAAGCACTACCTACCTGCCAAGCCCCATAGCAGTACTACCGTTCCCGTACGTCCCTTCTCGCATCGGGTTTGCAACTACGTTGGAATTCGGAGTTGTACCTATACACGATGGCCCCATTCCTTATCCGAGGACTCAGGAAAGTTGAGTATCTAGCAGTGAAGTTTCGGGGGTTGGGGGTGGGTGTACAAGCTGATGGCTTTTCTCGCGGCTCTTTGAAGAGGACTTGCGTACGTGCAGCCAAGTTACGATCTGCCACCTTTTGCCTGAAAGCATGAGATTTTGACTGCAGTACAAGTGTAGTGTGTGCACAGCCTGACATTGGCCTGCCTCAAGCTCTTTCGCCTTTGCTTCTCAGAGGCCAGGTTCTTGTGCGACGTCCTCCGGCAGGCCCATGTCAGGTCGAAGTGCCGCAATTTCGGCAAGCCACTCTCCATGCCAAGCTTTACGAACCACGAATCCCCAAACCAAGGCCCCAAGCCTTCGCGACGCAAACCCCCCAAGCCCCTACAAGGGGCATAATATACTCGGAGGTTCATGGTACTGGTTCTTATTAACCAATTATAACTGCACTTGTAACCCACTTCAAGTACACCTGAACCCCCCAGAGATCTCAAAGACTGTCCTTAGCTCCCTGGAGAGCAGCTCATACTCCTCCCGAAGACCGCGAAGTTCGGTCCTAGTCAAGGTGGGGGGGGGTTTCCGACATTAGGGGTTCCTTTTTGGGGTCCTTACTATAAGGGAATCCTACAACCTACTATTCGGGGTCGATTCTGGGGGCTCCATATTTCGTGGACTCCCAAGTCGTCTAACGGGTCTCTAAAGAAAGTTGAGCGGACAGAGTTTGGCGTTGGCTCAGATTTTCGCGGGGCTCTTTCTGAACCCAAGAGGTCAGGCAGGCCACTTTCGGTGCATACAAAATGCCGCCACAGGCACTTATTCTCTTCATAGCGCTAGTTTTTGCTTGCCACCCGCACTGCTACTACAAAGGAGTCAAACCGGATCTCGCCTGTCAAGCAAAAGACACTCCGCACCAGCACCCGACATGCAACATATTAAGTACTTGCTGTTTATCTGCTTGGCATGGTGAATTTCACAACTCAAACAATGTTCTCATGCATAGGGTACAGCTGTCTACACCCCTTGCACGCGCACTGATGAAGGACGGCCTTCCTAAACCCCGAGGCTCCTGAGAACACCGATGTCCTCCAGCTCAATGGGTGCTCGCCTGCAGGACTCTATAAAGGCTAATTACGGCTCGGTAAGGTCTTCTCAAATCATAGAGACTTCTCGCAATGTGTTCATGATTTCCATTCATCCTCAGTCCAAAACGATTTCCCAGAATGGTGTCAAAGCCGTGCTGTTGGAGCGCAATCTCGTTGAGGCCGAAGCTCATACATCTGAGTCTAAGCGAAGCCCCAATTCCAAAGGTCACGACTGCATGCAGACCGAGAGACCCAACAACCCAGAAGTAAGCAACACAAAGTATGCACCGCCTTACCGGAACCATCATGGCAGCCACGAGAGTAGCGACCCGTTGCATTTTACAAATCCTTTCCCTTTCCGCGCCTGGCAGGCGCGTTTCCTGGGGTCGCCATTGCATTCGGCGACACAACTAGTTGCTCAAACTTTGCCTGGTCTGATTTGCGATGTCGCACCGAACCCAGATGAACTATTGGCAAAAGCATGCAGCGGCGCCTCGGCAGCCCTGTTTGAGGACGTCAAACATGCACATGAAGACTTTTCAACTCCCCCGCACACAGTGACATTTGCAGCTGACGGCGTGCACTTGTCATATGCCATGCGAGACAAGAAGACGGACAGAAAGCGAGCCAGAGAGAGAGAGAGAGAGAGACTGAGTGAGGGCAAGGTGAGTGTGGTAGTGAGTGAGGGGCAAGGAGAGGGAGAAGAAGAGATAGAGAAAGATGAATCCTGCACGTGCGTGGTGCATAAAGCACGGCACGCACCCGAGCGACCATCAACCAAGACAAGTCACACAGCAACCTCCTTCCTGACTGCTTGTACACATTTACCTAGCTAGGACTAACTATACTGCACTGTCCAGGTGCGAAACGTGCTGCTATGCGACGCGAGGGAACCGTGCGATCCAGCTCCTCCAGCACAATGAAAAACAAAAGTCGCACAGCATCCAGCGTTGATGCAGCAGTGACGGAGGCAATTTACGGTGGGGTCCCTGCCTCTGCGGAATGCGGGATTTCCCGACCTTGGCGAGGCAAACGGGTCTGATAATCTACCCACACGCCGTTGCCATCGGGCGCGGAAGACTGTATGTGCTTAAGCTACCTGCGAACTTAGGGTACTTGCAGGGTACTTGAAAAGTGACCATCATCTAAGTCCACCCTCCGCCCCCGATTTTAGTCGTGCATTCTGACTTCAAGAAGCGCATCGGCCGGCTTTCAAACACAATCACCTTAAGGAGAACAAAAGGCCGATTCCAGCGTCAAACAGCTCCTCTCCTTATCGCAATGACTTGCAACGACGGGGGTGGCTCAACAGGAACATAAGCTTCTCACTCAGAGGCGTGTCCACATCAGAGTTCCAGGCCTTGCTGCTTGGATGGGATGACATCCCCAGCAGGAGTGTTTAGGGTTTAGGGTTTAGGGTTTAGGGTTTAGGGTTTAGGGTTTAGGGTTTAGGGTTTAGGGTTTAGGGTTTAGGGTTTAGGGTTTAGGAGTGACCCTTTCGGGGGAACCTTCAGAGAAGTAGCCCCCATCATCAGGTGCCATAGGGGATCGAGGCTGCATCTACATAGTGGCCCAGACTTTGCCAGTCGTGCATTTACGGCTCGACTCCCCGCGGCTTACAGGTACCAGTTGGGTTGCAGCCCGAATGAGCGAGTACAGGAGTAGTTCTCTAGGGCCCCTTTTTTTGGGATCCCTTTTTCAAGGCCACCTTGTACTGGGCACTCACAAATTTAGGAAACTACCCACATGGATGTAGGGCTCGTTTGGTCTTACAAAGGCGCCTTAGGTTCTGCGCGGCGGGTTCTGGGACCAGGTGGCGGCCGGCGTTCCTAAGGCAATGCTTTGGGAGGGCTTCGGGGGTGGAAGCGAGCGGAAGGCAAAGGACTTGGTATTGTGGAGAAGATTATGTCACCCTAAACCCTAAACCCTAAACCTTAAACCCTAAACCGTTGTAGCTGTAGCTCTGCAGGGCTCAAAGCGAGGGATTCGTTGGATGCTTAGAAAGTGAGACTTGCATGAGCGTCTTGACCCAACAGCGGCAGAACATAGTAGTTACCAACAGGATTGCAGCCTGGCCTGGTCCCGTTCATACGTTCACATGGTTGCGCGTGTTTCAAGTTGCGAACGCAGGTCCTCACTAGCGCCGCGCCCATCCTGCCACTTCATCAGGCCTTGGCGGGCTCGTCAATTTACAGAGCTTCCCTTCCCCCCCCACCCGCTGCAGTTTCATGAGCGACTACAAGAAAGACTACACGTATTTGGCTCATGCAGGGAATGACTGCGTTTACTTGTACCAAGGGTATGGAGGATGCATCTCCACTCATGCAGCAAACTGACCTCATGTCAGTCCACTCCGAACACTTCCAGTTCAAGTGGTTCAGATTCATGATACGTGATAAAACCACATATGCCCCACTACATACAGCACGAACTATTTCGAGACACTTAAGCACTGTCGCCGCCGACCCCACGGGTCGGCGCTAGTGAAAGCTTTTGTCCTTTGCCCCTTGCCCCCGATCCCTACCCTCACAAGATTTGTTAACATGGCCGCGTTTCTGTGGTGTACGGCAACTTCAAAAATTGACAAGACTCTCAGAAAGAACAGTCAGAGAGATGCAGAAGCAATATTGGTGATGACAATTACGATTGGGCCATTGCTTGGTTTCCAATTTATGGACGGCCTTGATGCTGATCAGAAATCGTTCGCTGGGCGCCGATTCGCCCAGGCCAAGGGCTCAGCAATACGTGTTTTCGCGTCCTGAGGCAGCTGCGCAAGGGTGGCCTGGGCTCGTCATTCAGCGGCGCCCCCTGACAGGCAAGTCTCTGCCCACGGAATGCCAACTTTCCGCAGTCCTGTCATGTGTGCTTAAGAGTTCAGAGAATGCGGCACGCCTTCCCCTGGCTGATTTTGCATTCGCTGCGGCTCACGTTTCATCGACTCATCTCTTGAAATGCTAACGGCTCGCTTCTTAAACAAGGTACAGGATTCGAAGCTGCATCTTGCCGCAAGTGTGCATGGGGGGGGGAAAGTCCAGCGCAACCAGCAGGACACGAGGCGCTACCATGCAGAACTCGTAGCTACACCCAAGTGCATCGAGTACCCTCATGATAGTTTAAGCATCACATGCGGCAAGGCAGCAAGGCTCCACTCAAACCTAGGCCCGGCTGTGCAAAAACGACGTGCTGCTTCCCCTTCAGCTCAAACTGCCTCAGGGTGTGACTTTCACGGCATGGGCTTGAGAAGATCGTTTCCGAAAGGTTTTGGGCGTGTGTTCGACAGCAGCACGGGCACGGCCGTGGGTGCAATACTTGCGATAGGAACGAGAAATCAAATCCCTGCGCAGCAGTCTGGAAGCAACCAGAAGGCAACATCAAGCTGTGGTTCAATGAAAGCGTTCCAGGGGCGCCAGCTGGAGCAAGTACCTCCGGTACAACATATCCACAACCAGGCCTACCCGGACCGCAATTTCTTCAGTCACGAGAAAGACTGGAAGGACCCCAGCTGTGCCCTGCTAGCTTGCTCTGCTGCACAGGTGTGCGCAAGGGCAAACTCCACTTGCGCACGAATAAACACTGCACGGAAGCTGACGCGAACTGCTTGAGGCGCAAGAAGCCGAAAACAGCGACCAAGGAAGGACCCAAAGTGGACCGAGACTGCTCAATCAACTTTCGCAAGGACAAATAGGATTGGCTTGGGCTGCCTCAGCGTCAAACTGGGGAAAACACAACACAGGGAGCCTGGGAGCATGCGGATGGCTTGAAACCACATGGTGTCGCAGGCCTGCCTTGCAACATCTTACAACTAGATTTCTACAACCAGAAGGATGTCGGGCTCTCAACCTCACTGAAGCTCGAAGGCGTAGTACTCAGGCACATGGTGGAAGTCAAACTCTGGGTAGCCACCGTCGCCTCGTCGGCCCCTTGCTCCAGCCGGTCTGACTTGCAAATGGGCAGCTTGATGCACTCCAAACCCAAATCACTCAGACTGGATCGACGAGAGTCGCCATCAGTGTGCAATGCGGTCTTCATTACTTCGGGCTCTTCAGGCACGAAGCCTCCTAGG
Source organism: Symbiodinium natans (assembly GCA_905221605.1). Lineage (NCBI taxonomy): Eukaryota > Dinophyceae > Suessiales > Symbiodiniaceae > Symbiodinium > Symbiodinium natans. The sequence goes on from CAJNDS010002102.1 coordinate 1,074,143, forward strand.
CCTGCTGCCAGTCCTGGCGGGCCCTGAGGGAAAACTGACAGACCCGGCGGCGGACGAATGCAGCTTGGCGAATGTGTTGCATGATCTGGCTCCATGAACTGTTCCCAAATCCGCTGGCTCATTTGGCGCGCGGGAGGGATGCTAAACTGCGGCATCTGCTGTGCGGCAGCCAGCGGGGCATGCGGGGCCATGTGCAAAGGCGGATGGACAGTCGGCTGTCGGCCGTAGCTTCCAAGGACTGAAGCCTCTGCACCACGATCCCGATTGATGGCCGAGTGCTGCACTTCCACGAACTTGTCCGTAGTCTTCATCTCAACCACCTCGTGCACGAAACGACATGTTTGTCCACGGGCACAGAATCCGTTCTTCACAAAGTCAAAGCAAGGCTTCGGGCTCGGGCGCAACTCCTTGGTTGAATGGGCGAATGTACAGTCGGCTCCCATTTTGCATTCGTTCGTCTTCCAGAACTTGCACATTCGAGTGAACTTCACGGTGTTCTTGGCCTCGGCTTTCGGCATGGCTTCCTGACTTCTTGCGTGGTCGGATGCTATGGAGCCTTGAGGTCCTGGAATGCTTCTGCTGAGCCAGAGCACGACCTGACATCTCAATATTAACTCGCGCACGCGCGCTGCCATCGCAAAGTGCATCGCAACAACGCATTGCCATGGCATCTTTTTTTGGCTCCGCATTCTCGAATACTCCCGTGCATGCGAGACCGGAATCAGCTCGTTCTGCCAGATGAAGCATGACTGATCGGATGACATGGAACTGGAATGCACTTCACCACCTGTCAATATCATTGAGGAGGCTCAAATCCCCCGTGGCTTGAATGCTCAGTACCCTCTATAGATCTCTTTAGATAATTACCGCTGGCCTGTGTCAAAAGCATGTTTCAGGTCGCATGTGATGCGCTTGCCAGGTGGATGTATGGAAATCGTCTTCGTGCTCTAACGCCAAAGTACTGGAGACAGGATAAACAAAGATGTCGACCCTCCGAGCCCTTGGCAACGAACGCTGCACTGCGCGGGGGAAATGGAAAGACGAGCTAAGCTCACGATAAGAGTCCAAGCAACTCCTTTCAAAATAGTTTTGGAGTTGTCTCTGTCAGCCGTCTGCCGAGCCATACCGAGCAGCTTTAACATTCGACTTCCGAATGAATGTGCCGGTTTGGCATGTTGTCATGTCTGCTCATGAGAATGCTTGGATGTGCGTGGCTTTGCATCGGCATTGCGCGTTGATAGAATGTGAAACTGTACTACTCTGCTTCAACACATCACTTTGAAGATATTGAGCGCACTGTGCTTATCTGCCATTCGTGCAACCGGACTGCAAGGCCTTCTCAAAGCCAGAACGACTTTCGGTTGGAGGGCCGCGAAGCATCGGTTGGAAGATGCCGAAGGTGTGAAGGCTGCGAGCTCCCCAGGGATGGCGAAGGCAGTGGGAACCGAGGCTCCACAGCCAAAACTTCAGGACTTTCGCTCAGGCTGGATCTCATCTCTGCAGCCGTCTGGCGAAGATCAGAAAATGTCGGATTCTGGGATCTCCGGGCAATACGGGCCTCACGTGCAAATGCTTCAATGTCTCGCATGCCGAGGCTGTTGAGGTTCTGCAGCAGCCCCTGCGGACTCGGCCCCGACATAAAATCGGATTCCCTTGGCGGAAAAAGCTGGCCGAGTCGTGGCATGTCGAAAAGTTCTCCACCTGTCACACTTGCACTGGTGCACTGTATGACTTCCGACGGGCCCACTGGCCGAATGAGCGGCTCAGTAGAACAAGCTTCGCTGCTTGCCTGAGCTGGAGGATCCTTGGCGTTCCTGCTCTTCACTCCATCCGCGGAATGAACGAATCTGCATGCCCGTCCACGTTTGCAAGAGCCGGTCTTGGAGAACTCGAAGCATGGCTTTGGGCTCGGCCGCAACTCCGACGAAGCGTGGGCGAAAGTGCAGTCTGCCCCCATCTTGCACTCGTTCGTCCGCCAGAACTTGCACATGCGAGTGAACTGCACGGCCTTCTTCTGCTCTGACTTCGTCATGCTGTGGTAAGGGCGGCAAGGCAGCACGACGGCTGCGGAACAGCGCCCGTTTCTAAAACGTTCTACCCTTGATACGGAGCGGGGTTGTATGCTACGCATCAACGCGCACACAGCTGTGGACGCTTCTCACATCTTCAGGAAAGGTCGATTGCATTGTGCATGTTTTCTTGAAGTCTTTCTCTCGCTAGTCGTCGGACAGCAAATAGGCTGACAGCCGCCGGATTTTGAAACCGACGAGCATTGTGCCCCAAGCAGATGGGACAAGCTTACACATGGTTACGACATGTGCGGAGACATACCTCCCCTGCGCTAGTCGAGTTCAACAAATCTGAAACACCAAACTTGTCCACGCTAAACTCCTGTCTGTGACTTATATGTAAGCAGCTGGGACAATCAAGGAACCTTAGCCCAACCAGAGAAGGATGCACTCCGCCAAACTGTAACAAAGAAATAACTTACGAAGGACTCGTGGCAGCGCGCAACTTGTGCGCTCCGTGCTTCACACTGCTGTCCCGCCACTTAGGCCCATGAGCACGCCATGCACGCCATGCAGTGTGCGGCATACTGTCACCGCAACAACTGCAAGCACGATGACGAATTACTGTCTGCTATATGCCTGTTTCCACTGCAACTAATCGTGCTGGCAGACTGAAGATGGCTCTGGTTGTCCCGCGATTGAGCTCCCTGTAGCCCTATACAGCATTTGCTTCAGTGGGCCAGAGATTTCCACGCTGCACGGGTCTCCCACGACTCTCATGGTTGCGGACTCCAAGGGCCCACATCCTGGCACAATATTAATTTACGTACGGTGCCATTTGGAGAGAGATTCATCCCCTTTGCATTACCGGCTGCATGGGCTGCCCGTGCTTGTCGGACATGGCTATTCTAAGCAACCAGCCACATCCGACAAGGCCTTCCTCACCGATTGAGAGATTGCATCTGCGTCTCACTACATGTCCACAGCACATTACATCACCTCCAAAAAGGTGTTCTGTTTGATGGCCATACCTGCGTGCATGACACGTCTAGATGACGACTGCCGCCATAGAGTACATGGTACACTACAATGTCAACACGTGAGACCCAGCGATGCTTCAAATCCAAAAGGCTGTCCCTTCAGGGCTGTCAGATTTGCTGAAGCTCGAGGGCGTGGTGCTCAGACACATGCTGGAAGTCCCGCTCTGTGTAGCCGCAGTGGCGCCATCTGACTTCCATGATGCAGCCATCAAGTCCATCGACAGCGACATGTCGCTCAGGCTGGAACGACGGGAACTTCCACTGTCTCCATCCATGTGGATTTCTGAGCTCCAGCAAGGGCCCTCTCCCTCAAGGCCGAACATGATGCCAATGTCCTCAAGGCCGGGTGGTGGGCGGAACGGAAGTGAGTCCGGTGGGATCAGCACCCTCATGCGCATTGGGGCAATTGGCGTGCGTGGCTTGGCTCCAGCGCCTGCAAACACATAGCCATGTGGTTTCTCGCTGATTTTCATGCCATCCCCTGAATGAACGAATCTGCATGCCTGCCCACGCACGCAGGAGCCGATCTTTGAGAACTCGAAGCAAGGCTTCGGGCTCGGCCGCAACTCCGAAGAAGCGTGGGCAAAAGTGCAGTCTGCCCCCATCTTGCACTCGTTCGTCCGCCAGAACTTGCACATGCGAGTGAACTGCACGGCCTTCTTCTGCTCCGACTTCGTCATGCTGGGAGCTCTACGACGTCTACAGCTACAGGCTACAGAACAGCACTGAGCACATCGGCGAGCGGCGACATCCGGGCGTTGCCTTGTGGACTGGAAGTGGCCAGGCACGAATGATCAGAAATGCAACATTCGAAAAGCGGAGCGCAGCTCTCGGATAATGGAATGTAATTAAATTGCAGACGACCACTGAGCTTTAAAGGCAATGGTTCTTATTTCCTCGCCTCTACTAAGCTCAACTGCTTCAAAGCTCCAGGAGGCGCCAATGCGAACATATATGTTAATGACTGCATGTGGATTCTACCATCCTTGACGTGACATCGACCGGATGGGTGCAGAGGCTGAGACGCGGGAGCCGCAGCTCGACTGATCTTGAATACAAAGCAGCCTGGGGGGAGTGATGATGTAAGAAGTCCAGGCAAGGGGATGCACATCCCGGCACACAAGACTTGCACAAGGAAACGCATGCAGCACTGAAAGGGTGACGCAGACGGGGCAGAGAAACAAACTGCTCTCTTTGTCTGCATGTCTGCACAGCAAGGATGGTAATTGGGTTGGAAAGCCGCCCAGCAACGCAATGTCCTTGTAACAGTATACTTGCGAATATGCCAGCTCCTTCATAGCCATCATCAGTTGCACAAGACGTCGCACACTACCAGAGCGCGATGTCTGCCTGCCTTGGCACCAGCACATGAAAGGCAGGCGCAGTTCAGCCACCATCACGCTTATGAGGAGAACATGAGGGGCGACCTCAAGATGGTGGCCTGCAAAACCATGTTATAGTGGTAGCTATTCTGCTTGCCTCTCTCAAAACCCCAACCCATATGCCAGCTCGGCAGACAAAAGCACCCTGCTTTTTGGTCGTCTCTGCACGATCACATGCAAGACGAGACGCAAAGCATCCTTGACCTGCCATCTGCATGGATGCCCCTCACCGGCGCTGAGATGTGCGAGCACCCTATACAGGTTCATCTGGCTGGTTCTTAGTAGATCCCTTAAAGCCCTAATTCCCTCATTCCCTGCTAAGAACCAGGGGTTCATGCGCGTGTGCATGCGATTATCGCATGCTTCGAAAAGGCGCATGTCTTTCCGCAACCCGCAATGCCTGGAAAGCACTGATGCCAGGACATACAAGTGAAGACGCGAAGATGACGGCTTCAAGGACTATAGGATCACGCTTTTTGGTGCGATCCAGACAGTCGCAGGCAGCGGGAACCAAAACTATTTATTACAGTACAGTACGTACGTTTACGTCAGGCAGTCATCAGCCGCCCAATATATCTACAGCATGTACTGGCGATTGCTACAGCACTATACGACACACTCACGGGCACCCCATGACATCGGAAAAGACTATCGACAAATTGCCAATCCAGTTTGTCATGGTGTTGACAGGCTAACATTCCAGCCCAGGTTTTGTCAGGTAGCTCGGGCACTTTCTCTATTGGTCTCTGCATTGTATAGACTCTGCATAGTATAGCGGCATTGACAAACCAAGCTTTGCGGGACGACCTTTAGCATACAGGATGAACACTCTAACAGCACAAGCAGTCAGGAACCTGTATGCACATGTAAAAGCAACATGGGTGCTGTAGTCTTATGCTGGTAGTTCTTGGTCGACCTCGCACCAAGCTCGCATTATGAGAGCGTTGGCGTCCGAGCTTTGCCGCAGACGAGTCGCCTGGAGCGTCGCTGAAGACATTTCGCGGACAGGGCTAAGCTACATGGCCCATGGAAATATCGAGTGCGCATAAAATCGACCGGCAAAGACTCTTGAACAGCTTACAGTACAAGGAACATCGACGCCCCGCGCGGGAATTCACAGCCAAAAAGATGTCCGTTCAGGACCGTCCGACTCACTGAAGCTCGCTGGTGTAGAGCTCAAGCACATGGTGGTCGTCCAGCTGTGCGTGGCCAAATCGTCAGGGTCTGCCTTGGGGATTGACAGTAGATGTTCCAAACCCAGCGGGTCATCGCTGAAACTGGAGCGGCGCGACCCTCCGTCCATCAACTTCAGGGTGGAGCACGCACCATTTTCCCAAACATCCATCAAGCCCGCGTCGTGTAGTCCCGGTGGCGGGTGGAAGCACGGGCTCGGGACAACGCTTGGCTGGAGCGGGAGCAGTATGTGGTCGAGTTCCGGCATCGGGGTGCTCACGCCAGCTGGTGCATAAGGTGCAAATGCCATCGGCCACAGGCTGGCGCCCGCAAGCGGATGTTGCCTGGCGCCCGCCTGCTGCACGCTCACGCGCAAGCCGCTGGATTTGCCGCCGCTCTTCTTGCCACCATTGCCGTCCGCCAGGTGAACGAATCTGCATGCCTGCCCGCGCACGCAGGAGCCGGTCTTGGAGAACTCGAAGCATGGCTTTGGGCTCGGCCGCAACTCGGCAGTGTCATGGGCAAACTTGCAGTCCGTCCCCATCTTGCACTCGTTCGTCCGCCAGAACTTGCACATGCGGGTGAACTGCACGGCTTTCTTCTGCTCGGCCTTGGTCATGCTAGATGAGGCTGCAGTGGAGGGGAAGAGGTTTCGAGCTTTGCAGGCTGCAGGACAGCAGAAACGCCTACAGGAGAGTGGCCAAGAAAAGGCCTAACAACGTTCATGATCGCATGTCGTCGCATGTCGGCAGCATATGGTTTTGTTCCCTCGGTGCTGCATGCGTTGACAAACCGGAATCAAGCGTCCCTGCCATCTGCAGGGGGACAACCTGATCGGATCACTTGCGCTGAGATGCGCGAGCTCTCTATACAGCTTCATGCATCATCGCATGCCGTGGCTCTTGCGCATGTTTCAAAAAAAGGCGCATGTGTGTCTACGGTGCCTGGGAAGTGCTGATGCCGGAGCACACATCTGAAAAAGGTACTGACAACTACAAGGACCGCACGAGTCGTGCATGGCACCGCACTCCATCAGTTGCTGTTGGAACTCTCGCAGGCAATCGAAAATCAAACCACGCACGTCGTCTCCTGAGGAAACCACCAGCTGCACAACATCTACTGCTGATTCTGCAGCAGTGCACAACATGCTGACGGATATTACAAGATATTCCACAAAAAAGCTATAGTTTGATATCGGCATTCTGTATAGCTCGTGAGTTCAAGCTGTCATGTAACATCGCTGTATGTAGTGTGCCCGAGTCATGTGGAGCGACGTCGTTAGGAATTTGGAAATGCAAGCCCGCACCGCGTGCACCCTCATGCCGGGAAGCGCAGGCACTTTCCCTTCCGATCTCCCTCTGTGCCTTGTGATATATCGGACACCTGCAACCTCAACGTGACCACCAAGGCAAAAAGCGGAACACTTGTTCCGATACCACTTGCGTTCTAGAAAGGCAATGGCAATGATGGCTCTTTCGTCGTCTCCCAGGATTGAGATGTACAGTGAGTTGAAATATACATCACCCGAAGCATTACTCACTTCTAGCAGGGCCTTAGAGCTAATGTTGTTGGGCTTCGGCACACACCAAGAAACCCAGACCTTGAACAAAACGAAACCCTATAAAGCCTGTGCAACAACGAAGCCAAAGCCAAAGCCATTCCAAAGCAAATCGAGCACGCTGCATAAACATTCAGAGCCTTAACACTGTCAAACAGGGGGGGACACGCCCTGTGGTGATGCTCATCCTTGCAAATACTGCGAGAAGATCTCATGACTAAACAACCCTCAGTTGTGGTTTGCTAGCTACAGGCAGGGGTGGCTGGGAGCATTTCGGGGACAACGGCTGCAGAAAGACGGATACTATAAGCTAGATACATCGACGTGGCACAACAGAGATGACAGAGATCGGCGAGTACACTATTAATGTGCCACGTGGGAATTCACAGCCAAAAAGATGTCCCTTCAGGACCGTCCGACTCACTGAAGCTCGATGGTGTAGAGCTCAGACACATGGTCGACGTCCAGCTGTGCGTGGCCAAATCGTCAGGGTCTGCCTTGGGGATTGACAATAGATGCTCCAATCCCAGCGGGGCATCGCTGAAACTGGAGCGGCGCGACCCTCCGTCCATCAACTTCACGGTGGAGCACGCACCATTTCCCCCAATGCCCATCAAGCCCGCGTCGTGTAGTCCGGGTGGCGGGCGGAAGCACGGGCTCGGGACAACGCTTGGCTGGAGCGGGAGCAGCGTGTGGTCGAGTTCCGGCATCGGGGTGCTCACGCAAGCTGGCGTGTAAGGTGCAGATGCCATCGGCCACGCGCTGGCGCCCGCAAGCGGATGTTGCCTGGCGCCAACCTGCTGCACGCTCACGCGCAAGCCGCTGGATTTGCCGCCGCTCTTCTTGCCACCATTGCCGTCCGCCAGGTGAACGAATCTGCATGCCTGCCCGCGCGCACAGGAGCCGGTCTTGGAGAACTCGAAGCATGGCTTTGGGCTCGGCCGCAACTCGGCAGTGTCATGGGCAAACGTGCAGTCCGTCCCCATCTTGCACTCGTTCGTCCGCCAGAACTTGCACATGCGGGTGAACTGCACGGCTTTCTTCTGCTCGGCCTTGGTCATGCTAGATGAGGCTGCAGTGGAGGGGACAAGAGGTTTCGAGCTTTGCAGGCTGCAGGACAGCAGAAACGAATGCAGGATAGTGGCCAAGAAAAGGCCTAACAACGTTCATCATCGCATGTCGTCGCATGTCGTAGGTCAGGTTCGGCAACACGTGGTTTTGTTCCGTCGGTGCTGCATATGTTTTGACAAACCGGAATCAAGCGTCCCTGTCATCCTCAGGGACAACCTGATCGGATCACTTGCGCTGAGATGCGCGAGCTCTATATACAGCTTGATGCGTGATCGCATGCTGTGGCTCTTGCGCATGCTTCAAAAAAAGGCGCATGTGTGTCTATGGTGCCTGGCAAGTGCTGATGCCGGAGCACACATCTGAAAAAGGTACTGACAACTACAAGGACCGCACGAGTCGTGCATGGCACCGCACTCCATCAGTTGCCGTTGGAACTCTCGCAAGCAACCGAAAATCGAACCACTTACGTCGTCTTTATGGCGAAACCATCAGCTGCACAACATCTACTGCTGATTCTGCAGCAGTAGGCAACATGCTGACGGATATTACAAGATATTCCACAAAAAAAGCTATAGTTTGATATCGGCATTCTGTATAGCTCGTGAGTTCAAGCTGTCATGTAACATGGCTGTATGTGCAGTGTACTCGAGTCATGTGGAGCGACGTCGTTAGGAATTTGGAAATGCAAGCCCACACTGTGTGCACCCTCATGTCGGGCAGCGCAGGCACTTTCCCTTCCGATCTCCCTTTGTGCCTTGTGATTTTGGACTGGCAATTGATGGCTCTTTTGTCGGCTCCCAGGATTGACAGGTACAGTGAGTTGAATCGAAATACACTTCACGCGACTGTTACTCACTTCGAACAGGGGCTTAGAGCTGATGTTGTTGGGCTTCGGCACACACCAAGAAACCCAAACCTTGAACAAAACGAAAACAATAACTTAAACCCCAAAAAGCCTGTGCAACAACGAAGACAAAGCCAACGCCCTTCAAAGCAAATCGAGCACGCTGCATCAACAGGGGGCGGACACGCCCTGCGGTGATTCTCGTCCTTGCAGATACTGCCAGAAGATCTCATTACTAAACAACCCTCAATTGGGGTTTGCCAGCTGCAGGCAGGGGTGGCTGGGAGCATTTCGGGGGCAAGGGCTGCGGAAAGCCGGAATCTAGAAGCTAGGTACATGGACGTGGCACAACAGAGATCGACGAGTAAGCTATCAATGTGCCGCATGGGAATTCACAACCAAAAAGATGTCCCTTCAGGACCGTCCGACTCACTGAAGCTCGATGGTGTAGAGCTCAGGCACATGGTCGACGTCCAGCTGTGCGTGGCCAAATCGTCAGGGTCTGCCTTGGGGATTGACAGTAGATGCTCCAAACCCAGTGGGGCATCGCTGAAACTGGAGCTGCGCGACACTCCGTCCGACATCAACTTCACGGTGGAGCACGCACCATTTCCCCCAACACCCATCAAGCCTGCGTCGTCTAGTCCGGGTGGCAGGCGGAAGCAGGGGCTCGGGACAACGCTTGGCTGGGGGGGCAGCATATGGTCGAGTTCCGGCATCGGGGTGCTCACGCCAGCTGGAGTATAAGGTGCACATGCCACCGGCCACCCGCTGGCGCCCGCAAGCGGATGTTGCCTGGCGCCCGCCTGCTGCACGCTCACGCGCAAGCCGCTGGATTTGCCGCCGCTCTTCTTGCCACGATTGCTATCCGCCAGGTGAACGAATCTGCATGCCTGCCCGCGCACGCAGGAGCCGGTCTTGGAGAACTCGAAGCATGGCTTTGGGCTCGGCCGCAACTCGGCAGTGTCATGGGCAAACGTGCAGTCCGTCCCCATCTTGCATTCGTTCGTCCGCCAGAACTTGCACATGCGAGTGAACTGCACAGCTTTCTTCTGCTCGGCCTTGGTCATGCTAGATGAGGCTGCAGTGGAGGGGACAAGAGGTTTCGAGCTTTGCAGACTGCAGGACAGCAGAAACGCATACAGGATAGTGGCCAAGAAAAATAACAACGTTCATCATCGCATGTCGTCGCATGTAGTAGGTCAGGTTCGGCAGCATATGGTTTTGTTCCGTCGGTGCTGCATGTGTTGACAATCCGGAAACAAGCGTCCCTGCCATCCGCAGGGACAACCTGATCGGATCACTTGCGCTGAGATGAGCGAGCTCTCTGTACAGCTTCATGCGTGATCGCATGCCGTGGCTCTTGCGCATGTTTCAAAAAGGCGCATGTGTGTCTACGGTGCCTGGGAAGTGCTGATGCCGGAGCACACATCTGAAAAAGGTTACTGACAACTACAAGGACCGCACGAGTCGTGCGTGGCACCGCACTCCATCAGTTGCTGTTGGAACTCTCGCAGGCAATCGAAAATCAAACCACGTACGTCGTCTCCTGAGGAAAACCACCAGCTGCACAACATCTACTGCTGATTCTGCAGCAGTAGGCAACATGCTGACGGATATTACAAGATATTCCACAAAAAAGCTATAGTTTGATATCGGCATTCTGTATAGCTCGTGAGTTCAAGCTGTCATGTAACATCGCTGTATGTGTAGTGTACTCGAGTCATGTGGAGCGACGTCGTTAGGAATTTGGAAACGCAAGCCCGCACCGTATGCACCCTCATGCCGGGAAGCGCAGGCACTTTCCCTTCCGATCTCCCTCTGTGCCTTGTGATATATCGGACACCTGCAACCTCAACGGAAGAACTTCCGATACCACTTAGCGTTCTACAAAGGCAATGATGGCTCTTTCGTCCGCTCCCAGGATTGACAGGTACAGTGAGTTGAATCGAAATACACATCACTCGAACAATTACTCACTTCGAACAGGGCCTTAGAGCTAGTGTTGTTGGGCTTCGGCACACACCAAGAAACCCAGACCTTGAAGAAAACGAGAACAATAACTTAAACCCCAAAAAGCCTGTGCAACGAAGCCGAGCACGCTGCATCAAGAGGGGGCGGACACGCCCTGTGGTGATTCTCGTCCTTGCAAATACTGCCAGAAGATCTCATTACTAAACAACCCTCAGTTGTGGTTTGCTAGCTGCAGGCAGGGGTGGCTGGGAGCATTTCGGGGGCAAGGGCTGCGGAAAGCCGGATACTATAAGCTAGGTACATGGACGTGGCACAACAGAGATCGGCGAGTAAACTATCAATGTGCCACATGGGAATTCACAGCCAAAAAGATGTACCTTCAGGACCGTCCGACTCACTGAAGCTCGATGGTGTAGAGCTCAGGCACATGGTCGACGTCCAGCTGTGCGTGGCCAAATCGTCAGGGTCTGCCTTGGGGATTGACAATAGATGCTCCAAACCCAGCGGGGCATCGCTGAAACTGGAGCGGCGCGACCCTCCGTCCATCAACTTCACGGTGGAGCACGCACCATTTCCCCCAACACCCATCAAGCCCGCGTCTTCTAGTCCGGGTGGCGGGCGGAAGCAGGGGCTCGGGACAACGCTTGGCTGGAGCGGGGGCAGCATGTGGTCGAGTTCCGGCATCTGAGTGCTCACGCCACCTGGCGCATAAGGTGCAAATGCCATCGGCCACGCGCTGGCGCCCGCAAGCGGATGTTGCCTGGCGCCAACCTGCTGCACGCTCACGCGCAAGCCGCTGGAATTGCCGCCGCTCTTCTTGCCACCATTGCCATCCGCCAGGTGAACGAATCTGCATGCCTGCCCGCGCACGCAGGAGCCAGTCTTGGAGAACTCGAAGCATGGCTTTGGGCTCGGCCGCAGCTCGGCAGTGTCGTGGGCAAACGTGCAGTCCGTCCCCATCTTGCACTCGTTCGTCCGCCAGAACTTGCACATGCGGGTGAACTGCACGGCTTTCTTCTGCTCGGCCTTGGTCATGCTAGATGAGGCTGCAGTGGAGGGGACGAGAGGTTTCGAGCTTTGCAGGCTGCAGGACAGCAGAAACGCATACAGGATAGTGGCCAAGAAAAAGCCTAACAACGTTCATCATAGGTCAGGTTCGGCAGCACGTGGTTTGGTTCCGTCGGTGCTGCATGTGTTTTGACAAACCGGAATCAAGCGTCCCTGCCATCCGCAGGGACAACCTGATCGGATCACTTGCGCTGAGATGCGCGAGCTCTATATACAGCTTGATGCGTGATCGCATGCTGTGGCTCTTGCGCATGCTTCAAAAAAAGGCGCATGTGTGTCTGCGGTGCCTGGGAAGTGCTGATGCCGGAGCACACATCTGAAAAAGGTACTGACAACTACAAGGACCGCACGAGTCGTGCATGGCACCGCACTCCATCAGTTGCCGTTGGAACTCTCGCAAGCAACCGAAAATCGAACCACTTACGTCGTCTTTATGGCGAAGCCATCAGCTGCACAACATCTACTGCTGATTCTGCAGCAGTAGGCAACATGCTCACGGATATTACAAGATATTCCACAGAAAAGCTATAGTTTGATATCGGCATTCTGTATAGCTCGTGAGTTCAAGCTGTCATGTAACATCGCTGTATGTGTAGTGTACTCGAGTCATGTGGAGCGACGTCGTTAGGAATTTGGAAATGCAAGCCCGCACCGTGTGCACCCTCATGTCGGGCAGCGCAGGCACTTTCCCTTCCGATCTCCATTTGTGCCTGTGATTTTGGACTGGCAATGATGGCTCTTTCGTCGGCTCCCAGGATTGACAGGTACAGTGAGTTGAATCGAAATACACTTCACGCGACTGTTACTCACTTCCAGGGCCTTAGAGCTGATGTTGTTGGGCTTCGGCACACACCAAGAAACCCAGACCTTGAAGAAAACGAAAACAATAACTTAAACCCTATAAAGCCTGTGCTACAACGAAGCCAAGCCAAAGCCACTCAAAGCAAATCGAGCACGCTGCATCAACAGGGGGCGAACCCTTCCAAATACTGCCACAAGATCTCATTACTAAACAACCCAAATTTGAGATTTGCTAGCTGCAGGCAGGGGTGGCTGGGAGATTTCGGGGGCAAGGGCTGTGGAAAGCCGGATATCCTCTTCGACAGCGACGAGAAACCCATCGTCAGCGGACTGACTCTGGCATACACTGTGCGAAAGAAATCCGACGAATTGCGACCCAAGTTGCCTTGGATGGCGACTTGCATTTAAGCTAGGTACATGGGCGTGGCACAACAGAGATCGGCGAGTAAACTATCAATGTGCCACATGGGAATTCACAGCCAAAAAGATGTACCTTCAGGACCGTCCGACTCACTGAAGCTCGATGGTGTAGAGCTCAGGCACATGGTCGACGTCCAGCTGTGCGTGGCCAAATTGTCAGGGTCTGCCTTGGGGATTGACAGTAGATGCTCCAATCCCAGCGGGGCATCGCTGAAACTGGAGCTGCGGGACCCTCCGTCCATCAACTTCACGGTGGGGCACGCACCATTTCCCCCAACACCCATCAAGCCCGCGTCGTCTAGTCCGGGTGGCAGGCGGAAGCAGGGGCTCGGGACAACGCTTGGCTGGGGGGGCAGCCTATGGTCGAGTTCCGGCATCGAGGTGCTCACGCCAGCTGGCGCATGAGGTGCAGATGCCATCGGCCACCCGCTGGCGCCCGCAAGCGGATGTTGCCTGGCGACCGCCTGCTGCACGCTTACGCGCAAGCCGCTGGATTTGCCGCCGCTCTTCTTGCCACCCTTGCCATCCGCCAGGTGAACGAATCTGCATGCCTGCCCGCGCACGCAGGAGCCGGTCTTGGAGAACTGGAAGCATGGCTTTGGGCTCGGCCGCAACTCGGCAGTATCATGGGCAAACATGCAGTCTGTGCCCATCTTGCATTCGTTCGCCCGCCAGAACTTGCACATGCGAGTGAACTGCACGGCTTTCTTCTGCTCGGCCTTGGTCATGCTAGATGAGGCTGCAGTGGAGGGGACAAGAGGTTTCGAGCTTTGCAGGCTGCAGGACAGCAGAAACGAATGCAGGATAGTGGCCAAGAAAAGGCCTAACAACGTTCATCATCGCATGTCGTCGCATGTCGTAGGTCAGGTTCGGCAGCACGTGGTTTTGTTCCGTCGGTGCTGCATGTGTTTTGACGAACCGGAATCAAGCGTCCCTGCCATCCGCAGGGACAACCTGATCGGATCACGTGCGCTGAGATGCGCGAGCTCTCTATACAGCTTCATGCGTGATCGCATGCTGTGGCTCTTGCGCATGTATCCAAAAGGCGCATGTGTGTCTACGGTGCCTGGGAAGTGCTGATGCCGGAGCACACATCTGAAAAAGGTTACTGACAACTACAAGGACCGCACGAGTCGTGCATGGCACCGCACTCCATCAGTTGCTGTTGGAACTCTCGCAGGCAATCGAAAATCAAACCACGCACGTCGTCTCCTGAGGAAAACCACCAGCTGCACAACATCTACTGCTGATTCTGCAGCAGTAGGCAACATGCTGACGGATATTACAAGATATTCCACAAAAAAGCTATAGTTTGATATCGGCATTCTGTATAGCTCGTGAGTTCAAGCTGTCATGTAACATCGCTGTATGTGTAGTGTACTCGAGTCATGTGGAGCGACGTCGTTAGGAATTTGGAAACGCAAGCCCGCACCGTATGCACCCTCATGCCGGGAAGCGCAGGCACTTTCCCTTCCGATCTCCCTCTGTGCCTTGTGATATATCGGACACCTGCAACCTCAACGTGACCACCAAGGTACCCACAACTGCAAAAAGCGGAAGAACTTCCGATACCACTTAGCGTTCTACAAAGGCAATGATGGCTCTTTCGTCCGCTCCCAGGATTGACAGGTACAGTGAGTTGAATCGAAATACACATCACTCGAACAATTACTCACTTCGAACAGGGCCTTAGAGCTAATGCTGTTGGGCTTCGGCACACACAAAGAAACCCAGACCGTGAAGAAAACGAGAACAATAACTTAAACCCTATAAAGCCTGTGCAACAACGAAGCCAAAACCAAAGCCATTCAAAGCAACCAGGGGGCGGACACGCCCTGTGGTGATTCTCGTCCTTGCAAATACTGCCAGAAGATCTCATTGCTATAAACAACCCTCAGTTGTGGTTTGCTAGCTGCAGGCAGGGGTGGCTGGGAGATTTCGGGGGCAAGGGCAAGGGCTGTGGAAAGCCGGATACTATAAGCTAGGTACATGGACGTGGCACAAAAGAGATGACAGAGATCGGCGAGTAAACTATCAATGTGCCACATGGGAATTCACAACCAAAAAGATGTCCCTTCAGGACCGTCCGACTCACTGAAGCTCGATGGTGTAGAGCTCAGACACATGGTCGACGTCCAGCTGTGCGTGGCCAAATCGTCAGGGTCTGCCTTGGGGATTGACAATAGATGCTCCAATCCCAGCGGGGCATCGCTGAAACTGGAGCGGCGCGACACTCCGTCCATCAACTTCACGGTGGAGCACGCACCATTTCCCCCAACACCCATCAAGCCCGCGTCTTCTAGTCCGGGTGGCGGGCGGAAGCAGGGGCTCGGGACAACGCTTGGCTGGAGCGGGGGCAGCATGTGGCCGAGTTCCGGCATCGGGGTGCTCACGCAAGCTGGCGCATAAGGTGCAGATGCCATCGGCCACGCGCTGGCGTCCGCAAGCGGATGTTGCCTGGCGACCGCCTGCTGCACGCTCACGCGCAAGCCGCTGGATTTGCCGCCGCTCTTCTTGCCACCATTGCCATCCACCAGATGAACGAATCTGCATGCCTGCCCGCGCGCACAGGAGCCGGTCTTGGAGAACTGGAAGCATGGCTTTGGGCTCGGCCGCAACTCGGCAGTGTCATGGGCAAACGTGCCGTCCCCATCTTGCACTCGTTCGTCCGCCAGAACTTGCACATGCGGGTGAACTGCACGGATTTCTTCTGCTCGGCCTTGGTCATGCTAGATGAGGCTGCAGTGGAGGGGACAAGAGGTTTCGAGCTTTGCAGGCTGCAGGACAGCAGAAACGCATTAGGATAGTGGCCAAGAAAAGGCCTAACAACGTTCATGATCGCATGTCGTCACATGTAGTAGGTCAGGTTCGGCAGCATGTGGTTTTGTTCCGTCGGTGCTGCATGTTTAGACAAACCGCAATCAAGCGTCCCTGCCATCCGCAGGGACAACCTGATCGGATCACTTGCGCTGAGATGCACGAGCTCTCTATACAGCTTCATGCGTGATCGCATGCCGTGGCTCTTGCGCATGCTTCAAAAAGGCGCATGTGTGTCTACGGTGCCTGGGAAGTGCTGATGCCGGAGCACACATCTGAAAAAGGTTACTGACAACTACAAGGACCGCACGAGTCGTGCATGGCACCGCACTCCATCAGTTGCTGTTGGAACTTTCGCAGGCAATCGAAAATCAAACCACGTACGTCGTCTCCTGAGGAAAACCACCAGCTGCACAACATCTACTGCTGATTCTGCAGCAGTAGGCAACATGCTGACGGATATTACAAGATATTCCACAAAAAAGCTATAGTTTGATATCGGCATTCTGTATAGCTCGTGAGTTCAAGCTGTCATGTAACATCGCTGTATGTGTAGTGTACTCGAGTCATGTGGAGCGACGTCGTAGGAATTTGGAAATGCAAGCCCGCACCGCGTGCACCCTCATGCCGGGAAGCGCAGGCACTTTCCCTTCCGATCTCCCTCTGTGCCTTGTGATATATCGGACACCTGCAACCTCAACGTGACCACCAAGGTACCCACAACTGCAAAAAGCGGAAGAACTTCCGATACCACTTAGCGTTCTACAAAGGCAATGATGGCTCTTTCGTCCGCTCCCAGGATTGACAGGTACAGTGAGTTGAATCGAAATACACATCACTCGAACAATTACTCACTTCGAACAGGGCCTTAGAGCTAGTGTTGTTGGGCTTCGGCACACACCAAGAAACCCAGACCTTGAAGAAAACGAGAACAATAACTTAAACCCCAAAAAGCCTGTGCAACGAAGCCGAGCACGCTGCATCAAGAGGGGGCGGACACGCCCTGTGGTGATTCTCGTCCTTGCAAATACTGCCAGAAGATCTCATTACTTTAAACAACCCTCAGTTGTGGTTTGCTAGCTGCAGGCAGGGGTGGCTGGGAGATTTCGGGGGCAAGGGCAAGGGCTGTGGAAAGCCGGATACTATAAGCTAGGTACATGGACGTGGCACAACAGAGATGACAGAGATCGGCGAGTAAACTATCAATGTGCCACATGGGAATTCACAACCAAAAAGATGTCCCTTCAGGACCGTCCGACTCACTGAAGCTCGATGGTGTAGAGCTCAGGCACATGGTCGACGTCCAGCTGTGCGTGGCCAAATCGTCAGGGTCTGCCTTGGGGATTGACAATAGATGCTCCAAACCCAGCGGGGCATCGCTGAAACTGGAGCGGCGCGACCCTCCGTCCATGAACTTCACGGTGGAGCACGCACCATTTCCCCCAACACCCATCAAGCCCGCGTCTTCTAGTCCGGGTGGCGGGCGGAAGCAGGGGCTCGGGACAACGCTTGGCTGGAGCGGGGGCAGCATGTGGCCGAGTTCCGGCATCGGGGTGCTCACGCCAGCTGGCGCATAAGGTGCAAATGCCATCGGCCACGCGCTGGCGCCCGTAAGCGGATGTTGCCTGGCGACCGCCGCGCCAACCTGCTGCACGCTCACGCGCAAGCATTTGCCGCCGCTCTTCTTGCCACCATTGCCATCCACCAGGTGAACGAATCTGCATGCCTGCCCGCGCGCACAGGAGCCGGTCTTGGAGAACTGGAAGCATGGCTTTGGGCTCGGCCGCAACTCGGCAGTGTCATGGGCAAACGTGCAGTCCGTCCCCATCTTGCACTCGTTCGTCCGCCAGAACTTGCACATGCGGGTGAACTGCACGGATTTCTTCTGCTCGGCCTTGGTCATGCTAGATGAGGCTGCAGTGGAGGGGACAAGAGGTTTCGAGCTTTGCAGGCTGCAGGACTGCAGAAAAACATACAGGATAGTGGTCAAGAAAAGGCCTAACAACGTTCATGATCGCATGTCGTCGCATGTAGTATAGGTCAGGTTCGGCAGCATGTGGTTTCGTTCCGTCGGTGCTGCATGTGTTTTGACAAACCGGAATCAAGCGTCCCTGCCATCCGCAGGGACAACCTGATCGGATCACTTGCGCTGAGATGCACGAGCTCTCTATACAGCTTCATTCGTGATCGCATGCCGTGGCTCTTGCGCATGCTTCAAAAAGGCGCATGTGTGTCTACGGTGCCTGGGAAGTGCTGATGCCGGAGCACACATCTAAAAAAGGTACTGATAACATCTGACAACTACAAGGGCCGCACGAGTCGTTCATGGCACCGCACTCCATCAGTTGCTGTTGGAACTCTCGCAGGCAACCGAAAATCAAACCACGTACGTCGTCTCCTGAGGAAACCGCCAGCTGCACGACATCTACTGCTGATTCTGCAGCAGTAGGCAACATGCTGACGGATATTACAAGATATTCCAAAAAAACTAGTTTGATATCGTGAGTTCAAGCTGTCATGTAACATCGCTATATGTAGTGCACTCGAGTCATGTGGAGCGACGTCGTTAGGAATGTGGAAACGCAAGCCCGCACCGTGTGCACCCTCATGCCGGGAAGCGCAGGCACTTTCCCTTCCGATCTCCCTCTGTGCCTTGTGATATATCGGACACCTGCAACCACAACTGCAAAAAGCGGAAGAACTTCCGATACCACTTGCGTTCTAGAAAGGCAATGATGGCTCTTTCGTCCGCTCCCAGGATTGACAGGTACAGTGAGTGGAATCGAAATACACATCACTCGACTGTTACTCACTTCGAGCAGGGCCTTAGAGCTAATGTTGTTGGGCTTCGGCACACACCAAGAAACCCAGACCTTGAAGAAAACGAGAACAATAACTTAAACCCTATAAAGCCTGTGCAACAACGAAGCCAAAGCCAAAGCTATTCAAAGCAAATCGAGCACGCTGCATCAACAGGGGGCGGACACGCCCTGTGGTGATTCTTGTCCTTGCAAATTTGAGACAAGATGTCAGTACTAAACAACCCTCGGTTGTGGTTTGCTAGCTGCAGGCAGGGGTGGCTGGGAGCATTTCGGGGGCAAGGGCTGTGGAAAGCCGGATACTATAAGCTAGGTACATGGACGTGGCACAACAGAGATCGGCGAGGAAACTATCAATGTGCCACATGGGAATTCACAACCAAAAAGATGTCCCTTCAGGACCGTCCGACTCACTGAAGCTCGATGGTGTAGAGCTCAGGCACATGGTCGACGTCCAGCTGTGCGTGGCCAAATCGTCAGGGTCTGCCTTGGGGATTGACAATAGATGCTCCAAACCCAGCGGGGCATCGCTGAAACTGGAGCGGCGCGACCCTCCGTCCATCAACTTCACGGTGGAGCACGCACCATTTCCCCCAACACCCATCAAGCCCGCGTCTTCTAGTCCGGGTGGCGGGCGGAAGCAGGGGCTCGGGACAACGCTTGGCTGGAGCGGGGGCAGCATGTGGTCGAGTTCCGGCATCGGGGTGCTCACGCCAGCTGGCGCATAAGGTGCAAATGCCATCGGCCACGCGCTGGCGCCCGCAAGCAGATGTTGCCTGGTGCCCGCCTGCTGCACGCTCACGCGCAAGCCGCTGGATTTGCCGCCGCTCTTCTTGCCACCATTGCCATCCACCAGGTGAACGAACCTGCATGCCTGCCCGCGCACGCAGGAGCCGGTCTTGGAGAACTCGAAGCATGGCTTTGGGCTCGGCCGCAACTCGGCAGTGTCATGGGCAAACGTGCAGTCCGTCCCCATCTTGCACTCGTTCGTCCGCCAGAACTTGCACATGCGGGTGAACTGCACGGCTTTCTTCTGCTCGGCCTTGGTCATGCTAGATGAGGCTGCAGTGGCGGGGACGAGAGGTTTCGAGCTTTGCAGGCTGCAGGACTGCAGAAACGACTACAGGATAGTGGCCAAAGGCCCAACAGGGCCTAATAACGTTCAACGATCGCACACAGTCGCATGTAGTACGTCAGGTTCGGCAGCATGTGGCTTTGTTCCGTCGGTGCTGCATGTGTTGACAAACCGGAATCAAGCGCCCCTGCCATCCGCAGGGACAACCTGATCGGATCACTTGCGCTGAGATGCGCGAGCTCTATGTACAGCTTCATGCGTGATCGCATGCCGTGGCTCTTGCGCATGTTTCAAAAAGGCGCACGTGGGTCTACGGTGCCTGGGAAGACCTCACATCTGAAAAAGTCGTGCATGGCACCGCACTCCATCAGTTACTGTTGGAACTCTCGCAGGCAATCGAACATCAAACCACACACGTCGTCTCCTGAAAAAACCACCAGCTGCACAACATCTACTGCTGATTCTGCAGCAGTAGGCAACATGCTGACGGATATTCCAAAAACCACTATTTCGAATGTCGGCGCAGGGCCATTCTGTATATGTTCAAGCTGTCATGAAACATCGCTGTATGTGTAGTGTACGCGAATCATCTGGAGCGACGTCGTTAGGAATTTGGAAATGCAAGCCCGCACCGTGTGGACGCTCATGCCGGGCAGCGCAGGCACATTCCTTTCCGATCTCCCTCTGTGCCTTGTGATTTCGGACACCTGCACCTCGACGTGACCACCAAGGTACCCACAACTAGAAAGCCAATGATGGCTCTTTCGTCCGCCCCAATAATTTAAAGGTACAGCGAGTTGAAATATACATCACTCGAACAGTTACTCGCTTCGAACAGGCCCTTAGAGCTACTGTTGTTGGGCTTCGGCACACACCAAGAAACCCAGACCCTGAACAAAAAGGAAACAAAAACTTAAGCCCTAAAGTCTGTGCAAACATGAATCAAAGCCAAAGCCATTCAAAGCAACTCGAGCATGCTGCATCAACTTCCGGAGTTCTTGACTCTGTCGACCAGGGGGTTGCAAATACTGCCAGAAGATCTCATGACTAAACAACCCTCAGTTGTGGTTTGCTAGCTGCAGGCAGGGGAAGCTGGGAGGGGCAAGGGCTGCGGAAAGCCGGATACTATATAAGCTAGATAATTGGACGTGGCACAACAGAGATGACAGAGATCGGCGAGTAAACTATCAATGTGCCACATGGGAATTCACAACCAAAAAGATGTCCCTTCAGGACCGTCCGACTCACTGAAGCTCGTTGGTGTAGAGCTCAGGCACATGGTGGACGTCCAGCTGTGCGTGGCCAAATCGTCAGGGTCTGCCTTGGGGATTGACAGAAGATGCTCCAAACCCAGCGGGGCATCGCTGAAACTGGAGCCGCGCGACCCTCCGTCCGACATCAACTTCACGGCGGAGCACAGGCCATTGCCCCCAACACCCATCAAGACCGCGTCTCCTAGTCCTGGTGGTGGGCGGAAGCACGAGCTCGGGACAACGCTTGGCTGGAGCGGGGGCAGCATGTGATCGAGTTCCGGCATCGGGGTTCTCACGCCAGCTGGCGCATAAGGCGCAAATGCCATCGGCCACCCGCTGGCGCCCGCAAGCGGATGTTGCCCGGCGCCCGCCTGCTGCACGCTTACGCACAAGCCGCTGGATTTGCCGCCGCTCTTCTTGCCACCATTGCCATCCGCCAGGTGAACGAATCTGCATGCCTGCCCGCGCACGCAGGAGCCAGTCTTGGAGAACTCGAAGCATGGCTTTGGGCTCGGCCGCAACTCGGCAGTGTCATGGGCAAACGTGCAGTCCGTCCCCATCTTGCACTCGTTCGTCCGCCAGAACTTGCACATGCGGGTGAACTGCACGGCTTTCTTCTGCTCAGCCTTGGTCATGCTAGATGAGGCTGCAGTGGCGGGGACAAGAGGTTTCGAGCTTTGCAGGCTGCAGGACTGCAGAAAAACATACAGGATAGTGGTCAAGAAAAGGCCTAACAACGTTCATGATCGCATGTCGTCGCATGTAGTAGGTCAGGTTCGGCAGCATATGGTTTTGTTCCGTCGGTGCCGCGTGTGTTGACACACCGGAATCAAGCGTCCCCGCCATCCGCAGGGACAACCTGATCGGATCACTTGCGCTGAGATGCGCGAGCTCTATATTACAGCTTCATGCGTGATCGCATGCCGTGGCTCTTGCGCATGTTTCAAGAAAAGGCGCATGTGGGTCTACGGTGCCTGGGAAGTGCTGATGCCGGAGCACAAAACTGAAAAAGGTACTGGCAACTACAAGGACCGCACGAGTCGTGCATGGCACCGCACTCCATCAGTTACTATTGGAACTCTCGCAGGCAATCGAAAATCAAACCACGTACCTCGTCTCCTGAGGAAAGAACCAGCAGCACAACATCGACTACTGATTCTGCAGCAGTAGGCAACATGCTGACGGATTATTCCAAGAAATTTCAAGACATCGAATACTCATGTCGGCACAGGGCAATGATATATAGCTTGTCAGTTCAAGCTGTTTTCATGATGGTAACATCACCTTATGCGCAGTATAAGTACTCGAGTCACTTGGAGCGACGTCGTTCGGAACCATAGGAAGGATGTGCAAGACCGCACCGTGTGCACGGTCATGCCCGCAGGGGCACAGGCCGATCTCCTTCTGTACATTCTGATTCGGACACCTGCAACCTCAACGTGACCGAAGGCTGAATCATGCCCACAACTGCGAAAGGGCAAAAGCCCCCCGAATCCGCTGAAGCTTTAGAAAGGGAATGATGGCGCTTCCGCTCCGAGGATTGGAATGTACAGTGGGTTGAAATATACATTAATGACTCGAACAATTACTCCTGCAAACAGGGCCTTGAGAGCCAATTCATTTCATGCCTTTGAGCTTCGGCACACACCAAGACACACAGACCCTGAACAAAAAGAAAAACAACAAGCCTAAAGACCGTGCAATAACAAAACCAAAGGCATTCAAAGCAAAACGGGCACGTTGCATCAACTTGCAAGCAAATGGATTAACAGCGGGGTGGGGGGGCCTGGGGACGCCCTGTGGTGATGCTCATTCTTGCAAAGACTGCCAGAACATCTCTTTACTGAACAACCCGCTGTGGCATGCTAACTGCTAGCAGCAGACAGGTCGACAGGGGGGAGTCACTGGGAGAATTCGCGGACAAGGGCTGCGGAAAGCCTGATCCCAAGCTAGAAACTATAAGTGGTATTGGCATACCAGAGATCGGCGAGAAAACTGTCAACGTGACACACGGGAACTCACAGCCAAAAAGATGTCCCTTCAGGATTGTCCGACTCACTGAAGCTCGATGGTGTAGAGCTCAGGCACATGGTCGACGTCCAGCTGTGCGTGGCCAAATCGTCCGGGTCTGCCTTGGGGATTGACAGAAGATGCTCCAAACCCAGCGGGGCATCGCTGAAACTGGAGCGGCGCGACCCTCCGTCCATCAACTTCACCGTGGAGCACGCACCATTTCCCCCAACACCCATCAGGCCCGCGTCTTCTAGTCCAGGTGGCGGGCGGAAGCAGGGGCTCGGGACAACGCTTTGCTGGAGCGGGGGCAGCATGTGGCCGAGTTCCGGCACCTGAGTGCTCAGGCCAGCTGGCACATAAGGTGCAAATGCCATCGGCCACACGCTGGCGGGAGCAAGCGGATGTTGCCCGGCACCCGCCTGCTGCACGCTTACGCGCAAGCCGCTGGATTTGCCACCGCTCTTCTTGACATCATTGCCATCCGCCAGGTGAACGAATCTGCATGCCTTCCCGCGCACGCAACAACCAGTCTTGGAGAACTCAAAGCATGGCTTTGGGCTCGGCCGCAACTCGGCAGTGTCATGGGCAAACGTACAGCCTGTCCCCATCTTGCATTCGTTCGTCCGCCAGAACTTGCACATGCGGGTGAACTGCACGGATTTCTTCTGCTCGGCCTTGGTCATGCTAGATGAGGCTGCAGTGGAGGGGACAAGATGTTTTGAGCTACAGGCGGACGATATCTGCTGCTGCAGGCAAGAAAATGCATCATCCTAGCACGCGCAAGTCAATCCAGATGCAGTTGCTGTGATCTGCACTCCAGCCAGATCTCTTCAGACACAGCAGCCGCGGCATTTGTTTTTCATCACTTGCAAAGTCTTAACCAGCTTCACGGTGATTTGTGGATATGCGCAAGAATACTCCGCGGCGCTCATTCTGCTACACACTGATCACTTTGCCACAACTCATTATTCGAAGGATGGTGGTCACATATGTTCATGGATTTAGAGATGTCGTGTAGCAGCTCGATGCGTCGCTACAGCCGCAAAGGTGGCATGCTCACCGGCAACGCCAGGTAGACTGCTGATGCTTGCATCAGAGTGCAAGGCGCTGCCGGATGTCAGAAGCTTGCTTTGAAAAGCACGAGAAGAGAGCCCCAGGTGATTTACTGATATGCTGATATGCCCTTCTGATTCTTATGTTTCTTACTCTAAACGCATGTAGAGCCCTATATCGGAAACGCTTTCTATCATAGATCTCACAGCCAGAATGACATACCGTCCGAGCCGTCCGAGTCGCTGAAGCTGGTCGGAGTAGTGCTCAGGCACATGGTGGATGTCAAGCTCTGCGTGGCTACGGTTGCGTCATCCGCTGCCCACATCTGTTCAAGGTCTGCTGCTTTCGGAATGGGCAGCGGGGCACATTCCAAACCCAACGAGAGTTCGCTCAGGCTGGAGCGGCAGGAGTCTCTATCCATGTCTACTTTCAAGCTGGACCAGCGCAGGCCATGTGGCTCAAGTCCTATCATGCCCATGTCGTCGATACCAGGTGGTGGGCGGAGACAAGGGATCGAGCCAAGGTCCTGCAATGCAGGCCGCGTTTGGCCCAATTGTGGCATGGGTACGCCCATGCACGCTGGCGCTTCAAACGCCACCGATCCGGCAGGAGGATTCTGCACGTAGCTCACCTCTTGCATTGTTGGCAAAATGTCATTGAATGTCCCACTGCTATTCATGTCCACTGTATGAACGAATCTGCATGCTTGTCCACGTGCGCAACTCCCAGTCTTGGAGAACTCGAAGCAGGGCTTTGGGCTCGGCCGCAACTCCGAAGTGTCATGGGCAAACGTGCAGTCCGTCCCCATCTTGCACTCGTTCGTCCGCCAGAACTTGCACATGCGAGTGAATTTCACGGCCTTCTTCTGCTCGGACTTCGTCATTCTACTGATGATGCCCGCGGCAGCAAATTCAGCCAGGATCTGTGCAATCCTCTGAGCAAGCCCTGGCTAAAAAGATGGGCCTACGATCACCTACGTTTGACCACGCGGTTGGAGCCCAAAAAGCAAGCATCCTGTGTCTCACTAGCAGCTGGGCATGAAACCGGACCACCTTGTCTGTCAATCTGACCCGATTGACATTGCCAAGCCTCCGAATTCCTTGTTTTTTCGTCCAGGTTCTAGGTTTGGGCACGAGCCCTCCCACAATATCGCGGGAATGGTGGCTGCTGGCACCACTGCAGGTCGCTATGCTATGGCAGACTTGGACCACAACACAAACACGCGGGAGCTCGAATGCTGCAATGCCACGTGTGCTGTGTGGACTGTGCTGTTGCGCGGAGGCCTCCGGGACCGGTCTAGCAACAGCAAACGTGCTAGCACGAGATACAAAAACGCAACAGTGTGGGCACAGCACGGCAAGCATGCTCATTGATCTGCACAGTGCACCAGAGCTACGCGCCTGATTGCAGGGCGCACGAAAATTCGCTCGCAATACGTAGGACCCTACTGCTGACTCTGCAGCAATACGGGCAGCGGGCATGCTGCTGGACATGCCAGGATGCGCAACGGCATGGGTTTGTGTACAATTGTATCCTGCGCAATCCTGGAATCTATACGTGAGCTTGCGGGCAAACAGACATGGCATGTGGCATGTCTGTGTGGGTTCAAATACAAACTGACTCGGCATGTGGCATGTGACATGGATCAGAGCCTGCCCCCCTACAAGCTCAACAGTAGTTGCATTATCGGCCACAACTTGCATGCCATCTCCCTCTTTTAAAAAGAGGAAATTCTGGCTGTGCATGCAACTTGCGCCCGACAGTCGCTCTCTCAAAATTGTCGGAAAGTCTGTTCAAGCTTGCACCTTTGACTTTTTAAGACAGTGGGTGAGGAGTGGACGGCCAATAGCTGCTACTGTTGCTGTTTATCTCTGCTCAATTCTGTTCATCTGGGCGAAGTGCGGAGCTTGGATGTAAGGCAGGCTGCTACAATGCTACAACCGCATCACAACCAGAATGACGTGCCGTCAGAGCCGTCCGAGTCGCTGAAGCTGGTCGGAGTAGTACTCAGGCACATGGTGGATGTCAAGCTCTGCGTGGCTACGGTTGCATCATCTGCTGCCCACTTCTGTTCAAGGTCTACTGCCTTGGGGATGGGAAGGGCGCAGTCCAAACCCAATGAAAGGTCACTCAGACTGGAGCGGCGGGAATCTCCATCCAGAGTCTCCGGAGCCACTGTCAAGTTGGGCGTGCGCCGTCGGGCCACATCTTCCAGTCCGGGTGGCGGTCGGAAGCAGCTCGGGACAACGCTTGGCTGCGGGGGCAGCAGGTGGCCGAGTTCCGGCATCGGGGTGCTCAGGCAAGCTGGAGCATAAGGTGCAAATGCCATCGGCCACGTGCTGGCGCTTGGAAGCAAATGTTGCCTGGGGCTCGCCTGCTGCACGCTTATGCGCAAGCCGCTGGACTTGCCGCTGCTCTTCATGCTGTCCATCACGTGCACGAATCTGCACGCCTGCCCGCGCACGCAGGAGCCGCTCTTGGAGAACTCGAAGCATGGCTTCGGGCTCGGCCGCAACTCGGCAGTGTCATGGGCAAACGTGCAGCCCGTCCCCATCTTGCACTCGTTCGTCCGCCAGAACTTGCACATGCGGGTGAACTGCACGGCCTTCTTCTGCTCGGCCTTGGTCATGCTAGAGTCTGCAGTGAAGGGGGTAGGAGGTGTCGAGCTACAGGCTGCAGGACAGCACGACAGGCTTGAGCAAACTGGATTGCAAGTCTCACAGTTCTCGCATCATGTCATCATGCTTGCAGCACTTCGCCCTATCACTGACCCACACATCACAACATCGGCATCGGTTGCATGCAATTGTGCATCGCTGATCTACCTCCCAGGCCTCGCTGGCATCCCACTCGGGCTCTTGTCGCCGACGGGTAGGTCTGGCTACTGTAGCTTTACCAGATTCCGGGGAGGGGGGGGGGGGGGGGGGGGGGGGGGGGGGGGGGGGGGGGGGGGGGGGGATGTCTTGCAAGTTCCTGGAGGAAGGAGGGAAGCCGGACCAGAAAATCTAAGCCCTGAAGGTTCTAGCAGAGGCTAATTCGGTCAAGGGCTTGGGGTTGAGTCGAGGCCCCTGCCAATTACAGAACGCACGCTATGCATCGAACAGGAGCGGTAGAGGGTTTAGTGACACTCTCGAATTACTACATCCCTTCAATGCAAAGCTCGTGCTGAACTCACCACAGTACTTCAACTTCAACCTTACCGCGCCGCACACAAAAGTGCCACGAAGGCACATGCCGACTTCATGAAAGCCCTGAACAATTACCAGAGCAAGCTTACACCATGTCGTCTGCAGCAAAAATCCAAGTCTCAACCAAACAGCTTTCAAACATGCATTACCCGATTACCCGAAGAAGCTTTCTAGAAGCAGTCGGACAGAGAAGAGGCCGTACGCAAAATGCAGAATGACACTTTGCCCAGTTTTCGGGTACCAGCTGTGTGTTCAAGCCGAAACCATGCCATCAACGAAACTTTCCAACGGACTGTTCTCCATGGTATGATCCCTTTCAAAGGTACCGTACGAACCCGAAAGGAACCACAAATTAGAACCAACCCCACATAATTATCTTTCTACATTGTTGGGCATGCCTGCCCTGCCCGGCGCGTTTCGGAGGCTCCGACCTATGCAGGCGATCAAAGCTTTGAGTCGCAGTGCGATGACGGCGCCACCCTAGCGTTTCAGCTCATCAACAACCTTTCCCCTCCCGCCACTCGGTCCACAACAGTAGCTCACCACGAAAACCCTGTGCCGAGCAGGCACAAAATTGTGAAATTGTGCATGTTCAACATCCCGAATCGAAGAAGATTGAATACTTTCATCCCTGCTCTGTCAGCATCTGTCAGCTCTTTGCTCTGGCTTTGGCTTGGCAGTCCCAGCCACAAGGAATCCAAGCTAATCATGCAACTAACCGAGCACATCCCACCCAATTGCGCAAACTCTCCCCCCCCCCGAACCCTCGCAGCAGCGCGTGGAAGGTACGATGCGTGTCGCAGGCTGGGCAGCTGCAGTCCTGGCTGTAGCAGGATGTCGCGCCGAACTGCCGCCTAAGCCAAGTTGGAGTTCCATGCTACTCAACTCGCTACCGTATCGGGGTTCCTGAAACAACATTACATGGGTGTTCGCACGCGCGCTCACACATGTGTATATGTGTGTATACATATATATATATATGTTATACATATGTATTATATATATATATATGTGTACACTGCGAGGTGCACACCCTGAAGCACTGTCATGCCACTGATGCCATTACGTCGTTGTTCCAACGTCCTCACTATGTGCCCCGGTGGGAGCGCCAGAGCCCGGAAGCATGGTCTGGTCGTAGCCATTCCTTCGCACGGAGGAGAAGCAAGCTCACCCCACACTGCGCCGTTGATGCCCCATAGGCTTTCTACACTGTCACATGAATCTGAACCACACGGTATGAATCCTGGCGTTCGCTGCTGGTGCCGCGGGGGCCTTGCAAACACCCGAATCCCGGCAATTCAGTCGCAGCGATCTCTGCGCAGGGACGAAACAAAAGGACTCAAAGACTATCACTGCTACGCTGGCGATGCCACTTAGCCCCCCGAGCCTGATAAGGCGGCCTCTGCGAGCGCATGGAGGCCCGGCAAAGTCGAAGATGTGTAAGAATCCTAAGCCTCCTCGTTGCTAACGTAGCAGCTGAGTGTTACATTGTCGACTTTCCAGTTGACGCTGCGGGGAGATACTTTGGGAGTCCATGGGCAACTCCGAATTATAAGACGGCCTATATCAAAGATGGGCGGGTGCCCCTTTTTTGTGGAACAGCCGTAGCCATTGACCCAACCTGGAAGCGCCGGCGGCGTCAGCAGAGGAACTTTGGGCTCGGCATCTTCCACTGTTTGCTTAAGAACCCCCCCCAAAAAAAAGATCCCTGTATTCTCCTTATAATTCTTTTGTTGTTTTTTTGGGGAGCAGGGGGGTGTTAAGCATTTCGCACTATTCTGTTGAGAATTGTTGTAGGGTTTGTGTCCGCCTGTCCCATAAGGGCAGCATAAGGGCAGCACTGCCTTCGGACCATACCCTAAACCCTGGTGCCTCGGTCCATGGAGACAACTAAGCTTATGACTCGTTAGGGTTGCTTTGTGAGGCCAGGCAGCACGGCTGCAAGCGCCCTTTTATCTGCGGTGACTCTCATTTGCCTTCTGGTTTGCCTGCAGCGAGTTGCGGCCAGACATATGCAGAGAGAGGCGCACGCACACAAAGTTTCAAGCCGCGCAAGCTCTCCTCTGACTCGCCACAGCTTTCGAATCTTAGTCTCAGAATTGAAATATTGATCCGCCAGAGCCGAACGACGCAGACTCCTACAGCAAGTGCGATGAACAGCTGTCCTAAAAACATCACGGCAATGGCTAGTAATTTGCACGTGCACGAGATAGCACCCCACCATGCTTCCACGCCAATGCAAGGATTCCAGAAACAAACGTGCGCCCGCCCATCTGCCTATTCTGAAGGCACCGTTCTGCTGAACTTTGTCAGAGGTATTACGGTGATCTTCCAGGTCCTGGCATGTGGTGTGCATTTGTCTGTACCACAATCGGGGGAGCAGTGGACTTCGCAGCAATGCGTGGCTGCCAAAAAATTCGATGCCTCCTGCGCCACTTCCATGTACTTGATCGACTGGCCCGTTTTTGCGGGTCCTTGCAGCTTCAGCTATAGCAGCTTTCTTTGTGGCAAACGTGTGTGAGATTGGTAGAAAGCATGGCTTTCGAGTTCCGGCTGCCAGGGGCAAGAACTCGGCACCCAAGAGATCGAACGGAAAGGCCCTCTGGGGAAGGGACTTGTGTACAAATACCTTGGTCAAAAGAGGGCACAGAGTCGAATACCCATGCCCATTGCATAGATGACCTGGCCTGACCTGGCTGATCAACACACGTTGTGGCAAAAGTG
Source organism: Symbiodinium natans (assembly GCA_905221605.1). Classification (NCBI taxonomy): domain Eukaryota; class Dinophyceae; order Suessiales; family Symbiodiniaceae; genus Symbiodinium; species Symbiodinium natans. The sequence continues at coordinate 1,104,425 of CAJNDS010002102.1, forward strand.
GGGTACCGTGTACCCGTGTTGGGGGATCCTAGAATGAGGATTGTAGTAGTTGTAGTATTTGGGGTATATTCAGGCTGCCCCATCTGTTGGGCGATGCCCATCTACAGAAGAAGGCAGCCAAGCTGCAGAGAACAGAGGACCAGCGTTGTGCCGGCGGTGAAGGTCGCGGAGGGCCGCAGCTCGAACAAGAACACGGAGAACACACACGTGAGAATAATGGAGATCGCCTTAGGTCCACTTCTGCATTTCTGTGCATTTTGCCGCCGTTGCGACCCTTGCAGGTGCAAGACCTGACAGAAGGCTGCATGAACTCATGGGGCAGTTGCTTCAGCAAGTCGAAAAAAGAGCCTTCCTCCCTGAGAGCTTACATCGCCGAGGCCTCTGGCCCCATCGCAGCTAGGCTTTGATCCACACCAACTCCTCCCTCCAACCGATGGAGGGAGAGGGAGAGGGAGAGAGAGAGAGAGAGAGGAAGGGAGAGGAGCTGCCCAAACAGAAAGCGTCTTCCCAGCCAAACCCCACTCAACAAGTCAAAAGTTTGCGATCCCCTATGCAGGTCAGCAGCCGTTGCAAATCCTTTCCTTATCGTGGAAGGCAGCGGTCAACGTCCATGAACACAACGTTGGGGGTCGGGGTCTTCAAGTATGATTCCGACTTCCGACAATGCTAGCGCATGTTGTATTGTGCTGCTCTTACTGAGACAATACCGCACGTTGGCTTCTTGCACGTTGATGGGTATTCATCTTGGTACCGCTCACAGGGCCAAACCGAAAGAGGGATGTCAAATTGTCAGCTAGACCTGGAGCTTTGCATCAAGTGCTTGCTGCAGTATTTGATGTCTCCTGCTTGGGTCTAGTCCCGGGCAACAAAGTCGATCGTCAATAGAATGGGACACTTGAACACCCGCACCCTACGAAGATACACCGGCAGCCAGATTATGCCATCCAGTCTCGAGATGTTGTCCGCATACTTTGCGACCACGGCAACTGCCATACCGCCCAAAGCTTGTAGGCCGATTACTACACCTCGGCGGCAAGGGCTCGAAGGACTCGAAGGACACTGACGAATTGGCAGCGAAATGCTTGCAGGGCCCCAAGAGGTCCCGAGAACCCAGTGCCCTGGACCTCAACTCCACCTGCCGACTGTGGCAAAGCACAGACGAGGAAGTTCCAGCCCAGGAAGAAGCCCTTCTCGCCTCGGAGATCAGCTTTCATTCCAAGTCAGTTCGTGAGGCTATCGGCTTCCCGATGCATCCCAAAAGGCTTCAGGCAGCCAAAGCATGGTTCAATTTCTGGTGCCGCGCCTGAATTTGAGAAACCGCCGTTTCATTGCGGGTCATGTCATGAATCACTGATGGGCAGCGGTGACGTTGAGATTTGACCCCCAAATACACCCGCCTGTGCTTTCTACACGGTATACCGCTGCTATCGAACTATTGGCACAGGCCAGGCTGATAAACATCGCCAGATCTAACTGTGCGATCAACGTAGCATCGGGTCCATGCATTAAACATCATCGTGTACTCGCGTACTCCCTAGCACTTCTACGATGCTCCACAACTGCTTTAGGCACACTTTCTGCAGCACTGTTTTTCCAAAGGAGACATATGTTTGTACTTGTGTTCCAAACTATCCATCATCACCTTGGGCGAAGCTACATTCCGCCAGTAACTGAGGGGTATCAAGTAGCCAAGCCCTGGTTGCAGACCAGCCGGCACCATCCGAACCTATGTTGCCATTTCCTGGCACGACACTTTGGGGGTCGGTGCGGAATCCGGACGTGCAGGAAATTACATGGGCCAATACACACATGAAGTTCACAGCTCCGTGCCTGAAATGGACAACAGGCAACCCCCCCCCACCCCCTCCCTTGGGCGTGCAGCGCAAAAAAGGCGCCGGAAAGGGGAAATCACGGCTTTCGAACCAAAAAAATCGACAAGCTGATGGCACATGGCCTCGAGGATGAGTCCCAAATTCATCCGAGGATCGAATCTTTGATCCATCCTTGAAGACAAGGCCCCAGGACACCGCGATCAAGGACCAGCACGCCAGATGCATGTTGCGCACCCAGAGGCCTGGAGGGCGCAAGCTTGTTGAAGAACTGCTGAGAGCGGTTCTCTGTCCTAGAGCCCCCGCGGACACCGGGCAAGGACGAAAGGAAGCCCTAATCTCATAAATCCCACTCGTTCCCAGAGCGACTGCTACACCATCTCGGCCTACCCCCCGCATACACGCACAAGACCGCATCTGGGAGAAGCAGTTCTGGAGTGCAAGTTGAGTCAAGCGGCTCGAGTTTCCACTCCTGAGTTTCGGCAAGCTTTTCAGAAGGCAACAACCGGCTCTACCCTCTGAGCGATCACTCTTAAATACATCCTGCATTTTAAGCGGGGGATACCATTTGTATTTGCGACATGCTGCTTCACCTGTGCATGCCGCAGCCCAACGCAGCCCAAGTGCTTGAAGACTTTCTCAGTGTAGACTGCGGCCAGACCTTTTTGGGGAAGGAAGGGGCGCTCTCTGCTGGCTTTCAACGAAGTGGCTAAGAAGGAGAGAGACCAAGGCGGCGGCCACTGGTGATGCATGCGACCGACACTGCCAGAAAGCCCACCCATGCCTGAGAGGGGCCCTTGGAGGGGGAGGGACTGCACTTGACTCGGGAAGGAGCATCAGATCGGGAAGACTCGGCTCAAGCGCCCATCTTCGGGGTCTGTCAAGAAAGCTATCGAGCATGGAGACAGAGAGAGAGAGAGGGGAGAGAGCTGACAGAAAGTGAGAGTAGAGTCATGTTTGGGGGAGTTTTTGCGGAGTTACTGAGCACTGACACCCCTCAAACCCGTAAGCCCTGGCCTGCTGTTGGCCGGCCTGTTGCCGGCTGTCTTCAGCAGTTGAGAGCTGCACGGCAGCCACCTTAAGGAGATTCTTCGGAACTCGGGGGTCGTTGTAGGAGAAATCTAAAGAACCCTAGGCCCTGAAAAGCTTTCCAAATACTGGAGGCTGCAATCTGCGGCATCCCGGGCCTCTCACTCGCTCCACACTGCTCCACCCCTCTCGGGCTTCGCGCTCCAACTGCGTTACACAGGCTCAACATCTGCATGCACCAGCACCCCCCAACTACCCTCTAGCAATAGCAGGGTATAAAAGCCCCCTTTCAGTAAAGGGTAGTTGGGGGGTGCAGGCAACCAAGGAGCGCCGAGCGCGCAAAGAAGAATGCCCCACCACTGGGGAGGGGTGAGCTGCCGGTTCAGCATGAACACACCTCGCACCACGTGTACAAGTGTACAGCTTCTGTTTTGGGACTGGCATGGGCAGGTATTATCCGTATACATATGTATATATATATATATACATATGTGTGTATATGTATGTATATATATATATATGTAAATACATACGGCTCATGTGGCTCACGTGCAGATACAAGTACGGTTCACCATGGCAGTTGCCCACCATCACGAAGTCAGAAGCAGAGCACAGCCACCGGTCGGATTTCCCGCAAACCTTCACAAACCCGGCGATGCAGAAGGGGAGAGCTCTACGGCTCTACGGCCCGGCGGACGAGGTGCTAAACAGCGCCGTTGTGACCAGCTTCATCCTGGTGTGAGCACGAGGCATCCAGAACTCTTTTGGGGCGAATGGGCTCATCCAAGCGTAAGGCATTGGGTCTGCTAGGAGAGGAGTATGAGCACTATACTTAGAGGATGTACTTCTTCATTGGGGGGACTGAGTGCTGAGACCTCATCTCGTCACACAGCAGCCTGTAGTCGAAGCATGCATAAGGGCAGGTTGGGCCTGGCGACCTAGCGTCTCTACAAATCTGTCGACCGGAGCCTTCATCCCAGACTTTGCTTTGCATTCCAAGAAGCTGGTACAGTACTTGGCAGACCTTCAAGAGTGATCTGAGAAATCAAAGAGTTGACGCGAAACTGGCAGCAGTATATCGCTTGACACATGCCGTATGCGCGATGAGAGGCGGAGATGTCGAGGTTCGACGCAGCGACGTACTGCAAGCTGTTCTGAAGAGAATACAGCACGGCTGGCACCAGCCTTGTTGGGATGCGGCGAAGCTCGCAGCAGATGTGATCTGAAAGGCATTCCACACTCTCTTCTGCAAGCAGTTGCATGAGTTCATGCTCGGAGAAATGCCGGACATCACACTTTGCGACGACATGACGCAGGGTCCACAGAATCTCTGGCCGGGATACGAGGAGCCCTGCAGACGCCCTTACTGAGCGCAACTGAGGAATACCGAGGCCCAGGCATTCTGAAACACTCCATGGAGAAGAACATTTTAATCAACTTGGCGCGAAGCACACACAAAAAGCATGCAAGAACTGCCCAAACGAAGCGGAGATGGATGTGTTCCCTTACAGAGAAAGTCTGAGCTTGGAAGTGGGTTCAGGTGGGCTTGTGAGGGATTTCAGGTAAGCTTCTCGTCTTCTTGTGCATGAAAATCGTTGTAGAGTCTCTTTGGGTTTCTGCACTGAACTCACTTCAGCCTGGCGGTGTGGGGGGGGGGGGGGGGGGGGGGGCACACTTCAGTCAGCCCGGTTTTTTCTCTCTGATGCGACATTCGTACAGAACTTGGTGTCCTGCTGCGGCATTGTGGTTAGCAGGGGCGTATGTCAACGAAGGGGCTCCTAGTTCCGAATGCTGGAGAACCCTGAATCTGATGCCAACCTCTCCCCAGTTCTGAAAATCAGGATACACAAGTTAAACTACAGTCAGGGAGGGGAGTACCTCTTCAAGGGCTTCCTCCGAGAGGCCTTTGACATTTGCCCAAATCATGGCCCACATCCTTGAAAACTCCAATGCTAGGATGGGTCTTCAAGCCAGGGTGCATGCACTTGACGCCCCTCCATCCAGAGAGGTCAGGTGATAAAAAAACGTTACAAAAGTTATTTCGTGCAGGTCCTTCGTTTGCCTGTGGGCTGCTGGTCACAGTATCTGATGAGGATGGTCACCGGAGCTTATTGCGAAAGCCGTGCAGCCAGGCAGAAATGCAGCCGGAACTCCTAGGAGACCCCTTCGGATAACTCGGACATGTCTAGTAGAAAGGGTCTCACTGTTCTGAGCTGTGCAGCCTGCTGCAGTATCACGCAGCATCTGCTCATGGTGAGACAGGACGTATCGGGTACGTCATTTGACACGATGTATAAGGGCAGAAACTCCCGCCAAGGAAATAGGCAGGTCTTCGAGTGTCTCTCCAATTCGAACCGTTGATGGGTGTCAACTGATACCACAACGATGTCTCAGTGTCATGTGCTGAGACTCAACATGACCTCCACCCTCTATCGTAAGGGCCGCCAGTTTGAGACTTGCATGGCACGGAGAATGTTGAATGCTTTGCATGAAACTCCAAGCAAGTCCTGCAGCCTCGCAACCGAACTTCGTCGGAAAAAAAACCTGGGGCGAGCAGCGCTGCCTCATTCGCCAGTTGCCTTGATACAAGACATGACACAGCCAAGATATTTGACATGGACTACAGTGACTACGTTGATGGCATGGGCAACTCGGGGAAGCAAGTCTAGACAGGACAACTTGCAGAAACATGCGTATAGGTATGCACCAGCAATCTTTAACATTCCAACACCATCAGTGGCATCCGTTGTTTCGAAGGGCTACGAACCGAGATCAGTGGGGTCGGTCGTGTCATCCAGTCAGGGCGCCACTGAGGCTCCGCCTCAGATCTGGTTCTTCTGCGCGAGGTAGAGCCTTGCGGCTGCAGCGCAGGAGGTCACCAAGCGCGTTTCCGGATCCACCTGCAAAAGGTCACACGTCAAGGGGGTATGATACAGGAGGTTGCCAAATCGGCATGGAAGACGAAATTCCACTTTCAGCTCTACGAGGGCAGTTCGGCAAACAGAAAGCGCCCACGAGGAAAGCACTCAAAACAGAAACAGATCGGGGCTGAACAACTGAAGCACTAAACTTATATAGTAGCTATGGTATATAATAACCCCAGAATAGATGCTCGTACAGCCGAGCCCCCGATTCTCGCTGACCAATGCCAATGGACTGTTCTCCCCGAGCCCGCCTCTGTACGATTATCTCGGTTGATACTGTCTCGTAGGTGCGCCCCATCCTCCGATTGACGATCAAACATGGCTGTTCTGATGTTCTTTGCAATCAGGCATCTGCAATGACAGTTGGCATGGCGCTCAGACATGTTGCACGAGCTCTGGCTACCGTGACAGCGGCAGTCAAGCATGGCGGCAGCCAAGCATGGCGGCAGTCAGGCATGGCGGCAGTCAGGCACATCAGCGTATCCACTTGACCCCAAATTTCAGATGTAGCTTCATTTCGGTCGGCAGAGTCGGCGGCCACCCAGGCACGTAGCCCGTGCTCCTTACCAGAAAGCACACAGTGATGCCCTGACACTCCTTGCTACTGCTGTGGTTGAAAAGCTCCAAAAACTTGACAAGCTTTTTCTGACCGCATCTGCTCGGAAAACGCTGAAGCCCCTTTCTCCTCGAAGCCGGAAAACCGCCAAGTGTTGCCTGAAAGCATGGAAAAAGCCAAGCAACCGCTGTTTCTGCAGTCGGTCGGTCGTCCGGGGAAGGCTTGAGACCTGCAAGATCGGCTAACCCACACATTAGCCAGCTTACTCAATCGTCATCTCCTTCTGTATATACATACACAATTCCGTGCAATCTTATCAAGATTATATTTCTGGTTCATGCAAACCCCCCCTTCTGGCGGGGTCACCGTAGTACCCATGCTGCATCCCCTCATCCCCCCAGCTTCCCTGTCAGGCACTCTATGCAGGGGTGGCTCATTGGCTAGGGTCAACACTGCGCGACCTCCTTCTCCTTCTCTCTCGACTCACTCGCTCCCTCTCTCGCCTCTCTCTGCTTGATTTCTTTCTTTCTTGAAGGCCCCGGGCTCCCTCTCTCTCGAATGTATAGGGGCCTTGAATGATGGGACAAGGTTTTAAGATGGAAGCGTTGGCAACAGAGCGTTCGCGAGCTTGCAAGAAGCTAGCCTTCATGAATTTACGTCTCGAGCACGGAGTCAGAGCAAATACCATGTGCACGTGTCGCAAGGACTGATGTGTTTTCACACCATTCTGGCCTAAGGTGCACTTCGTCATCGGAATGGTTGGAAGTCTTGAAAGCTTGAAGTACTTGTCCAGCTCTTGTCGGGACTTCATGATGTTTTGTGTGGCTCCATGGAGTGATGATTCCGACGAAAACCCCCCGTACTTTCCAGGCTGGCTTTGTAGAGTTTGGTTTGTTCTCAGGTGGGACAGGATGTTGAGAAGCTGAGCCGGGCCATAGACGTCGTTACAAAGCACAAAGGGTGAGAGCACGACACCTTCTCCGGGCATTTCTTTTCCTTCGGGGTACCCGTACGTGCATGAAGCCCAGCCTTGCGTTGGTGCTGGTGACTCAATGGATACCCCTGAAGCATGTCACATGCAGAACTGTCGCCCCGCGCCCTGAAACCAGGAGAGACCCTCCAAAGACCTCCGCAGGGGCCCACCGCGGATTTTTATACTCCGAATCCTGAAACATGATCAGCTAAACACACCTTTTCGTCCGAGAGGCAGGAGTCAATGAGCCTCTTGGCATCTTCAAAGAAAGGTACAGAGGTAGCAGGCCACTGCAGGTCAGGTACCTGCAAGTCGTCGCAAGTGTCTTAGACGGAATCCCTAGTTCACAGCATGCGACTTGTGATCTGAGCATGGGTTCACCCTACTTTTGGGAAGGCAGTGTCGAAGCTTTCGCGATCGGGGGGGGGGGGGGGGGGGGTTCTTAAGCAATTGGTGGTAGACCATGGGTTCGATCCCCGGGTCCGGTATGGAGCGCTTCTGGATTCGAGGCTTCCGGGCTCCGAGGATCTAAGAGGGTTTTTTTTTTGGCACCCGACTAGCCACAGCACAGCGGGGTTGCTAAGTGCGTCTCGGAAAAAGCAGGAAGAAGAACCCCCAGGGGAAGACCTAGGCTAAGAGGGTTTCGGGTTTAGGGTGTAGGGTTTAGGGTTTAACCTGGCAGTCCCCGGGCCTGGTTTCTCTCCGCTTGGGAGACAACGTCCTCACGGCGACATTCGGGGGGGGTGATCTTTTTCTTGACCTTGTATTTCATGTTCGGCGGATACTCAATGATGTTCACGTTCTGAAAATGCACGTGCCGACATGCTACAGTTTGCTTCTGATCAGGCCCCGTCCTGCACGCTGAGCCCCTGCAGGGGGTTTGCTGCTGTCAGTACGAAGAAAATCACCTCGGCCGCATGAGCTCATGAGCTTCAAAGCTGCAAAGATGCACCACCCCTATGCTGCGGAGACTGAACTGTGCCCGGCACATGACTCAGCTGCTACTCACCACCGAGGCACCCTTCCAAAGGAGAACATGTCAGCCTTATCTGCTTTTGCCATCTGGATGGTCTTGGTGAGAACCTCCGGACGCAGAAGAACCGCAGCCCTAGAGCCTGGCTTGAAGTCCGAAGGACATGTGCTGCGACATCAAACCGGGCCTAGAGTTTCTACAGTAGCTCACCTCCTTCATGTGAAAGAACAGCATATGGGTCTCTCGCAAGTCACTTCACATTCAAACCGACACCACAGCTGCCTCTGGCGCCATGTACCGGGGAGTTCCTGGGAAGGGCACTGTGACTCAGCATCTCAGCACAGCTGAGGAGCTGAGGAACTTGACTTCACAATTGGTAGACCGCAGATGGGCTGTAGCATCTACCCTGAACCCTAAACCCTAAACCCTAGAATTAAGAGTCCCCGGCATGGCCTCCCAGCTGGCGCGAGTGGCTGTGGCGAATCCGCGCAAGCCCAAAGTCGATGAGCTTCGGCGACTTGTCACCTGTGCTACAACGGTCCAAAGGACTCTGGTGTGCAGAAGGGTTTAGGGTTTAGGGTTTGGGGTTTAGGGTTAAGCACAATGTAGTGGGCAATTTTCCGCACCACCCGAATATGCCATGACGTTCCAATCAGTGGTGGCTTGCGGTTTTTTGAGTTGGGAAACTTTGCATCCCACCATCAACATGGGAGACCCCCGAACAGTAGGGTTCCCGTTTGTAAGGAGCCCAATAAGGTACCCCAAAAAAAATTCGGAAACCCCCACATCCATCAACAGCACCAGCTGAAACATGCCCGAGGTGTCACACTGCCACACCTCTCCGACCTATCGTCACAAGCCCCCAAAACCACAAAAACTCCATCAACCGCCATCACCTGGAACAGGAAGCTTTGTTGAGGTCTGAACCCTGAAGCTGGAATTTTTGGCGCAGAGCGGCGGTCCAAGACCAACACGTTGCTGGGCTTCAGGTCGCCATGTGCGACGGAAGGCACCAAGCCGTGCAGATATCGCAGGGCACCTCAGAGCCAGTTGTGTGTGGCTAGACGGTTTATGTACGCAAAAAAGCAATCACCTACAGCATTACTGGAGCGGCATGCTACTTCATCTCTCTTCCTTATTTCTAATCGCCCACGACAGTGTGTGTGCGCCCCAGATTTGTCGATCTCTGTCTAAACACGCTGGCCGTCTGGGCTAGGGCCAGGGGACGGGGTTCTGGGCGCGGGCTTGGGTTGGGAGACTGCAGTTTCGTGTTGTGCCGGCCTGGAGGGGGGTGGCGTTTACAGGGCCATCTCGTATGCATTGCCTCTAGTCCCCATCCGAATTTCCATCGATTGCATGCTCAGGCACGGAGAATTCCTAGCAGCACCCCATGTTTCTCCATGGTGTTCAGCTGCAGTGACCCCGACAGGAGCGCCTGGCTTGGACGACAAGGGCAGACATGTGGAGGTATGGCTACCCTGACAACAATATGTACGTGCAATATAGTGTAAGAATAAAGTTCAGGTTCATATAGACGTGTACTTACTTATTTAACATAACACAATGTAATACAATGTTGCAACATACATTTGTGTACTTGTACACATATATATGTATATACGTATATTCTCAAGAGGCTTCGAAACTAAAAACAAACTCTGCCAGGAAATCCAACAGGAAACGATATTAAACACGCATTGAGAAGACAAACGAGCATCAAAAACGTCGTGATAATGCACACAGCAGTACGAGCCATACAGCAACAGCACATGCACACAGATATGAATAGAATATGATATCAATGTGCGCCGCAAAGGTACACCGGGAAGAGGAGCTTAAGCAATACATCCTCACGAAGTCGGAGTTGAGCAAAGCTGGGCGCGTTCGAAGTTTAATTCTCAATGCAAAAACCCCCCAAAACAGTTTTTAAATCGCATAATGCTCGTTTTGCAATTCTTGGGTTTCACGCGCAACCTCCAAAGCTCCGGACACATATCTATAGATATAATGATGCGAAGTTCGGCGACTGTCATACTGCTGACGAAGCTGCGGGTTCGGTCCATGTCTGAGACCTTGCTCCCTAAGCCGGCTCATCCCAGGGGGCCCACTTTCCAGCCCTTGAACCCGAACACACATCCTGCCTGCAAGCTGGTTCCATTCACCAGCTCCTCCACCAAGAACAGAATCTCCTTAGTCCAAGGAACCCAACCCTAACAGCCTCAGCATCTCGCAACATACTTTCCAGCACATTCGCAAATCTAGCTGCATAGTCATGTGGCAGCGAGTCCCTCAAAATCTGGCTTTGGAGCCTTTCGCTGCCAGAGAGAGGCTGGGTTACGGTCCTGGGAGCTGTGCCGACCCAACCTTTCGCATTGCCGAGTGGCGGCTTGAGGCAATATACAGGCACCTGGCACAAGACCCGACGTACACAGCTTTTCTGGATACGATGCAATTCGGGAAGGGGTAGGAGGTGCGGAACACGGAAGAATTTGAAAGCCCTCTGTTCTTGCACTGCACGTGGCCTTGAAAAGCGACAATGTGAGGATGACGTGCTCGCCGAAGAAATCGGAGCCTAAAAAAAACCGGGACTTGGTGTTCAGGTTTGGTTTCGGCTCACTGGCCACAAGCAGGCGGGGGGTGTGGGGACGGCGGTCCATCGTGAGAACGGGCTTTGAGTCTTTGAGGGCTTGCGGCGGCAATCAGGGTTCTCAAGGCTTAGGGTGTTTAGGATTGAAGGGGTCAGCCGAGACAGGGTCCACGAGCTCCAATTGCGTGATTTCCTAGCACACAGGCTAGGCTGGAACCACTGCCCCGAGTCTCTTAGTCTAGCGTGCTGTAGCTTCCTGGGTTAGGGGCGCACACGACATCTGCCCTCTTAGAGCGAACCACCTGGAAGAATAGGCCTCTGAGAGACCACGTGTGTGATCGAAAGACCTTGGCGACCTGGTAGCGGCAAGTTTAAACCCAGCGGCTCGTTTGCCAAGTCCGGCAGTGACAGGGATGCATTGGCCAGTGGCAGCTTCACCGCTACCGGCATTCCGAGTAGATCCCCTGCGAGGATCACCTAAGAAGGAGCCGGGATGATTCACGAGAGCTATGCCTAGAGTGTTCTGCAACCGCCCTTGGGCCAAGGGCCAAGGTTGCAACACTGGTGTGTTCTACTAGACCAGCCACCCTCAGCCCATCATCTACGCAAGCCCGAGTTCAGATCGTTTGGGGGACAACTTGCATTGCACGATGAGAGCTTTGTTCGTCCGCCGCCCAGTGGCTCCATAGTTGCCACGTCCGATCAGGTTCTTCGGATTGAAGCTGAGTTGGCTGGCCTCAGAGGGGTTTGGGTGTGGCCACGGGGAGGTCCGTATCAGGGCCAATCGAGTAGAAGTGCGGGGGCCTCCGGCTAACTCCCACAAACAGACCTTGTTTTGCACCCCTAATAGAGGTAACAAGCACATATAGCTGCGCCCCAGCCTCGATGAGCCAGTGCTCCTGACAGAACATGCCGAACTTCTAGGCCTACGTAGGGACGGTACGTACGAAGTCCTCCACCCGGGAGATCAGGGCGCAGGGCCAGAGCTAGAGATGGAACAAACTCAGTCCTGGTGGCCCAAGGTGACCATGTGCTCAAGTTGTTCTTTGCAGTCGGTCTTCATATCGAAGATAAACTGGGTGAAACCAGTCTGACCTGCGAGCCCGAAAGACAGTGTGGCATGCTCTACATGCCAAGGTGCTCTTAGGTCCCAGTCCTTGCTCACGACGCAGTTTCTCAAAAGGCCCTCATTGTCACTCTTATTATTGGTGCATCAGCATTGCTTCTCAAGTGCGGGTCCGAGCAGCCTGTTTGGTCCTTGGATCACATGGGGGCAGCTCGAGACATGTGCCATTCACATGTCCCTGCCGGTGCTGGATTCTGGATCCCTCGTCGCATTCGTCTACAGCTCCCGTCAACAAGCAGTCTCAGTTTGTTGCAGGGTCCATGCGGGACCTGCTCCCTGAAAGATTCGACGAGAGTGCGGCCAGGCGGCAGTTACCTCAGGACGGGTCAAACTGTGGAATCCCTACAGCCCAGGCCCGTGCTTTGCGCCTGTACGCCTTTCACCTCTTGCTTTTATTTTGCAGGGGATGTTGGAAGCCTGTAGGGGCAGTGACTGCAGTTGGGCTCGTGGGGCGGAGGGAGAGGGAGAGGGAGAGGGAGAGGGAGAGGGAGAGGAAGAGGGAGAAAGAGAGCGAGAGAGAAGGAGAGAGAGAGAAGGAGAGAGAGAGAGAGAGAAGGAGAGAGCAGGAAAGAGCAGGACAGAGAGCAGGAGAGAGCAGGAGGGCCGGGAGATGGAGGGAGAGGAGGGAGGTGAGGAATAGGACGGAGGGGAGGACGGGACAAGAGTGGGGGTGAGGACTGAATCCATTCCGCCAAGCGACTACGGACTGGAGGTCAGACGACCGACGATTGGGACTCGACCTCCCAGATGATATCGAGCTTTGGGCCTGCGCCGACACACGGTAAGAATCAGGCACTGCAAAGGCCTGTGTGGCAAAAGGACCTGAAGCAACGCAGCCACACTTTGGAATGGTCCGGACCAATCGATACTCTCGTGGCGCAAAAGTCCGCTGGAGTGCTTCCAGGAAATGTAAGCACAGGCTTTTTTGTATCTGTATAAACAAGAAAGCTGTTAGCAACATTTTGCGGTGCTATTAAAAAGCGCGCAGGCCGTAGCCCCTATGAGGTGATGCTTGCCACCTTCTGCCGACTTGCTGCCGACACGACCTGGAACATCTTGGCAACTCAAGATCCCCGGCAAGCCTGCTCGAGCTTGAAGTCGCTCTCGAAGCGCGCCACCCTGCGCAAAGCGGTTTAGGGTTTAGGGCTTAGGGAAGTAGAGGGTTATAAAGTATAAAAGTATAAACATTAGAACATCGTGAGGCCCTGAGAAACCAGCTCCTGCTCGGACTGGCTCGAGAATTCTGAGCCCTTGTCGCGAAACTCAGCGAAGACATGCCACGACCCTGAGAAGCCCTCCAAAATGATGCTTCGATGATGGAGCCCGTGAAGTGAACCGTCTCTATGACTAAAACTGTGTTGATGTGACGAGTCGATGCCAGCACAGCCATGACGACACCAGCACCAACTATCCTTTTTTTATGGGTGTAGGCAAGAAAAAACCGTCTGTCGCAGCCCACGGGCAGGAACCACTAGAGTAATAGAGACCTCTGTCGTTCCCGTGATGCCCGAAACCTGTGCCACAGAATGCTTCAGGAAACTGAAACACCAACGAAGAGGTCCACAAAACGGCCAGCAATGTTACAAGCCATTCAATTTAATTAAGACACATGGGCACCACTCCGTTCGCCTTTCGGATATCAGCTGCACGCGCAGTAGGCGTTCATTATTCTCCAGCTGTCGTTTGGCCATGGATGCCAGGGCGGTGACCTTGCCCAAGGGTTTTTGGCGGCATCAGCCGAAAACGCCGAGTTACAGCAGGGTTGCCGGCAGGTAGACCTGTTGCTCTTCTTGGCTAAACTGCGATGAAATATGGAGGCTCGCTTCTGTGAGATTGCCGCTTCCGAGACCGATCCAGCCCTCGCCATGCAAGTGGTACGCAAGAACCGAGGGAGTTTCTTTCTCAGGAGTGTCTGGTGCCAACTTGGCATGACTTATAACTTATAGCCACTGATAGCTATCAAGTGGCGCCACAAAACAGCGCCAGGTTCATCGGGACGTTGAAGGCACCTGGCGTCATGTCCCAGATGTGCTGGTTGTCAAGCGGCAAAAGCAAGCTACCTCTTCTGGCAAACCTTGACCCACCGACCCTCATGTCTCCCCCAAGCCAAAGCCCCAAAGGCCCTGACTGGTCCCCACGTGCCTTCAGGACTCCCGAGGATCGCACACACGCCGTAAGCAAGCACACCTGTGTTTTTGCTGTGTTTGGGTGGGGGGGAGGCTGGGTGGGGGGTGGGTGGGGGGTGGGGGGTGTGGGTGCGTTACCACCAACAACTTCAAAAGCTGCCCGCAAGCCCCAGGATGTAGATTAGAAAAATCTAGGCACTGGGCTTAACACAGCACAAACATGCACAAACACTGATAATGTCAAGGACTGCCAGAGCCTGCCAGCTGCGAGGGGATGAGCATGAACCACCGCACATTCAAGAAGAAATGCGCAGCTGTGAGCAGCGAAATCCAGGAGAGCATAAGCCTGAACGACCAGAGTGCGATGGAGCTCACTACCACTCGCGCACATTGCAGTTGCTTTGGCAGAAGAGAGACTTGGTAGCAGTAGCACAAACAGGTACTCGAGATGGGCTCTCCGGCTACGAGCTCTGGCGCAGCAAGTTTCCGAATGCCAAGAATGAAGGATGTAACAAAGCGGGACCCGCCTGGAATCCGATGAATAATTGTAGCACTCAGGATTGTTGCTGTCCATGAAGTGCACGTCGTCTATGGCAAACATCTTGGACACATAGTGGTGGTCCATGTGTGGTATGGCCTGCACTGGACGAGAGAGAGGCCACAGATCCCGGATCCTCAAGAAGCCTGCGGTGTTGCTAATCTTGCACCTGGCAGAACTTGAACCCTTGAGCCATCTTGAAGCGGAACCCTGTCGAGACGAGTGGCAAAGATGATGAGTGGAACTGTGAACGCGATGCTCCGCTCGATGAATCTCGTGGATGCGCGGACACACTGCATCAGGCCCACAGTTGCCTGAAGTAGGGAGCTGTTGAAGGGGATTACCCTAAACCCTGAACCCTGAACCCTAAACCCTCCAGTACCTAAGCCCTAAACCCCAAACTGGCTTCGGAAGGCTTCTGCAGGTGGGTGAAAGCAAAAGGGGCATTTGCTTCACTACATCATGGCTTGCCACCTGCGTGGCCGAACCCCAATGTCACAAACATTCTTAGACTGAATTCATGCTGATACTTCTCATGTCCATGCCACATAGGATTGGAAAATGATCTGAGGGTGTCAGATGCAGCACGAACTGCCAAGCATGACGAAGCCGCTTGTCTTAAGGTCTAGCCAAGTGGCTGTCACAACTAGGCACAGGATCAAAGCACCGCTGATTGTGGCGCGGTGGATGAGTACTTCCCGGAGACCTTCGGGGTCGGGCTGCTTTACAACTTGACGACTTCGGGCTCGCGGATATGGTAGCGGTAGAATGGGTGCCCCAGGTCCAGGTTGAAACATGGTACCACGAATGTGCAGTAGAAATCGCAAATGTCTCCTCAGCATGGGCTCAGGTTTGCGATCAGTCTTTCGAGCACTGACTGAGTTGTCGTGATGGACTAGCTAGCGGGCAACAGGTCCCGATTGGGCGAGTAGCTCACGGTAGATTGTGCGGAAGGCAACCGAATCCATTAGTAGATCATTTGCAGCCCGAAACGGTCACCGCCCCTACTGTTTGGATCGACCTCAGCCTCAGATGTAAGCAGCGGTCCATCAAGTCCGGTAATGTCCTAGACTCGTTGTACATGAGGGGCAACATAGTCCATTGCAGCTCCGTGGCCAGGGATTGTCAGGTCTCCGGCCAAGAAAGACTGAGCCAAATAGGCACTCTGGAAGACCAAGAGCACTGAAAGCCTTAGACTGTGGCAAGCACATGCTGCCTTGAAGCAATGGATGCTCTCACGCTGAGGACGGGATTCGATGTTATGCGAGACGTGTATTTGCTACAAGTAGCTGCAGGCTCCAGCCCTGTATGTTCATTGACTTGCCTTCGTCCCGAGTTGAATTTGCTACTGCCATTCACACGACAGCTATCACCATCGTTCCCTGCGCGTGTCGGTGTACCGAACCTGACATAAGGCAGGTGCGGGATTGTAGTCATTATATATATATATATATATAGTCTTCGGAATTGCAAGCCAGGGCTGAGCATGTTAACTCCACCACCCGTTTGGACGGCCGAGGCACACCAAACTTGATCGAGTCATCGCTCTTACCAGGCCTTCTCTTCGAGACTCCAGGAACGACCTTAGCCATGGGGGACGATTCCTGGCAGAAATCAGACCCCTTGAGACCAGGTGCCAATTTCTATAGCTAGAGAGCAGCTATAGCAGCTCTAGTTCATGGTCGTCATCTGAGAAGCCAGCTCCTCCATGGCAACCTGCTCAAACGTGAGTGAGAAGCAGTTCGTGCCATCGGTGGATGATGTAGCCTGCGTGGCGGAGCGGTGCAGTTGCCCTCCGGTTGTCAATCTACGCCGCCATGCGATTCCTGACCCTGCAAATCTTGAACACTTTGGAAGGACAGCCTTTCTGAAAGTTCTGAAGCACTTCTTGCATTTGTGACCCTTTTGAGGTACCCCGGCACAAAATTTCCTAAACCCCAAACAAAAAGGCACCCCGAAGACTTCGAGTCGAAGGGCAGACACCATCTCTGGCCCAAGGTGGTTTTCTTGCCGCTTCGTCCTCACACGCAGGTGCCGCAATGACTTTTAAGGGGTTTAGGGTTTAGGGGCCCACTCTGAGGCGAGGAGTTTCGACTCCTGCACTAGCACATGGCAGGCGGGGTTTTAGGGCCACAGGCTCGTGTTTCTGCTTTTTGCCCGCAGGGCTTCATGTTCAGAGGGGTTTCGCAATGCCCATCTTCCTGAGGCTTCTCAGGTTGGAGCCTACGGTCGCCTCTGCTTCAGAACGTGGTGTGCAGGGAAGTCTCTGCAACCGCTTCCGATCCTCTCCAGCCAGGGATCCTCCGAAGGTCTCTATGTATGGAGACGACAAACGCACATGGCGGCGCGGCGTGACATTAGGATAATAAGCAGTCCAGGGCAACACACCAGGGTTGTTGGCTCTGTTTGCACGGCACAGATGTTGATATTACGTGGGGATTGAAGAGCCATGATGCTTCAAGGTTTGGAGGGGCGGCGAATACTTGAACGAGCATTTGGAAACGAGAGGGGCTTCCGCAGCAGCCCAACGTATCTGAAACACAAGTGGGTCAAGCGCGGCACGAAAAATTCAAAGTCTTCACTCACCGTCCAGTTTGCTGTCATCGAGTCACCCGCTGACCATGACACGCACAGGTGGTCTCTGCCGAGGCTAAGGCTTCTCTCATGGAGTAGTGCCAGCTGGCCTTCGACTTGATTTAACATTAGATGACGTTACAACAGGAGGAGGAGGAGGGGAGGAGGAGAATGCCAGGGCAGGTGGCACCCGCTTGCTTACAACCGCGCCCTCTCCCGCGACTGGCACAAGCAATGCAGCTGTGCAGGTACTGAGCACAAGGCGAGCACGATCGAAACGAGAAGTTTCAGAAACTCACCGCCAAACCTTGGACTGCAGCCCATTCAAGCAATGGGACAATTTCTGTGGAGACGATTTGCTTCTCCAGCATGTTGCAACAGGCAGCAACGCTTCCCAGTGCAATCGTCAGATTTCCTTCTGTGGATGCTGCTGAAATTTTACTGCACCTGCCACTGCCCGGGGTGTGATGCAAAGCTGAGCAACCAACCTCTACTCACTACAGAAACCAAATGAGCACCATCGCAGCAACAGCAACAACACCAACAACTACAAGAGTTACCATACCCACTAAAGTTCAAGGAAAACAAAATTATACAAAAAAAACACGAAGGGCAACAGCAAGAAACGAGGCACGCACACAGCCGTTGTGACCAGGTATAGTTCTGCAGCCTGCCAACAGGCAGTGGCAATCGCGAATCGATGCGCATGCGCTACTCGCAACGTCCTTCAACTCCCGCTGGGGCGCTAGAATGCGCCAGGTGTCGCACAACCCTCCCCTGATTACAATCAGCGCCCAATCCACAGCGGCCTCGCCGTGCGCTTTGGGAAGTCTGGAGTACCGCATGCAAAGAGCCAAGGCCTACAGTGCTGGTCAATCCCCACTCATCCGTTCATGGGACTTACTTTTGAATTTCAGATAATTTCAGATGACAATTTCATGCCATGGTCCCGTTGTCACGCATATACTAAGTTACTACAAGTAGCAAATTTGGTAGAACATTTCAAGAAACAGTCCAGGAAATGGAGGGGGATCTACGTTCCTTCAGCTACTCTCAACCTGTCCCCTAGTACAGCGCGGTTAACGGCTGGCGACCGGTAATGAAGTGAGGTGCAGTGTCTACTCAGAGAAGAGAGCCCGGTAGCAGGCGACGACAAGGATAAACAATTCAGGGGCTTGACACTGCCGGAAAAAAAGCACACTTAAGCCAAGACGAGTTGTTGTCGCCTTTTGGCATGTACATTCGTCGTAGAGTTACGAGCGCTCGATCTGTTTGATGAGCACCCACTGTCGGTTGATTGTGCAACCCGTGACTCTGGGTGTGTGGCGGTATTCTGAAAGACCACCTCGGTGAGGACAGCCAAAGCGATCACTGGGAACACAGCAGCCCTATGCAGGCAACGCAGGTTGTGCTGTCACAAGACAGTTCTTCACGTCATCGGCGAGCAGCTGCAACTTGCTTGCCCTTCTGCCTACCGGATACTAGAGCAAAGCATGGCGATAGCATGGGCGACGACTGGCGGCCACAAGCGCCAAAAACGGACTCCAGAATCTCTCTAGCTGCTTCTAGCTGGTGTCGTCCCGGCCCCCGGCTGTCGTCAGCGAGGCTCGGCGGAGCCAAAACGAGGACTCGTGCCCTGTTGCGCCCATTTGGGGCGAACGAGCGGCCTGACCTTCAGGCGCAGATGCTGCCGTGCTTCGCCATCCTAGATCATTTTTTCCAAGAACCTGTGCCACTCAAAAATGCTCCAGCAACCCTAGGTATCTGTCTGACCTTGATTTCCTGTAGCTCACCTTCTCCGGCCAATGGGCGACCAGCAGGCCGGAATCAATGGTGAGGCGAAGCACTGTGTTATGACAACAAGTACGGACATACATACATACATACATGCATATGTTGAGCGCCTCCCCAACCGCAAAAGTGAGGGAATCAGAACGTCTCCGGCAGTAAGAGTTCCCCTTCTACTTTCTTCTTTCCTTTTTGCTTCTTTTGTTTGGGGGGGGGGTTGGGCGGGGGGAGGCGAGTTCGCAAGTCCCGTCTACTACCGTTCCAATGTCTTTTGGAGGGAAGGGGGTGGGGAGGGGGGGGGGCAGAGGTACCTAAACCCTAAACCCCAAACCCCAAACCCCAAACCCTAAACCCTAAACCCTCCGAAGTGCGCGCCTGGGCCGTCCACAGCCTGCAGCTCCTGCCCCTGCGCGCATGTCCAGCAAGTGCGTGGATTCAAGACGCTACAGTACTCACGCACAACTTGCTGATGAGTATGAAGGGATCTGGGTTAAAAGTTATAGGGCTTCTTGGGAATTTAAAAATTCTAGGGTTTAGGGATGCTTGGGGCTATTTCGGGTCTTGGGTCGAGGGCCGGGATGCTATCGGCATTCGATTCTCGCAGGCCAGCTTGCCAATATTGTACTATTCTTGGCCGCGCATTTCGGATTGCCATGGCACAGGAAAGTATAATTGTCACTGACATCATCTACTATCCCGATTTGCAAGCCTGCCCACCGCATGACGTCCAAAGACTAACTTGCGCAGGGCCTCCTTGCATGACGAAGCCATCCGCAGCCATGAGCGATATGACTGATGACGGCATACATTGTTCGTAAGCCAAGGCGGCAGCGTCAGCATCACAGGTGTTGAGTACAGCCAGTGCTAAACCGTGGAACTGAGCGATGAAACCACCGAGGTTCAAAGAAGAAGCGTTTCTGCGCCCCATCCCACGTGTAAGTGCCGCTTCTATTGCCAAAAACCGAGCCCTATAAAACCACCAAAACTTAAACCAGCTTAGTAAAGTACATAAAGCAAACCTATTCAAAACCCCAAAAGTCATTCTATTTCGCTTGCAGGATATGGATTCTATATTAGATACATATGTATATATATATATATATATACACAGTACATATATATATATATATATATACGTATACCTGTACGTAGTACTCTAGTATATTCATTTACACTTCTTATCTTTCTCTCTGTATGAATGCTCCAATCCCGGGCACAACCAGGGAAAAAGATACTGATAAATAGAACTCCGGGGAGTGGGAGGCACTTAGAGGGGTAACCCAGGCTGAGAGAAGACAGGATAAGAGCAGAACAGGGGCAGAGGAGAAGAGAGACGAGGAAGTCGGAGAAGAAGAGAGGCGAGAGGGAAGACTCCCAGCCCTTCTCTCCCGTCCGTCCAGCATTTCTGGGGGTCTGCTTTGTAATTCTCGGAAGACCTACCTGAACTGATTAGAAGCACAATGATTACGCCTGTCGTCATGGCCTAAACAGCGTGTGCACCCCGTAGGTGCGTTCGACAGCGCATGATTGCTGGAAGCTGCAGCAACCATCATGTCTACTCACGCAGCAAGCTCCGGAGATCAAGTTTTGTGATGGGATACCGCCTCGTCCTTGTGCGTCGGGTCGCCTGGACGACGCGTCATTAACGCTTCCAGGGTCCAGCCATGTCATGAACCGGCAGGTTAAGCCTCTAAGACACTAAGCTATGAAGAATGTACTGCAGCATTAAGCCAAGCTTAAGACCTCGAAGTCATAGGGTATCTGATCGAGTAGAACGGATCTCCATTTCGATGTCACACTCACGTAAAACCCTAAACCCTAAACCCTCAACCCTCAACCCTCAAAACTCCCACAATAAGCAGCTTCTTCTTGCGTTGAGCCGGGCCCAAGAGCCGTGTGCTGGACCCCTGTTCCTCCCTCCCTGAGGATGGGCTGAGGCAGGGCGAAGGCACCACGAAAAGTCCCAGCTTAGTTCAAGAGAGTACAGGTTCGGCTTGGAGATTCTAACAGGGTTCAGGGTCGAAGTTGAGCTGGAGTGGCACCCTGCGTTCGTGGCGCTGAGGCTCTTTGAGTTGCCACCTCGCCCGGTTCTTAAAGCACTGCGACGTGGAAGTGGCGCTGGGGGGGGGGGGGGGTGGAAGCCCCCGGCTGGTCTCTCGCCCAGACTTGTCGAAACCCAATCACCTCAAGCCTGCCCAAGCCTGCCTACGCCTTCAAGTTCAACTCATCTGACTCATCTGCCTTAAGAATCGTTGCTGCGGAAGATGTGCTGAACTCTAGATGCTCACGCAAGAACCATACCACTGCTGCTGGTGAGCCATTGACGGCTAACTGCATCCGAAGGTTGCTATCAACTGTGGCAAAAAGTATACACTAGATCATGATGACTTGAGGCGTTTCGAGAAGATGTGGGGAGAGTCCCGCCAATTTCGAGCTATGATAAACGTACCCTCGCGGCCGCTGGCTTAACCTGGGAACGCGAGTGAAACATGCCGCTGCGGCCGAAAACTGCTCTCACAAGGCCGCAGCGACTACCATGGCCGGTACCACAGACACTTGAGCAAAGCTGAACAACAGGGATGGGATCAACTCTGCGCTTAGCCATTTTGAAGTTCTCCATGAAGTGATCATTCTTAAGGACGAGGGCGTTCCTCAAAGCTTGTCATTACAGGCCCCCAGCTGGCCCTAGCTGCACTAGCTCGATCCACGATCCTCCCACGTTTCGGGGTGGATCAGCACTATGATACCACTACCCTGAAACCCTCAAGAGGTCCACGTCCACAAACTCAGGAGCACATTACATGGGCAAAACCCATCCGAAAAGATTCTCTGGCCAAGGACATGGATCTCTGAGGGAAACGATAGGGATTCCGAAGAGCCGCAAAAGTTGTTGAAAGTCTGCTGCATCTACTGCAGCATGTATGATTTGAGTGTCACAACTAAAGCGGCTCTGCGGTACTCATGTACATCACTGCGTGTCACACGCAGCGTCTGGTCGCCTCATCTCTCGCATCCTGCAGGGAAGCTTCCCCCCTCATAAACACTCTCGTCGACATCTCTATAGACTCTAGACAATGGGCGAAGCAACTACCAAGAACTTTGCCTCAACAACCATGGAGGAGGACCGAGAAGATGCAACCACACGAGTTCTGCACTCCCCACCACAAATACACGTGATCTCTCTGCAAGAAGTCACCCTGTTCCTCAGGTCCGGCGGTCCGGCTTAAAATGATACACTCAACTGAAACTAAACCAAACCAAACAAACAAACAAAAGCACAGTCCTCTGAGGCAAGCCTTCCTTCGCTTTGTTTCTGTGAAGCTCCGCCGCGCCCTTCAGTTACGGCAAACAAGAACGGACGCAAGCTGAGCAGGAGCAGCTGTCGTGAGTACATTGTTAAGTTAGACTTCAGAATGGTTTCGGGGACGGCTAGCTCCAGTATGATTTCCCAAAACAATTCCAGGCTACAAGCGGGTAGGTCGACGTCACGGTCGGGGCGCGTGCTTCGCACCATGGCTTTATTTATTTTTTATGTCGAAGCCTGCAAACGAGAATTGCGTTCTCGCCATCGCTTTTTGGACGTCTGGGCTCGTGAAATGCGAGCATGTCATCTCTTTTGGCTCTGAAAAATGCCAAACTGTCATCGCTTTTCGTTCCTGACGCACCTCATCCAGCTTCTGCCTGTTGGCCGACATATCCGACCGACTCGAGGCCGGATGCAAGTTACATCCGATCTAGAGTGCTCGGCTGTGAACTCCTGACTCATTCTGAATCATGTCGCAATGATAAACTTCTGTGTCTTTCGTGTGTGGAGAGCCGCCGCGCTCTCGGAATGCTCCCCTACGGCCTAGTCCAGTCCTTGAAGTATTCGGGTGATGTCTTGGTGCTCTCAGATCTCTCGGTTGATTTTCGACGTGCACTTGGACCATTGGAGTGCTCTTTCGGGTCTTCACGGTCTCTCACTGTTGTCTACGCTGGTTTTTTGAGCACCAGCAACTAGGACCTAGCACCATGTAGATCTCAAAACGAATGAAGTCACCCTCGTTCATGTCACCCTGCATCATGTCGTGCCTGCAGAGAAGAAACACCGTTTAGGGTTTAGGGCTTAGGGTTTATGGTTTAGCAACAGGCTAACGGCGCGCAGTCATGTGTAGCCATTTTTCACAGTTCAGGTCGCAACGTGCTTGGCAACTGCGATTGAACCAGATCTCTCCTGCGAGGCAAAGCCAGCATAGCAACATTCCACTTACCAGAAAAAAGGATCCCCTAAACCCTAAACCCTAAACCCTAAACCCTAAACCCTAAACCCTAAACCCTAAACCCTAAACCCTAAACCCTAAACCCTAAACCCTAAACCCTCAACCCGCATTGCGGCCGTCGCAGTCTTGGCCTTGGGGGCTGCACATGGCATCAAGGCCTCGGGGCCCCTGTGCAAAATGAAACTGCAAGGCCTGCAAGGGGACCATGACTCGGTCTTGTGATGACCCTAAACCCTAAACCCTAAACCCTAAACCCTAAACCCTAAACCCTAAACCCTAAACCCTAAACCCACAAAGAGCAACACAGTTCACAGCGCATCTCCTTCAATAATGTGAAATCTTAGTGAGACACAACAGCGAAACCTAACCTCCCGTGACACTGTAATTAAGCCTCCCAATGTAGAAAGGCAGCCCCATGCCACCCAGATTGAACCTGGAACTGCAAATAACTGCAGGAGAACAGAATCCCAAACCCCAAACTTGCCTGAGTACGCATAAATAACCAGGGCCCGATGATCCCCAACTGAAGGGTATGTCGGCCATGATTCCATGATGGTGCTTTTTCCAAATCCGAAACCCCCTTAAACCCAAAACCCCTACAGCTGGATTTGCAGTCCTCCTTCCTGCCATGCCCTGGCTCGACCGAGTGGCTCCTGGGAGCTACACTTTGGGGTATACTTGGAGGTTCATGGGTTGAGGGCTATGACCCCAAGTAGAAGCCTGCTTATAACCTACTTAGAGGACTTCGGGCTTAGTATATAAGGACCCCCAAGTAGGCGGTGTAGGGACTGCAAGGGGGGCAGGAATCAAGGATAGGGGTTTGGGGGTCTTATCAGGGCTGGTCAGCGCACGGATTCCTTCGAATCTGCTTTGCCAGGTCTCTCTTCAAACGACAAAGGCAGAAAGGCCCCGAACCAGAATAACTAGATCAGAGAACTCGCCAGGATGAATCAGGTCGAGATGAATGAAGGTAAAGAAACATCTCACAGAACCTCACAGCACTCAGCCGCGATTTGCTCATGCGAAGTGTTGAATTGCGGGCACTTTAGGCCGACTGCAGCCAGGCCACGCGCGCATGTAGTGGCTGGGCCGCCGACGCCAAGCGCCTTCTTCCTGCGTGTTTTGCAAGACGCCCACCATGGACACAATTGCAGCAATGCTCCACGCGAAGCAGAGAGGCTTGCCAGCCTTGAGGGCTGCGGCCTCTGGCAGCTTAAGCGCCTACAACCGGCACTCCATGAACACTGGACTCGCTGGTAAGGGAGCCATGCTACCCCGTCAGCACTTCAGTGGGAGCCAACCCAACTTCCCATCCTGAAGCTGAACTGAAACACATCCGAGAACCTATGGGTCCATCAAGATGCTAGCTTCGTCGGTTCAGAAACACTCAAGCGGCCCTTGTCCTCAGCCAACTCATCCAGACCCCTACCACGTGAGGAGCGCTTGAGGCTTGCTATGGTTTTGGGGTCAAGACGAAGCGCAACAGAGCGACAGGAGCATAAGCCGCCACAACTGCAATCATCACGATTCAGGGAAACTGAACTCCTCAGATTTGGCCACTGCAAGGGGTCAAATCTAACTCAGTTTTACATGACAGCAATGAACCGATTGTTTGCTCCGCTTGCACTTTGCGGCGTTCTAAACTGTAACCC
Source organism: Symbiodinium natans (assembly GCA_905221605.1). Taxonomy (NCBI): domain Eukaryota; class Dinophyceae; order Suessiales; family Symbiodiniaceae; genus Symbiodinium; species Symbiodinium natans. The sequence goes on from CAJNDS010002102.1 coordinate 1,129,359, forward strand.
TGCAACCCCCCATGCACAAGCGATGCGTGAAGGCTCCACGAACATCCAAAGAATCGCTGAAGAAGATCAAGATCTTTGAACAGGGACTCTTGGCAGGCGCAGCACAAACTGCACAAATGCTGAAGACCCTGAACCCTAAACCCTCCCCTCCTGACCCTAAACTCTCAAAACATCTGCTCGCTATTCTCAGCTCTATGAATCCCCAGGTGGCTCTCGGCCCTGCCTGCGCGGATCCGATGTGGAAGATCTCGCGGTCATCTCACCTTCCCTGGCAGATTTTTGTTTTGCCCACGAGGTGTCTACCTATATGATGTGTCCGCGCAAAGATCTACTCTGACTCAGAGACAGATGAGCTGCCCCAAGATCCGAACAACGCGTGACAACTCATGCGATCCCTCAGCATCCTTCCGTGGTGACTCAGTGGTAGACCTCGGTAGCCGCCTCTGCCCCTGGCGCTGGACCTTATGCCGGTCCTGCGGCTGTGATCGGCTTACAGGCTCTGAGTTTGGTTTTAACCATACAAAGCCACACGCCTATCAACATTTCAGAATGGGGTTTACTTCGGAACAAGAAAAAGACGGGGCTTCGTTGACCCCCCCCCGCGTCCTGTTTGGCCTGGGCAAGCCTTTGCCGAAAGCATTACGTAATTACCCACAGCTTTGGCAACCTCCTTCTGACCTCTTGAGACGAGCCTGGCGTGATCCTGGCAAGTCGAGAGACATCTTCTTGCAAAGGTCGATCCTTCTGCTTGGCAATCTTGAGTTCCTGCCCGCCGTCATTGGCCTTGCCAATCTGTTCCAAGAAGATGCGCACATCGTGCATCATGTGAGTTATGGTCGAGGTTGCTTGAGTAGATACAGTCACCGTTCCCCGAAACAGAGCCGGACCCTGCTGAGTAATCGGAGATCTCTGCAGATCGACATTTTCCCAAGGCGTCGCAAGCACCCTGGAGTGATAAGCCGAGCATGAGCCGTGTCGGATCAGCGAGGCAACAAGATGCAGATCTTCTTTTACATTTTCAAGAGCCATGCACAAACGACCGCGCGTGCACCATGGCATGTTGCGAGCCGAATTCTCAGGTGTCCACTCAAGTGTTGCAAGCCCTCTCTGAAACCCACCAGCGATCAACTCTAGCTGTCGCCAGCTCACGGAACGGTCAATCCTCGGCTCTGCTGATGGTACTTGATCAATCTCGCTCATGAGACCAGATGACACAAACTGCACACACATTGCTTGCACACATATTGCACAAATACGTGCCAAAACTGCGACAGGCACCCCCTTGCACTGCAAGCCACCATAGACGATTGCACTCCTGCTGCAGGCTGGAGGCTCCGGTCGGAAGGCCTAGGACAGCATCTCAAATGTACAAGCCCGTGTTTAACATGTGCTTCATGTTCTTCCGCAGTGCTCACACCCTCACGCCTGCTGTGCTCTGAAAGCTCGCAGAGGTCGCGCAGCTCTTCCTTATGCTTTTTTTGGATCTTCTTTGGTCGACGCATGCGACACAAGCATCAACGAAGCCAAACATCTGAAGCACCCGGAAAACCGTACTTCTGGCACCTGAGTCTTGCCTGCAACGACTAGTCCCGGCAAGTCTCGGAAAGGTCTGAAGAAATGTGAAGAAAGCCATGTAATACTCTGTCAGGGCCACATGCCGGAAACCATGCACAAAAAAACAAGGTTTCCGCCCCAGCAAGTTGCTTTCAAGTGTCGTCGCAGTTGAAGTGGCGCGTTGCCACAAGGTCCCCGACCTGTGCAAGACACAGCTTCGTCGACGCATCTTGTTTCAGAGTTCAAGAAACTCAAAACCCTTTTTTTGAACCCAGGCTCTGAGCATCAGCTGGGACCACCAAGCACCGCGTCTTTAAGTCTTAACCCTAAACCCTAAACCCTAAACCCTGTCTTTCAAAGCTTAAAGGCTGGCTGTGGTCGGTCAGCGCAATTGAACTCCCTCGTCGAAACGCCTGATCTTGGGACAGCAAGCTGCAAGCTTCCACTGTGGAAACACGAAAGCAGCACCCTCAAAGCGCTCAACGGTACAACTAGTTGAACTTCACACCAACAGCTGCTGCACTTCAGTGTGCAGCCTCTCCACGGAGACCATGAGATGTCCGCCATAAGCCGGTAAGCTTGCTGTTAGTGTGGAGTCTGTGATGTCAGGCAACTCTTTCTTCGACCAGAGGTCACGCACTGCAAGGCGATCAGAGGCGCCAAATCCCATGGAGGCAAAGCAAGACCGATTGCATGTCAGATTCTGTGGCTGCGGGCCAACGTTCAGAAAGACTAGGGCTGAGCGACCACCCGACAATGGGCGCCCCCAAATGTTGCCAGTTGACCGACCATCCGCCAAGGAACTCCCATGCAAGCGTCGTCCTGGCTGTCCAAGTGGATCTTGGCTGACGGCAATGACCTCCTTGTTGCTGTAGGTAGCCAATGTCTCGGCCGTCATGTTTAAGATGCTGCCGCTGATCAAAAGTGGCGCAGCCAAGACAGCCCACATTGAAAACTGAGCACGTGTCTGCAGCTCTGAAACACGGCCTTCACCCGTCCATGTTCTACTCAGAAGAAGGCACGGATCGTTCCAGCCTCCTGGACCAGCAAACTTGTCCAAGCCACTCATTGCATCGATATTCTTGAGAACCCCGGGCCAGTTGGTATCATCTGGGCCGATGCGCCAGCTGTTTCCCAAAAGCTTCCCCGTGGGCGCATACCAACTGCTCCAGCCACACAGGCTGAATAGAATGGGCCGGCCGGTGGCGTTGAGCGCATCGCGCATGCGGCCATACTCTGCGAAGGCGGTCTCGTGATCCGAGGGCGCATTGCATGAATCCTCCTTCAGATAATCGACCCCCCATTCTGCATAGGTGTTCGCATCAACCTCCTCATGTTCCGAGGCGCCCGGGCGGCCAGCGCATGTTGCACTCCCCCTGTCGGTGTACGTGCCGAAGCGCAGGCCCTTACTGTGAACGTAGTCTGCAAGCGGCTTTAAGGTGCCACTGGGAAACTTGCCTGGATCGGCGTAGACTGTGCCATCCGGATGCCGTCCTTTGGCCCAGCAGTCATCAAGGTTGAGGTACTGGTATCCTAAGTCCCGGAGCCCGGTTGTCACCATTGCATCGGCTACGCTCCGCAGAGTGCTCTCATTCATGGACTCAGAGCACTCCAAGTCATACCATGAGTTGTAGCCCATCTGTGGTGTCCGAGCCAGGCCATTCTCCAGGGCCTGCGTGCTGACACAGCATGCCACCACCAAAATCTGAACGCAATCCAGTCTTTGAGGAAAGCCCATGGCCGGCGCCCTACCCTGACCTCTGCCGAGATCTGGACTTGAGCCACCTGAAAGTGAGAGGAGCCATCGCAACCTGATGGCGCGTGACCAAACTCGACCATGTCTATATCCACATAAATTATCTATTTGTCTATCTATCTATATATATTTTCTTTATTTATTTATTTATGTATATGTGTATATGTATATGTATATATACACTATAAGTGTATGCGTGGAGCATGTTAGCGCCTATTTAGGCTCCCACTCCTATACTTAAGCTCCTCAGGTCGCAATAATGTTGAAAAAACAAAAACTTGACAAGAAGAAGCCCGTAGAACAATGTAGGTACATAAAAGTAAAAAATGAAGAAATACAGTCCAGCCTAATGTACTGACATATTTCTATATATATGTATATAGAGTAATGCAATTTAAGAAGACAAAGGCTTATCATAGTAGCACCGCACACAAGCTTTTGAATCGAAACCACGGTGATACAAAGGATGCGTAGTGAAGCAAACAAAAACAGCAGCCCTCCAAGCCCCTGACCGGCATAGCGCACACGTTGACGGACGAGGCCCGCGGTTGCCATGATGCCCATGTTTCCATTGACTGCAATAGGGTTTAGGGCTTAGGGAAGTAGCGTATCAAGTGCTGAGGGAGCTCGTTAGGAAGCAAGTTTCAGTGAGCTTCATAAGCCAACCATGGCAAAAAAACCTCATGGATTGTTCGAGAGTTTGGTTCCATGACTCGTGGCGTGCTGCTCTGACACGTTAACAACTGCTCGACCACTGGGCATCAGCCCGACTCGATCAACTGAAGGGCTTGAAGCAGATACACTTGCAAAGCCACGTCGTCCCGCAGCTAATTACTAATGCGAATATGTGTAAGTCGCGCAGACACCAATCACCACAGCGGCCACAGCTTCCCACAAGTCAGGGCTTGAGGGGTTGGGGTGGTTCTCTCTCTCTCTCTCTCCCTCTCTCTCTCTCTCTGACTTTCTACGGGTTTGAAAGGCTTATGACGTTTAGACTTGGTTTGGGATGCTAAAGGTTTTGTAGGGGCGCAATTGTGCTTCACAGGGCTACGGACGTGGGATGCTCGGGCCACGGCCATGAACGAGTTCGGCGACAGCACCTTCACCACGCCCTGCTGAGAGCTTTGAGGAATCAGAGGCCCATGAGCTGTGGGTAGGGCGAGGGTAGAAGGGGGAGGAATTGCTTTTTTGAAAGCGCTCGTAGCACGCCACGTCAAGTACTAGGGTTTAGATGCGCTTTGCGACTAACACCATGCGTGCAGATATGCATGCTTGGCACATGCAATTATTACTGAGCCCCAACGAGTTACGGCCACATACCCCCTGCATCTGCACCACCATCCGTCATGCGACCAGCTTGTCACAAAAACTAAGCCTAAATCCTAAACCCTAAACCCTAAATGTTAAACCCCCATGGCGAACACCATGGTAAGAGCTACAAGGCCATCAACATGCAGGTTGCTTAGGAGGGCGGTTTGTCATTCTTTCCCTACTTTTTCAGCCTGTTGCCATTATGACAGTATAATTGTATAGCAAGACCCAGAATAAGATTTTCCACAAGGCATGAACTGAAAAGCATCGTCTGGTTCTTAAGTCTTAGGCCGTGGTGGGGAGTATTAGGCAACCTTGGGTTTACATACCCTCCTACCAATATACAGTATATGCATTTATGAATATAAATATATATTATATATGTATATGCGTGTGTGTTCTCTACTTATACCTATATTTTTCTTGGTCATTGCTTCAACCCCCTCCCTTCGGAACCCCATAAGTCTGTCTACACGGCCTGGACCAGGTGGGTCTTCGGGGAGCTGCGCAGCTCGGAGGTGGACCGGGTTCCTATGCAGCGGCATTTCTTGTGCTGCATCTGAGCCTCTCTGGGGGGGTTTCTGAAAATAACAGGGGTGCCCTTTTTTTGGGAGTCGAAAAATACGGGGTACCCTTTTTGGGATTCCTATCGTAATTCTAGTATTTTGGGGGGTATATTGGGGGGGACCCTATTTTGGGAAGTACCCCTGCGCAGAAGTAGGGTGGCCAGGGCTTGAGCGCTGCGCTGAGCCACGTGCCCTCGGACAGAGGGCCCCCCGCAGCATGCAGAACAAGATGCTGCAGAACGCATGCAGAACAAGATCTTGTAGAACAGTTGTAGAATTATACACTTCACTTTCCTTGCCAATCTAGCCAGCTCTATAACCCTAAGCCCCAAACCCTTAAACCAAAACCCAACAAGGCTTCATGGCTTCAAACCAAGTCCTCCAAAGAAGGCACCTGGATCCGAGCCTCGGCTGCTTTCGGTTCCAAGATCCCTTCGTAAAGGGGGGGAACCCTAAACCCTAAACCCTAAACCCTAAACTCGGGAATTCCAGGGACCGGGAGTTGCAGAGGTGATCATCGCGGAGGACTAGCTCCTCACTTCGGATTGTCGGCCATGTGCTGCTGTCTAGCAGGGCCCGGTGCCGGGTTTCGCTTTAGCTCGTTCGACGATGGCTTCTATAGACTTTAGGGCAAGGAGAGGCTGTGCTAGTCATGCAGCCCGAGTTTCTTTTTGTTGCCCCGATGCAACCCCCGGCCTTTCGCGGCACATCCCTTGCAAAGGACTCTGCTCCAATGCGTCCAAGCAGCTGCTGCTGTTGTTCCCAGTTCCTGCGCCGCCGCCCGGAGCTTTGCATCATCGCTTTCGTAGCTAGCGACATGCAACGCAGCTCAGAGCAAACAGCTGTAGGGCCACCTCCTTAAGTGACCTAGTGAAACGGCCTCCTCAGCACCAAGCCCCAAGCCTAAGGCTCATCCGAACATCAGGGCATGGAAGCAATTAGGCATGCTCTAAGCTCCCGGAACACTTCACGAAGCCCCGGCGAAGGTTCAAACCCTGTCCTGGCAGAAGCCCAGCCGTAGGCGATTCCAGTGAAGCCCGCGAACGGGTGTCCGAAGTGGCCTTGGGCTTGTCCGGACCCCCCTTGACTTTCTCTTGCCTTTTTGTTCGGTTCCTTAATCGGAGCGCCACCCGACCAGCCGCCAAATCTGCTAATCAGCAACCCGTCCGAACTGCCTCAGGTCCTGCGAAGACTCCGGAGACGCTTCTGCTTCGGGAACTTTGAAGAGGGAACCCGAGAGTCTTCGTGGGAACTCAGTTCGTGCAAATCCTGCGCTGCCTCTGAGGGCCCAGCAGAGGTGGCAGTGAAAGCCTTGGAGGTACGGGCCAAGCCCACAGGAACTCCCAGCTCGAAGCCTGCGCGAGGACGTGTCGACCAGCGCGCCAAAGGCTTCATCTCTCGCGTTTAGGGTTTACATAGGGGAGCTTGAAGGGTCCTTCCGGGCTTCTGGAATCCTACTCTCGAGCAGCGGCTCAGGAAACCAATTTCGGGTTCCTCAGTCGCCCTGTTAGCCACACACCCCACTAAGCTCCCAGGCCCCCCCTTCCCCACCCCCCCCCCCCCGCCCAACAAAAAAAAAAAAAGGCGCCCCCGGGCCAGCACTGGAAGGCCGGCCGGTGCTTGCGGAAGTCGAGGCGCGGATCTCGTCACGCTGGCGCCGGGCCTCCGCTTTGTTTGCCGGAAGGTTTCATGGCGCCTGTACAGGGCGAGTTTGTTTCTTACACGTATGGGCAAACAGATCCTCTTGTATAGTCTTACTGGCTGAGGTCTCTGGGGAAGGCTTACTTTGGAATTTCAAGCAGGTGCATACACGCCTAGGGCGACTTCTATGGGCAAGTGCACGTGCTTCCTTATGACGTCTCTTGATGCTGATTCTGTGCGCCTAGCAGCAGCAGTGGCAGCAGCAGCAGCACACAGCACTGCTGCTTGTGCGATGCCCTTTGTTTACTTGTTTTCTATAGCGCCGCTTCTTAATATAGATATAGACCATATCCGTCGTACAGTCAGCAAAGAAAGTGTGGCTACCTTTGCTAAAGATCTACTTCGAACCCTGCGAATCCTATGGACCTGTGAGAGGCCACTTCTTCTTCTTCTTCTTGTGATTCTTATCAATTATTATGATTTCTATTGTGAATACTCTCCTGTATGTTTTTCAATTAATTACAGCACAAACCCGTGGTCCTGCATGGCAGGACCGGCTCTGGCGATATGCGGCCCAGGGGCAATCACCAATTGCGCTTCCAGCTCCGCGACTTGGACCTGCACATGGGTAGTTTCCTAGATTAGGGCTCCCTTTTGGGTACCCATAAATAACGCGGTACCCTTTAAAAAGGGATCCCAAAATTTCACAAGGTACCCTTAATTTTAGAGTGCTACCCCAAACGAATGGCAAGCCCAATTGGTCAACACAGCCATTCTGCGCATGGATCTCCATTCTACAAAGCTCAATCTGCTAGATACATCAAACGGCCCAGCCTGCAGCCTCCCGACCTCTTCATCCACATCCGCCTTTTGCACCTGCCCGAAGCTGCGTTAGAGTCAGTGCTGTGGCCTTTCGTAGTGGCTTCTGCAGCTATCACGGCTGAGGGCATCAAAATTTAGGGCCCGAGGTATCTAAAGGGCCTTGGCTGCGACAACACTATACATCACTATACCTTATTCCACTGGTTCCCCAAAAGCCTCCAAAGTGTAGAGCTTCTCCGACAGCTCGTCAAAAACACGCTTCCCTTCTTCATGCACGCGCTGTAGCGACTGCCGCCGCCTCTCACAAGTGTCACAAGAGCTTTCACCCGGCGAATGGCGAGCCTGATATTCTAGCACCATCCAGCCGGCCCAGCCGCCCGGCGAATGGCGAGCCTGATATTCTAGCACCATCCAGCCGGCCCAGCCGCTTTCAGAATGAAACAAAGAGAGCTGCCCCCCCCCCCCCCCCCAAACTGACAAAGACCCTTTCGACTCATCCCCCGACTCGACTCAACCCCTGAAATCCTGAACCCTAGCTGCAGGTGGCCCGGCACCTGGATTCCCCTGTCTCGGCCCCTTGCTGCGAGTCGAGCAGCTGCTCCATCTGTGCGACGGCGTGGTCTTATAGGGACTTTAGGGGCGGGTTTCCGCGCTGGACCTGCTACTAAGGCCACATCAACGTGCATCATGTTGGGCAACAGCCTTGTTGTGGTGCGGGCCTCCTGTGAGTGGTTCAGGAGGATCCGCAGCTGAGCCGACACGAAGCGGCACTGCCTGCCAGGCATTGCAAAATTGGCTGGGAGCAACACTATGGCTCCCTATGGTTTCCGAAACAACGAGGTTACAAAATGCAAGCATCACCCCCAAGTCTGGGGCTCCAAGACCCAGCCTGTCTTGCATCATCTGCCGTGGGGACAGGTCTTCATCATCAACTGATCCAGGAAGGTCCTTTTTGTGAGGTCTGGATGCATCCCTAAACCCTAAACCGGTTTAGGGTTTAGGGTTGTCCTGCTGGGCCGCCAAGATGTTATCTCTTGCCTCGGCTCGCTCAAGTCTCTCAAAAGATGCCTAAATGCTGTGCAATAGCACCAAAGGAAACTGAAGTCCCCTAAACCCTAAACCCTAAACCCTAAACCCTAAACCCTAAACCCTAAACCCTAAACCCTAAACCCTGGTCAAGCTGCAGCACGCAGCTGCTTCAACTGGTCGTGCTGCAGCTGAACCTGGCGCCGAAGAAGGGCTGATGTGATGGCTGTTGCTGCATGTGGTGAAGTCCAGGCCTTCTCTTCCAGAGCCGCAACACGCTGGCTTCCTTCTTGGCTCTCAGGGGAAGACCCTAAACCCTATATACCCTAAACCCTAAAGAAGAACTCTAAAATCATCATGGGTAGGATCTGGGGTCTGGGTTGTTCACCCCTTGCAGAGCATGGCCTGACGAACCATCTGCCGAAGCAATGGCCATCTGCGCCCTGACAAAATGCCAGCGCCGACAAGGCGATGCAGAAGGTCATTCAGGTACTGGCTGAACTTGAGTATCGGTTTGAAAGATTTCGAAGGTGATAGTTTGCGAGGGAACAAAGGGTACCCGCGTTAGCAGCTGTTGGCAGATACCATGGCTAGATAACTTGGGACCTGACTAAGTCAGCCGGACATGTCAAAGTCCAAGTGACAAGATGGAAGCGTTCCCAAGGCAAAACTATAATCTATAGCTGGCAGCGCTGGCCGAATTGTTGCCGGCATTCTCACTGTAGGAACAAATGATGATCGTTCTAGTTTTGCGATAGCGAAAGTACAACCAGCTAAGGCCTATTGTTCCAAGGAGGGAAATCCGCCCTAAGCCCACATTCATGAATTTCTGTGCCCGGAATACTGTACACAGCAAAGATGGAGGGTGGGGAGGGCGTGACAAGGTTTGTTCTTCGTCTGTGTACGATTAAGACACAAACAAACACACATGAGCACAGATGTGGAAGAATAAGCATGGACGTGCAAGGCGGATTCGGAATCATGTTGCCAACTTCTTGTCATTGCAAGCATTTCTGTCGTTCGGCTGAGGCTACTCCTTGCCTGAGCTCTGCCTCCTTGCTGCGGCTGGCCGCTAGCTCCTGACAGCCCATCTTTGCTGGTGCTTAGGGGTGGAGTGCTTACGCAGCTTTGGGAGGTTGGAGGTTGAGAAGGTGACGAGGCTAAGATGCAACAACGAAAGAGGCCGGAGCAGGAAGCCGGGGTTGACATCATTGACCGCGACATAAAACATTGAATTGTGAGACGCTCGGAAGCTCTTGGGTCACTCCTGACGCGAAAGTTCTACAGCAGGTATGATTTATGGCGCTCGCTTTGTTTTTGCGTACTTGGGTCAACTTGGGTCGATCTGAGGGCTCAGTCGATGTCGACGGCATTGTCGAGGTAGCCCGGCGGCTTCCTCACTTCGTTCACCACCTCTTAAGGGCAGACAGCTTGACATGCTAACTGGTGTGGTCAAAGCTCTGCCAATCCAGTCTCGTGATGTTTTGTGCATGTGCGCAGGTCGTCGCCCGACAGGCCTTCCCCAGACGGAAAAGTTCTTGCAAGACCGCCTGCGCCAGTGGCAGAGTTAGGAAGCGGCTGCTCGCAGTAACGCGCGAGCTCTGTCCCACAGAACCTGCCTAAGCAGAAGCATGATGAAGGACAACTACCGAGAACTGCGCTCCGCAAATTTCCCTCCATGCTGAGCAGAGACAGGCCAAGCCAAGCCAGTTCTTCTCAAACTCCTGAACCTCAAGATAGTACAGATGGCAAGCCTCGGGGCTGTTGTTGGCCTTCTTCTCCCGTTTGCTCTTCAGCAGCATCATCTTCGTGCGGAAGGCTGACCTCTTACAAGGCACAGACCTGCTACTCTCTTGGGCCTAAGAGGTGCCAGGTAGTCTACCGGAACTTTCGTCGACTGCACCCAAAAAAACACACACAATCAAACGCGCTCATCTTCGAATCTTGCCCTCATTCTCACTAGTCGTGTCCATAAACCTTGCTTTCGAGCTCGTGCCCGCCCTGAACCCAAAATGACACAATACAGCCCTGAACCCTAAAGGCCCTAAACCCTCGCTCCAGCTCGCCTCTTTGCCTGCGGCGGCTGCTGGCTCTGTCCGGACTGTAGGGAAGGTCCAGCCTCGCACGGGAGAATGTATGCTCTAAACTCTAAACCCCAAACCCTAAACTCTAGTTCTGCTGTTCTCCATGGCCCCGGGCCCCGGAATACTTATCCACCAGTGGGGTCCCTTTTAGCTTCTCAAAGAAAATCCCTGAAGCAACCGAAGAGTTTAATTATCCCCGCAAGGCGTGCCCCAGGGTGCATCCCTGGAGTCTCCATGTTGCTGGGGGGTAGGGTGAGGGATTTTCACAGGAAAGCTTGTCTTGACTTGCTCCTGTTGCCTGTTTTCACCTCTTCCTAGATCTGGCAGGTGCTGGCGCCTGATTTGACTTACGTGCCCACATGTTCGGGGGGGGGGGATATCCCGGATCTGGAGGCTACAGCGTTTGTAGGCACCTGTGCGGCCGATGAAGAGAACCGAAATGCAGGCCGGCCTGAGCGAGGGCGAGCGAAGGCTCACTCCAAGGCCCACGGGGGCTGTGTCGGGAAGCCATACACTTAAAGAAACAAAAACAAACCCCTAGAGTCCCGAGAGGCGTACTTTAAGCACTTTCAGAACCCCCCATGCCAGATCTCTCAGACATGGGGCCTTGGCCTGGCTCCAGCTTCGGAGACAGCAACTGCGCACAGGCTGAGGTGCAGGTTTCAGCTTTTCGGGTTCAGGGTTGTGTAACGGGGTTGGAGGGAGTCTCAGAGTACCCTGCCCAGGAGTCCACAGCAAACACCCAACTTCTCCAGGTGTCGCGATAGCAAGTGCAAGCTACGGGCCACTTCTGAAAACCTCAACCCGACCCGGTTGCCTCCACAACACTTTGTACAATCAGCCTCGAGTGAGCCCTGCTCCCTACTAAAACCCTGAATCACTTATAACAATAACACAAATAATAAGAATAGTAATAAAAATAAGAATAGTACGTAACAACAATCAGAATAATAATTCGCCTCGGCTTCCTGCCGAGAAGCGTCTGGAACAAGCAGACCCGGATCGGGCCTCCTTCCCCCTAACCCAACTTTTCCCCGCATGCAAAATTTTCTGACGCCACCCCCCGCCCCCTGTGGGACCCCCCCCGATGGCTTGGGGCAGCTGCAAACCGATGCAGTGGGGAGTCCCGCCTGTCGGCGGCTCCTAGAGAGGGGCGCTCCCCAGAAATCCTCTTTCCTCCTTTCCTGTCCGTGGGCCGGCCCGGCTGCCGAGGCGGCGCGCGCAAGCGTTTACAATAGTAGTAGTACTAATAATCATAATAATAATTACAATAAAAACAGCAATAGTAATAGTAATAACCAACATGTGTGAAGCTCATGGCCTTGACATCCGGGTCCACCTGGACTGGCTTCGGCACCGGCACCGCCTTCTCCTCTGCGGCATCACTGTGCAGAGGCGGCATGACAAGACATCGCTACTAAAAGCCTGACTCACTTGTAATAACAACAATAATAATCATAATAACAGTAGTAGTAGTAGTAGTAGTAGTAATAATAATAATCATCATCATCATAATAGTCAATAAGGCTGTGTGTTGGCCTAAGCTCCGTTGCTGGCCTTGCCGATGGTTCGCTGCAGCTCTGGCTTGAACTGCTTCGTCCATTTCGCCACCTTGGAAATCAATGGGCATCGACAAGAATGACAAGAACCCAAGGAAAGGGGGACTCTGCAAGGCATCTGTTGGCGCCCAAAATCTTGACAGTAGTCGCACAAACCACAGGTGTACAGGCCTAACCAGTAATTACTGCTTCGACAATGGTGACGTCCCAGTGGCCAGATCTCCCGCATCCAGCATTGCCGCCTCGCAATAGGTCCGAAGCCCGGTGAGGGTGCCTCATAGTCTTGAAGAATATCTGACATGGCCAATGTACCACGCTTTCTGTTGTTGTGCTGCTTGCTTGTGCCGCTTGCTTGTGCTGCTTGCGTGTGCTGCTTGCTTGTGCTGCTTGCTTGTGTTGCTTGCTTGTGCTGCCGCTGCTGCTGACGCTGCCGCTGCTGGTGCTACTGCCTATTGGTTGTCGTTGACTGTTGTTTTGTTGCTTTGCTGGTTGTTGGTTGTTGTTGGTTGTTGCCTGTTGTTGCTGGTTGTAGCTGGTTGTTGCTGGTTCTGGTTGGTTGTTGTTGGGTGTTGGTTGTTTTTGGCTGTTGCTTGTTGTGGTTGGTTGTCGTTAGTTGTTGTGTTGGTTGTTGTTTTGTTGTTTTGTTGTCTAGTTAGCTTGTTATCCTGGTGTCCTGTTGTTGTGTTGCTGTTGGTTTTTGTTGGTTTTTGTTGGTTGTTGGTTGCTGACGGTCTGTTGGCTGTTGTTTGCTGCTTGTCTTGTCTTGCCTTGGTCGTTTCTTGTTTGTCGCTTGTCGTGTGGCGTTTGGCGTCTGGCTTTTGTTGCTATCGGCGGTTGGCTGTTGGCTCCTTTCCAGCGCAAGGCCGAGGATTGCGGGGCCAACATCAATTGTGGATCCAAGCGGCGTCCGATGCCTGTAGCCTGCAGGCACTCCAAAGTCATGGGCAGGTCCTGAGGCCCATGTGGGGGTGTCCGCCTTTACATGGGGTACCCTTTCTGCCGGGATCCTACAAGCAGGTTTCTTGGTGTATGAGTAACCCTAGTTTGGGAAATCCTTATGTCTGTCAAGCTCTGCAAACTGCGCACTGTGAGATTCCACCACCCGCAAAGACAATGACGGCCGCGGCTTGGAAGACTGCCTAAAGCCCAAAGATAGACGAAAGCTAGTATAGCTGTGCCGCACGTGACGATACTTGATTGCATGATCACAAACTCAATTCAAATTCACCTTCTGAAGTAGCAGCCAAATACTGATGTGTTTCAGAGCATGCGTGCATAGCAAATTGTTTGGACATCCTTCATGGCCTTACGAGGCTTTCTGGATGCCTCCGTACCTGTACCGAAGGGAACCTCGGGCCGTCCTCGAGAAGGGCAAGGCACTCCAGCACCACAGCTTCATGTTGCCTCCAGCAGGGAGAACCAACATCTGCTCTCAACGCTTCAGTGCCCGTCGCTTACGGAACCGCCGGCCAGGGGCCTGAGACCACCATCCACCAACAAAGCGCGTTGAAAAATTTGGAAGCCCCACCCCCCCCCCCCCCCCCCCCCCTCCCGATTTCCCCACAACTCACAAGACATCGTTTGATGCAAGACCTTGTCGTTTACCCCGCTGCCTCAGAGCCTCTTTCGGGGTGTCCCGGCTCAGTGCAGCTTGCAACCAGGAGCGTATCTCCGAGACACCTTACAGGTGCCATGGGCGCGGACACGCCAGATTTGGCTACTACATTGTATTACATGGTTCTTCCATGCCCTCCGAAAGAATACTGCTTTGAAATGAGGCATGCGAGCATGTTGCACGAACAAGGACGCAGGGCTTTGTTAGCAGTGTCTCGATTCTTGAAAACTCCACTGTTCGCTTCGACCAGAACTCAGACAAGGTGAAAAAAAACACACACACACACACACACAACACAATGTCAAAAAAGCAACATCGTTCTACGTTAGATATATGGCTGAAAAATAAATAAGTCAGTACATATATATATATATATACAAGTATTGTTCTATTACGTGGGCAAGTGCATTCGGCTGCAAGGCGCCGCCCCCCCTCACAAAGGCCACTCCGGCTTCCGGATCTTGCACCACACTTTCATGCAAGATCATGGCGAACCTGGGCAGAAGCTTCTATAGATGTACTAGGGCGTTTTAGGGTTTCAAGGGTCCGGAGCCTATGAATTCTTCAGTATTCTGGTGCTTTTGGTGCAACCCCGGTTGTAAGCAGACATGTGAGGCAGCCAGCCTCGCAAAAAGCCCAAAGCCCAAGAGCCAAAGCCAACTGTGCGCACTCTGTTCATGCCAAGCAGCCTTAGCCGATGAGGAGCTTGGACTGTTTTCGCCCTGGTCTGATGACCCACTGCTCTCATGAAGGGTCTTCAAGCATTGCGCTTACATGCATGTAGCAACATCGCACTGGAGGTCCACGATTGGGCCCATGGGCATGGGGCTTCACACTGCATCACAATCCGAAACACGCCAAAAAACTCGGACGGAATGTCAGCCAAGGAACATGCCCGCAATGGCCTTGGAGAAGTTTTGCAATGGAATGTAGCCCGCAGTGTTCCTTGGCTCTGGGAGCCGCTGCATTTGTTCGAAAGCCGCTTCCCATCATCAACTCCGTAGCTGCTGCGCTGACCCCACTTCTCTGACCTACTCCTCAAACACTGCCCTCCACATGTCAATGCCCCCACCCTAAAGGCAACGTAACACCGTGAAACTTTAGGCCACCCGCACTGCAACTGCCTCGAGGGCACCGGAAGGAGCTGACTGGGCCAGCCTTTGCTTCTGTCTCGATCTGCTCCAGGGCCTTCCCGCTATACATACACACACACACATGTGTGTGAGCACAAGCATATGTACCTGTACATATATATATATATGTATATATATATAACTATATATATAACTATATACATATATATGATGTGTATATGTCTGTGTGTATGTGTGTGTATATGTGCATCTGTGTATGTATACATGCGAAAGATATTCGCCTTTCAACTGCCGTGCTGTGCCTCATCCATGGCATTGTCGACACCACTCCATCTGTGACGCGTTTGCTCACGAAGTTCCTGGGTTGGCAAGCAGCTTCTGTAAGCCTACGCTCGACCAGTTACGCGCGCTGTCTTCTTGCAACTTCTGCGGTTGGGTGCGTTGGGCACATCTGGTTGTAGAGTTGGGAATGTCTTTGCAGCCCATGCATTTGCAAACCTCAACGTCGCCCTGACGAAGCCTTGCAAATGTCCTCTGCTTAGTCTACAGCAAAAGCTTCAATCGTAAAACTGAACTCCGGAGTTTTGTACCCCCCGGTGCCTCCTTAGAGGGTGCTCGTGATTGTAGCCTCCGACTGCGATGTCCGGCTGGGACTTCAGGGTTAGGCCTGGGCAGCTCGATGCGGCTTTTTTGTTGGTTCGGTGCCACCTGCCCTAACTGACTGGGTTACACTGCAGGGTGTGCACACGTGTCTTCGGGGGAGATGCTACGAATGGAACACGTTTGTTCAACTGCCTACCCTTTGGCTTCCATGCGCTTTTTGGCTTAGGGCCTGAGGTCTGGAAGTGGGAGCAGTGGTAACCACCAAAGCCCTGTCCTTGATTTGGTGCCACGTCAGAAGCCGCAGAGTGGACCAAAAAGTATCATAGCTGCTTCAGAGTGCTTTGTCCATGAGTGTGATGAGCGCAAAGGCAGGGGAGGTGAAATGATGTGACAAAGAAGATCTTCAAGCTGGCTATAGTCTTTGAGAATTGCGACCACACATGACCACCCCCGATCTACTAGCAGCACCGCTGCCTGCATGAGGCCCCCACACCTCCACCGGCTGCTTTCTCTTCCTGCCTTTTTCCCTGGCCCCGAAAAGAGCACAGAGAGAGAGGCCCCGAAAAGAGCGCAGAGAGATAGGAAGAGAGAGAGAGAGATAAAGCGAGATATTGCAGATGTACATTTGTTTACAGCTTCTTTTCTTTCTTGAATGTTCTAAACCATATGAACGAACAGTGCAATAACTTTATGTAGGCTCAAAGAGACATGGGCGTGCACGTCTGTCCGGAGAAAGGTTCAGCACATACCCTGTTTTGCACGCTTCAAACGTTTTGCTGCAAAGGAAAGACTGTAGTTTTTGAAAAGATTGAAAGTACAAAGTAACATAAAATTCCAAACTGAGGCGAAAAGTTGAGCAGATTGGAAAGCCTAAAACATTGAAGAACGCTTGTTCAATGTTCAAGTTGTCTACAGCTAGCGTTTCAGCCGAAAAGGGGATGTTTGAAACACTAGACAACATGATAAAACAAACGAAACGAAGTAAAGGGAACAAGGCAAAAAAAGCTTGAACAAAGCTGCGTCAACCTTTGTGCTTTTCAAATGCTTTTTTAATCGCATCCTTTGCGACAAGCTTTGGAAACTCAAGCAATTTGAAACAACCTACGCTTTCCCCTTTCCTTTGGAATGAATGATTTCAAGCACAAACAAACTACCATCTTCTCAAGCTGCTTGATCATTTCCTGTTTGCGAAAACAGTTTTGACGCCGTTGAGTAGTATAACAACGTTCTTCAAGCTTCAACTTGCTCGCATCCCCCCGCATCCCCCTATGGAGTTCATGATTTGCCACGTGGACTTTTCAATGATTTTAATTGTTAACGGTTTCCAATCACACAAAAGGACTGGAAGGTTTTAAAGCTTGAAAGAGCGTTTCCACTCTTTTCAAACGACGAAGCTTACAGCTTCCAAACTTGCTTTAATCTTTCAAGACATGAAAGATTCGAAAGCAGCTTGTCCCCAAGACGGCCGTGCGTCAGAGACCCTGAAAGCCCTAAAGGTCCCATGCACACATATGGATTGAAAAATACTTAAATACAATACACATATACATATCTATATATATATATACAATACACACTCATATGTATATATATACACGTTTCTATGCACATGGTCAGGTGGAGTAGCAAGGTCAGCGCTCAAATTTCTGAGGTGCGGAAGGTCTTTGGCTTCAATCAAGCAGCGTATTCAGAACCGTCTCTAGATCCTAACGTTGTGCAGGTACTTCTGCACACGTGCGCGGTCCCCGGCACCCCGTGCTGCCATGGGAGTCTGCAGGCGCAATCTTGTGCGACACATTCCAACAAGCCCCGTGGCTTAGCTTGAGATTCATTGTTTATGGCTAGTCAATTGCTCGCAGATACTACTGGCGAATTCGGAGAGCTGTCTGAAGAAGAGTCGGACAGGGCGATTCGCGCACGTGAGAGTGGCATCGTGCTCCTCGCGCCTCTGCGACTCCTCCGTTTCGGCTTTGGCTTTGGGCTCCTTGGGCTCCTTGGGCTCCCTGGGCTCCTTGGGCACCTTCGGCTCCTTCGGAGGCCTCAGGGCTCCGGGACGTCTGGGCTGGGTCAGAAGGCAGCTCCGCAGTTGCTCATCTTGAAAAAGCGCACCACATGCCAATGGCAAAGCACAAGCTTAAGAAATGCCATGTGCAATCGTGCATGGTGGACTATGCTGATTGCCGTGCTAGGTGAGGCGAAACCAACATCTGCAAGCCCCAAAGCCTGATAATAACTGCACGAAGCCTTGAAATCCCTTGACCGTTTTAAGAGAGAAAGGCTGGCCTTCCGCTCTTCTTACGCTCCGCACTCGGTGCGGGGGTCTCTTCCGACCTCGTCTTCTTTCGCAGTCGCAGCCGCTTGCTTTTCAGGTTTCCTTAGCTGCAGCATTGCTGCAAGGTCTAGGATTCTGAGCTTCCGGAGCCCATGCAATGCTTTTTTGCACAGTCTCGGACCCGTTTCGGATATGGTTTTGGACATTGAGGGGGGGTGGGGGGGGTGGGCGGGGGCGAGGTGGTAGTGCAATCGTATGGACATGTGCGTGTTAATTGCATTCTGCGCATGTCGAAACGATGTCGATACGACATGCGAAACTGTATGTCCGAAATCATGATACGAAACCATAACCATACGGAAATCGCATGTGCCCAAGGGAAGCCTTTGCAAGTCGTAGCACCTGATCGTAACCGCAACCGCAGTCGGATAATCACAGCAACAAGTGACTTCAGCAACCCTTTCGTTAGCGTGGAATGGACCACCTGGTCAGCTCGAAAGATGATGGGTCCCTCTGTAAGGGGGGGATTCTAGTTGAAATAAGCCAGTCTATATCAAGGACCCACGAAATGCAATCGGCAATATGCACGTCAAGCCAAAGATCGTCGTCCACTGGTCTGGCCAGTCTTTCCATCTTTCTCACCTTGGTTCTGCTTCATGATCAGCAGGCAGGACAGATTTTGGAAAGAGCCACATCCTGCTCTTCCAGCTGGACCGCTCTTCAAGATCAGAGAGTTGCTGGATGGTGGAGTGTGCCAGGTTCAGGGCAATGCCCCAGTCTGACACGCGGTCCCCCACCATGCCGTGCTTGCCGACCACGAACCATTGCTTCATCGTACTGTGGATAATTTCCATTTGACCTCTTTCCGCTAGCCTGCTTCCGACAGCCCTGCGCGCTGGCTGACGCTCTCTGTCGACCATGCGCTACAGCGCAGAGATGCAAACTACTCCCTTCAGTCGCGGCGACGGTTATCGCGACCGGCTGTTTATGAGGTTGCAGACCCTTATGTGCACGAGCACCCCGAAAACTCGCTCTAAGCGACAGTACCCCTTTGTAAAGGGGCACGTGAAACAAAACAAGCCGGTGATTGAAAACCCTTGATATTCCGAAGCATTCTTCAAGTAGCTTGCGCCTCCCTGCCCAAATTTCTCGGGACCTTCGCGACTGAAATTCAAGTCGAACCACACACACACATCGCGCACCAACCTTACCCTACGTATAGGGAAGAAGACACTCTCACCTCTAGGCCTCCCGCCCCCCCTCCTCCCCTTCCCTCCCCCCAACACAACACAAAGGGCAGGAGTTCCATCAAGCCACGGTATTTTTGCAGATTCGGAGTCGTGGGATTCAGAGCCGCCAGCTCGAACTCCTGCAGCCTGCGGGCAAGGATCCTTGTGCTCTTCTTGCTGGCATCTTCGAATAATTCTGGTAGCAGATGCCTCCTGTATAACTGTAAACCCAAGTTAAACAGAACGAAGAAAAGTATGTGAGGGCGGGCTCTGCCGGGATCATCGGCAGATACACGAAACCAACCCGGGCAGCAATGCGGATGCTCCATATGCTCATCACACGGGACAGGTTTCTGGATATCGTGCAACGTGCGGCGCCTGTCTGTAGGTGTGGATGTGTCAGTAAGAGTTCATCATTAATCTGTCGCACCGAGTACTTTGAGTACATTCTTATAACTTGACAGACCAGGAAGCCCAAGCCCTAGCTGCGGCCTTTTCGGATGAATGGGTCCATCCACCACCCCGAGCAGCAGCCCGTGTTTACTGGCGGCCATCCTGGAAGCGTGCGGAGCACAGCTCTCATCCATGAGTTAGGGCATCTTTTGCCTAAACTTTAAACCCTTTTTGCTACAACCCTTAGAAACCCTAAACCAAACATCTGCGGGTGCAATGGCCTCTGATGCTTGTAGCAGAGGTCGCTGCCCTTCTCCCGAGGTTCCGAGCACTGTCCACCCTGGCATGAAGCATGCAGCAAGCCGTGAGGTCGTGGCTGGTCACTGGTGCTGGGCACGAAGAGCTGTTGAGGTGCAGTCGTGGTTTTAAGGGGCTTCTGTGTGCCTGAGCTGAGTTCCATGTCCGAGCCATGCATAGGGTCGTGTCCTTGGATCAGGAAAGCGCATGCTTCTCCTTGTTAGTATGCCAAGTGCCTAGCTCTTTCATTGGGAGCGCTGCCGCAACTACTCTAGTGCGGGCTGTGCTTTGTTGAGCTTGTGTTCGCCTTGCTCAAAGTCGCAATGCCCTCGCCCCCCGGCACATGGAAGTGCACCGGCTCACAGCCGTGGAGCAATCTCTTTCGGAGAGAAGTTCATCCACCTCTCCTGGCCTTGAAGTCCTTGCAGCACCTGCCAAGGTCACTTGACAGTAAGATTCGATGATGCCAGCTGTGAGGTACGGCGAGTTGCCCATGAGGTTGCTCCATATTTAAACTGTTCATTTTCCAGGCCAAACACCCTATCAGTTTAGAATGCTAGCACATTCGGCAGAACGACCATGTAAAATGGTACTTGTATACTGAGGAGCCAGACCCTGTCCAACAGCTTAAAGCACATCTGTCAGGTGGTTGCATGTTGAGGGCAAAAGTTACCAAGCGGCCTGTCAGTACCTGATTGGGATGTAACATCGAGTCTACCCTCAGATCTTCTGTCTACAAACACGCAAGCAACGCAGCAAACATGAATAACAACCAATGGAAACAAACACACACACACACACACACACCCACACACACACACACACACACTGTAACCTGCTTTACATCGGCTTACAGTTATTTATATTTCATTGCACTTTATATACATACATACTTCATGTTTTAGCTATTTGGCATTTACTTAGCTTTTACTCCTGTGTAAGTGTATTCCTATGTGCAAAAAGCGTGCCTTCATAATATGTGCCTGTGATTTTTTATCTACCGTTACATGTACATGACACGCTCGCAGTTATATGTTTATTCATAATTCAGGATATTGGTCTACGTACATCTGTACACACACACACGCGCGTATACATGTCTACACACATACACATTTACATTGATATATAATAATAATAACGTTGTAATTATCCTGACTAGTGCGGTCCCCCGGAATTGTGAGAAAAAAAACAAAAAAATCCGAAAACGATACTGCATGGCGAACAAGCATTGTTCCTTCTGAGCAAGACAATCCTTTCGAGATTCTTCTGAGAAAATAAAGAAGAAAGCCTTCTGAGCTCCTTTGAATGAAGCTTCTGAGTTCCTTCTGAAGCCTTGGGGGTGGACACTAATCAGCAAACAACATTTTATATGCATGTAGTATATCTTTTATGCATATTTAATACGCATTTACATGCACACATACAGACAATAATAATATACTAATATGCATATATGTTTGTGTATATATATATATATGTGTGTGTGTGCACATATATGTACTGGCACATATCGTGGCATCGGTATCGCATATGCTCACGCGCCTTCTTGGGCTGATCATCCTGTGGTGCCTCTGGAGGCTCCTCTCAGGGAGACTCTGCGTTCTCCGGTGTGTGTGTGTGTGTGTGTTTAAGGTTTTAGGGTTTATAGGGTTTAGGGTTTAGGGTTTAGGGGTATGCTCACCACTGGGGCAGGCATGAGGCTTCAAAGTCTTGCCTGCCGCCTAGGCGATTAGAGCGAACTGTGTGAACAAACAAGATCAGGGGTTGTGGCGGAATCAGGCCGCGTTGCTTGGGGCGGGCTGGGGGGGAGGGGGGGGGGCAAGTCTTCAAACACCAACAGAATTCTCTCTACTCCCGGAGTCGGAGCCTCAACGGGAGCCAGTGAGGCACGGTGCCAGACCTCCACGTTTGAATTGAGATTTGGGGTATTTTGGGGTTAAGGCCTTCGACTTTGGCGTGGCCAAGCGAGGGAACCACTCCCGGTGAGGCCCTTCGCTTGATGCACATGCAAACAAGTACGATGCACTAAAGCCTCGCGTTCCATGTTCTGCTGGCTTCCGCAATCGGCTCCAATCAGCTCAAATCAGCCAGGTGCTTCCAGGATCAGCTGCTTGTAGGGCCGTTTGGGCATGCCACTTGCCATTCCACCCGACGGAGGTTTGCTGTATACAGTCGCGAGGACCTACATAATTGTCGTGTGGGGTGAACGAGAGATTGCGACTGCGAGCCTCGCCTGCTTCTGCAGCCGTGCGAGGAGGAAAGCCATTCCTACACCGAAACCAGGCACGGCTTAAGAAGCAATATGGAACTTGCGATGAGGAGCACCGTGGCACCCGGCACTGAAATATTCGGAAATATCCAGTTTTATCATAGCCATGCCAAGCCACGCCAGCTGCCCCAAGCCCGAGCATTGAACCACCGGCTTTCTGCTTTGTTCTTGCCTGCATGGTCCAGGCAGCGACCCAACAGTCCCTCCATCTATATTGTCTGCTTTGCCGAAGTGGTGGGACCGCATGGTGCTTGAAGACATGAGGTGGATTTCGAGGAAAAGCCGCGCAATGCGTCACCCAGAACGTGGACCCAAGGCGAGAAACCCAGTTTCTACTTGCAACCCTTCCCTGAAAAACACGGCTATCCATGGCGGACATCTCCTAATTCTGCACACACACACACACTTCTCACGCATGGAATGTGATGATGCCTGGGATGGCTTTTCGCAGTACCTTCCAGCCAGCGCCTTTCGCATCACTCCAGTTGGATAGCGATTCCAAAGGGACCGCGGCTTCTCCTCCTGGCGAGGTTTGCAAGGCTCCACATGGTGGGGGCGGCGGTTTGACTTAAGTTTTGTCTTGGCTGCAGCACACTCAGGGTTCAGAATGCTAGGCTTGGGGTCTTTCGAGTTGCTCAATGGGCTTGGGATCGGGAAGTGGACGGTGCAGAGAGTTCGTTTGAGCATCGTGAGCTTGGAAGTCTTCCGCCTGACGTGCACGAAAACCTGGCTCAGGATTCCTTCAGCCGGCTTACTAAGTTCATGACAGCGCTGAACCCTGTCCTGGCAGCTCCTCCGCACGAAGGCCAGGGTTGTCTGGATCAGGATGCCTCTGATTCAGAGAAAAGGTTCCTGTGCCACCTGCTACCTGTATATGCTTCGGTCGGAAGCGATGAAAGCAAAGCAGACCTCAGGGCTTTTTGTATCCTGGGATTTTGAGAAATGTGTGGCCAAAACCATGCCCTTTAACGCAAGCGTGCACCTCTGCGGATCTGCCTCGTCTGAGAAGAAGCTCTTGAAGTCCTCAAGGACTTACAACCCCTACACCCCTACACCCCCCAATTCCATGCCAATGTGAGCTTCTGCCTCTTGGGATGCTTCTGCTCTCTTTCGGCCCCCCTTCGAAGCGCCAAGTCGCATTGTAGGACGCCAGCTTGAGACGCGACTGCGCGTCGCAGACAGCGCCTGGTGCAAGGCACACGCCGCTACACACGCACCTTGATTCTTAGCATGACTGTGTATCTGGCATGATTTATAGGAACATACTGTGTGTGTTTCTTCTGGCTTTTTTCGTATGGCATTCCGGGGCAAAATGTTTGATAATAAGCCCTGCTTCCCAAAGCCAGGAGGCCTTCCAATGTCAGGCGTGCGTCGTCTGGATCAGCCGGCCATGAATATGGGTCGCCTGGAAAGTGCACAAGTGTCATACATGAAAGAATATCTTAAATAATAATATAGATCGTCATGCAACTCGTGTCTCCGCGCACGCGGCGTGAATACATGCTACGTGTGTAGCCGTACATGGTGTTGCTGGGAATCACGGTCGACGATTTGCACGCCCTGCACTGGTCCAGGGAACCTTTCACGACCCCTTCTCCTGAAAGGAACTGCCGATGAACAAACGCCAAACAACCCACACCCCACTTCCACCCTTTTTTGCATCCGGGCTATGATGTCCGGAAACCCTAAACCCGAAACCCCACTTCCACCCTAAACCCTAAACCCTAAACCCTAAACCCTAAACCCCTTGTTTTGAACCCTAAACCCTAAAAAACCCCAAACAAAAGAAACCAACAAACAAGTCAGGCTCTCTGCAATCAAAGCACCTGGCTTCTTTGGCGCAGGCTTCGTCGCGGGCTGAGCCTTCGCTGCCTTCCTTGCCTTCTGTCCTGGCTTGTCACCTTCCAAGGTTTTGGAGCAAGAAGCTATATATATATATATGTATGTATGTATGTATATGTGTATGTATATATATATATATATATTGCTCAAGAATAAGGTGTACAGGGCTTGAAGGATTGAAGCCGATCTCAGACAAATGGAGTGGCCACAAGCCCCATAGACCACCAAAAGAGTCAGTGTCCGTGTAGGCATGCCCGACATGTCCTATAAATAGACCACCCATACAAAGCCTACACTACACCGTAAGGCTAGAACATGCTATGAGAACCACGCCTGAATTCGACTCCTTGGGAGCCTCTGATGCGCTTGCCTGGCTCGCTTTTCCCTCACCTGTCGATGCCATCACCAACCCAGAGACCCCAAGCATGCAACATCTCCTCAATTGCGTTTGGCATTGATCTGCCGTCACCGCCTCCAGCCTGCTTCTTGCTCGACCTGCCTGCGTACCCGAGTCAAGATGGTTCAGGATTTAGTGGGGGGGGGTTGGATTCACTGGGTACAAAAAACAACTCACTCTCTCTCTCTCTCTCTCCCAGTCGCGCTCTCTTCTTCTTCTTCTACTTCTACGGGGCTACACCCCGTGCACTGGGCGCGCCCAGAACACGCGGATCCGTCTGGTCAGGTCGGCGTGAAACTGAAAACGTCAGGGGAAAACAATCAGAAGTGGCAAGTTCCCCCTGCTGGCTGAAACAACCGAAAAGTTGCGTGCCCGGAGTGGTTCTCTCTCTGCCAGCTAACACGAAGCTGTGAAGCACGAAGCAGGCGCATTTCTTCTGGCGATAAACAAAAACGCTCAGGCTTCAAAAAACTATGCAAGCTTGAGCCTTTTGTGTATAAAAAGCACACGACATCAAACTGAGCGCCCTATTGCACGAACAAAAATCTCAGCTTAGAAGTAAATCACAGGCTTGCGGCTTCCGCCAACGAATTTTGAAGGCCTTATACAACCCCTGCACAGAACGGATCTAACGGCCTGCACCGCTGCGTGCGGCGACATCAAAGGCACCATCACAGCCACCAAGACAATGCGTGAGCCATGTCCGGGTCCCCAACTTGAACCACAATGTGCTTATGCCTTCAGGTGCCTTCCCAAGCCCAACTTCATCAAACGCAACAGCACTTGGCGCAGCATCTTTTGCAAAGCAGCCTAAAACCCACCCAGGATGTTTTGACAAAGGTTGAGAGGGTCACTTTGCAAGGCCTTCTCTAGGCCTCACCGATGCTTGAAGCACTTGTTGAAAGACCGAGCTTGGGAAGAATCACCACGCCAGCAGGATTCCGATCTTTCAGCAAGCCTCAGTTGGCGGTTCCACCTTATCGGGGCAAGCAACTCGAAGAGAGCCAGCAGCAAGTCGCCGCACCCCCCCAAACAGCGGGAACTTGAGCTCAAGGTGATCCGAGGCCGACAGCACGACCATGAGGTCCACGAAGCAGTCGATGGCATTCAGTGGCCCCCACCACATCAGCTGCCATCAGCACAACACGACCATGCCATTGCAGCCGCAGCCAAGAGAAGCACGACTTGGAAAGCGGACGAAGCCAAGGTAGTCCAGCATCCCCAGACGCCAGCACCACTCAAGTCACATCATGCCATTGGCACCCAGAGCCGTGAAAACCCCACAGGCCTGCCCGAGAGGCAGAGGCAACATCGAAACCACAAAGAAACGCAGAGCACGACCATGTTCACAAAAGAGGTTGAAATCCCGAAGAATGTCGCTAGCCAGTTGGGGGTTGCTGACCCTCAAGCACACAAGGGAACTGGATCCAGCTAGCGATCGAACTCCAGAGGAAGCTAGCATCAGGATCGCGGCCTGAGGACCAATGCCAACCCTGGCCCACAACCCCGAGCACGGCAATGTACGGAAGGAGCTCTCGTGGTCGGCAAAATTTTCTCAACGGGATAAACACACTCAGATTTCTTTGTAAATTTGGCCAAGGAGTCAGGGTCACGAAACCACAACAGGACCAATAGGACCTATAGGACTTAGGCATCAACCATCATCTGTCAAGCGGTGCCGGTCAGCAGGGCCTTCGCTTCTCTCTTTTGGCGGTCGACCGCGCTTGTTGCCTGCAAAACGAGGCAGTCTGTAGAAGACACTCCTTGCTATCTGCTTACTGCACTTGGAACATACACTTACCACCAGCACATATGATTCGTCTGACTTGTGCTGAGGGCTGCGCGCTTCTCAGCAGACGCCTGAAATGGCATGATCACACTGCATCACGATCAAACAATACAGGAAAACAGCCCTGCAGACAAAAGCCCAACTTGTCACAAGCTCCGAGCCTACTTAGCTAGCATCTGAAAGAATCTTTGCGTAGCTGCTGCGTGGGCCTTCTCAACTGCAGATGCATCCTGGCCCGCGTCGGTTGCGGCCTCCTCCTCTATACATCCGCTCCGGCATGCAAAAAAAAGCAAACGGGAGGACTGAGGGAGCTCCTCCGCCGCAGGAGGAAGATCATCTTCTACCTCAATTCAATCTTCTAATCCATCTTGCCCTTTATCATGATAAATCTTGGCGGTAGTTGCTCAGGCTGCTAGGGAAGGTTGCCTGGTCTGCCCGGCACACGGTGCTAAGCTTCTGCGCTTAGAACCATACAAGCCCAAATGTACAATATCGAAGCTCGTGATCTGCATCGCGAAGGAAAAGCTCTGGTTGGGGCCCGAACTTCTCTGACACCGGCCGCAGCGTCAGTGGAGCCTGCCTCTGAAAACATGTGCATGCATGCAGAAAGCATTCACAACCCGTGAATACGGATGCGTTTGTTTGTTTTCAACAGGCAAATTGCACGCTTCTCAGCGGATGCCTGACATGGCATGGTCACTGGTCTCACTAGATCACTATCATAAGACTATCATACAATGCAGAATAGCAGCCCTGCCAACAAAGACTAGCCTCTTAGAATATTTGCCCAGCTGCTGCGCGGGCCTTCTCAACTGCAGATGCATCCTGGCCCGCGTCGGTTGCGGCCTCCTCCTCTATACACATCTGCTCGGCACTCAGAACGGGAACGGGCATGAGCTTTGAAGCGTTCCATCATGTAGCGTTGAGAGAGCTCCTCCGCCGGCGGAGGAGGATGATCTTCTGCCTCAATTCAATCCGTGCTGGCATGGTGATTGGACTTTGTTATGCGGGATCCTAAGGTTGCCATCGTCCTGGTGACCGCCTTTGCCTACCGTGCGCACCTTGTGACCTGCTGATGCCTAATTATGGGCAGGTTGCCTGCTGGCATTGAGCGTCATCCCAGCTACAAGCTCAGATAGCGGTAGGGACTTCTTACGTGTGTACAGCGTCGGCGGAGTCTGCCTCTTTCCGGGACCGTCTGTGCACTACGTACGTCACCTGGACGAACAAGCATACATACATAATCATACATACATGCATCCGTGCATGCAAACACAACAAATATTCATGCACATAGATAGATATGTATATATATATATATATACACGTACACAAATACATACATATGTATGCATATATATATATATATGTAGGAACTGGAAAGGTGCCTGGTTTTGAAGGCGCGCTGCTCTGCTGCCAAGCGGCTTGTACTTCGGCGCTTGCGTCGGTGGGTGTGCTGAGGGCACTGGCCAGGGCAGGTCTTCCACAAGAGTGCCATCAAAGCCAAGCCAAGCTCCCTTCAACAAATCCTTAGAAACCATGTAGGCCCTGACAACCCCTTTTCTTGCATCGATTCAAATCCGACTCCATACCGCAAGGTTGCAGAAGAACACTCCGGATGAGCTTTGGTCCTGCCTTGACATCAAGGACGAGAATCCGAGCAGCTCATCACATTGCCCCAGTGGTTTGTCGCAGTTGGAGGCGGGCTTAACATAAGGTGATGCCCCCACTTTCCGCCTGCTGTCTAGGTTACGTAGGCTGATTTCTGGCTTTAGGCATGTGAGGTGGCTGTGGTCCACTGAGCAGGCATTGCGGTGCCAAGTGTTCGTCGTGGGTGATGCTCTGCTTCGTGCGACCTAACTGTAGGCTTGATTCGACACGCCTGCGAAGGTTGACTTGCAAGCATCCCACTTACTACAAATAGCGACCATAGTCTTAGCGGCAGCCTTCTGCCCCAACGTGCGTCCCACATAAAGACCTGTAAACACCTGAACTGGAAAAGGGTCTCCTCCTGAACCTTGGCCAGTTGCTTGTGGTGGGCATCTTCGGTGTCACGCAGCTTCTGAGCCTTGGCAGGCAACAACCAAAACATTTGGACGACCCTGGCTACAAAGACAGCGTACCCTGGAAAGCATGCCTTTCATAGCAACGGACGCACTGCAAGCAATGGCAGTTCCAGGGCGGAATGTTAAGGGATACGTACGGGTTCTCAGGACAAGCCCGAGGGGACGATGTAGCAAGGGAAACGCTGAATAGCCTTTGGCCAGACACAAAGATGCCATCCACAGAAACAACGCGGAAGTATGCATGCTTTGCGTCACATGGCAGCTTTGCGGTGCGGAGACATGCGCGAACGGCCGGAGGATGGATAAAGCTTATGGCTACGGTCCGCACCAGTTCGTGCAGCTGCTGCTCCGCAGTCTGGAATTTGGACCTGTGTGCCCGCCACACGCACAAGTTGCCGCACAAGCTTAAGCCGGGTCTGCCAGCTCACAAGAACACGCTGACACTGTTTTGAAAGTGAACTGTGGGCCCACCTCATCTCTTGCTCGCGCGAGCTGGCAGCATCCAACTCCTGGCCATTAGGGCAGCAAAAGAAGTACAACATAAGGGCATGAAGGCTCCACCCCCATACATTTCTGATCCATCACCTCACCCTCTATAGGAATGCCCAAAGTAAGAACACACGAAGGAAGCTGGTCTGAGGGAAGGTTAAGTCCCAAAACCTTCGCACCAACAGCAGCATGCATCCATGAAAGGCCATGAGCATTCGAGGAGCGCAAGTAAGCATCCCATCCCGCTTGCTTTTCACGGTTGTGAAGCGACCCAAAGAATTTTCTGGCAGTGCCCAACCCCAACAAGAATCACACGTGAACTTGCCACCCTTTCGGCTGCAGAGTACCGAGGACTATCCGGGAATCTCTACAGTACAAGAACTGGATGAGAAAGTGAGAGCCAGGCTTCAGCTGATTTGTGGATTATTACTGCCGACTTGCCCCGGGTCAAAGCTCCGTCTGTGGAAGGCTGGCGGCAGCTTGCCGAAATGCCTCTTGTTGAGGCCGATCCCAACTGCCTTCCCAAATTCCGTTGTCGTCGTTGAAGACGAGCATCCACGATTGTCGCGCGTCGCGGTTGGGCAGCTGCCGGCGGGCCTCTTCGCTGATGTTGCGCTCGAAGCAGAAAACGTCGCCCTGGCAATGAAGATGCAGCTCCCGCAGCACTGCTTTGGGAAGGGCAGGGCTCACAGCCACAGGAGCGATCAAAAGGTCGGGGGCCTGCTGCAACACCTGCAGCTGTCCGAAGCGCTCTTCCGAAAAAGGCAAGGCCAAGTACCTGGGAGAACTTTGCTCCTGAAGGCGTACCATGCGTTCGAGCCAGCGCTCCAGGCGCAACTCGCTCTTTGGCGGCGGATGAAGCAGAAGCGACTCGACACTGAGGTTGGCAAGGCTATGCAGCGCCAAATGGGCGAAAGTGGCATCCACCGGTTCGCGCAGGAAAAGAGATTCCAGGAATTGGAGTCTGGTTTGGTTCATGCCCTCTGGAGACCAGGCACGCGCAAGCATGGAGAGCCGTCCCCAGGCAGTGAGGAACATCAGGTCGTACGTTGCGATACTCCTATCACGTCCGCAGACCGCCTCCTTGTGCTTCGTGAAGTAGTCGCGGATACTGCTCAAAGCCTCGTAGAAGAAAGGATGTCTGGGCCCTGTCGCCATCATCAAGTCGGTATCTGTGGAGTATGGCTCCGTGAGACCGCCGACGCCACGAACTTCCAGCAAGCCGTCGTCCGGCCTCTCAATGTTTACAATGAGGGCCACATGCCTGCCCGTTGCCCTCACGGCCGCGGCAAGGAGCTCGTCTAATGCCCGGAGAGGGCCGGTGTCCATGTCGGCATACACACCCCCATGCACATAGAGAATGGCGTAGGTGGACAGATCTGCCTGGGAGATGGGAGCCTGCAAGCAGCCAGCAATCGACTCGTAGAGTTCGACGAACTCAGGCAAGTGCTCCTGAAAGAGCCTGGCCTCATCGGCATCTGTCCAGAATTGCCATCTCCATGAAGGGTGGTGAACGCGCCACAGGCGGGAGAGGCTTCGCCACTCAGGCGGCCATTCAGAGGTGCTTGCAGTGCGGTACTGCTGGTGGATGATGCGTGTAATGGGCAGTGGCTCCTCGCCTCTGTTGCACCCTAACAATAGGCTGGCCACAGTCAGAAGCCCAAGCACTTGAGATCCTGCGGCCCATGCTCGAGGAAACTTGGGCCGCAAGGGCCAGAATCCATCCTTCGCCATGGGCCGTCGACCTGACATGCACGATTCAGCACCTCAGCCAAAGGTCCAGCCACATGTGTGCTTGTCCAACGAATGCCAATCCGTACGGATTTTGGGATCTCAGAAGTAACGTGGGCGTTGCCCTTTTGTTCTGAAGCCCATGCATGCCCTGGGAGTTGCGGTCAAATGAGCTTTGTTCGGAATTTTGAACTACGCCCATGAGATTCTGCTGTCGCCCGCCTAGCTCGTTTGCACGATGAGGACCACAGTCGGTTTCTTCAAGGGGGGCTAAACTGCGATCAGCCTTTGGTACCGTTGCAGGATTTGCTTGCTCTTCGGCTGTTTGAATGTGAGGGTCACCCCTCTGTCGTAACAATCGAATGGAAGCCCTACATCTACACTTTGGAGCCTGTAGGTCTAGAAGCCCTAAACCCTATGCCATGAGGTCCCTCAAACCCCTCCGAAACTCAGAATCCTGGGATAGTCTTAGGCACCCACGTCCCGGCCAGCTCCCTCCAGCTGAGTCCTCTCGGTGTGGCTACAAACTTCAGGTTCTCAAGTGCACGTGAAGCGACACCTGCTCCATTTCTGCATGACATATATCCGAAGGTAAACAAAGTCAAACCAAAGCCCTTGCCCTAGTCTTCAGGATTCCAAAATCTGACTACATTACATCATATCTCCCTCTGAAGGAGGATTACATGTCTGAAAATCAGACCCTGCCAAAGCCACCGATGAGTCGCTGGACCTGCGGAAATCTGCTGATTCATGCGGGGCCGCGGGGCCCAGACACACCCCCACCTGCGGAATGCCCGCAAGGGGCAAAGCGACCTCCCACCCTGCTGCTAGATATACCCTTTCAACTCCGGAAGACATGTTGAAGTCTTTATCAATACTTGTAATCGAACGAAACCCGAAAACCTTAAAACATCTATCCGTGCAACATCCTTGACCAAACCCAAGCTTACCCTTTTACAGTCTTCCGGCCTCAGCTCAGCCTCGCGGCTTTCGGCCGCGGTAAGCCGCGCACGAAGCGACTCAAGCTCCTGTCGCTGGTCGTCCTGACATAGCCACGACCACTACCAAAACCTTAACCACCAAATTACTCCTACCACTCCTACTACCACCGCTACTAATTACTACTCTTACCACTCCTACTAGAAACTCGTACTCCTACTCCTACTCCTGCTCCTACTCCTACGCTAATTCTACTCCTACTGCTAGTGCCACTACTGCAGCTCTTCTGCTGCTACGACCGTTACGACTGCTACGACTTACTATCTACTTGCTCTTACTGCTTAACCACTCCTCGGCCAGATGCTGCTGCGCCAAAGCCTGATGCTAGCGCCAATTTGGAAAGACCCTCCGCTTAAAAAGGGACCGTCGGATCCGTGCTTTGTTTTTACGGAAAAGTTCGGCATCAAAGGCCTTGGAGCTGGCTGTACAGACGTCTGGGGGCATCACAGTTGCTTCACTGCGGAACCGTGCCCTAAACAAATCATCCAGAGCTTCCCCTGCAACTACTGGTTGCGGTCAGGAAAGCCAGGTGGGATTTATGCCACAAAGCCTCAAGTATTAACCCTGAATGCCTGTAAAAAACCCTGCAAACCTGAATAAATGAACTTTTAGCATCCTACAAACCCTCAGAGGCCATAAGCAGGTTTAAGCCCTGAATTCCCCAAACGCATAACCTTTGGCATATATGATCTATATATATATATGTATATATATATAATGTATGTATATATAATGTATGTATATATACACACACACCTACACACATATCACATTCTTATATTCTATTGTATTAAATATATTCTATCACAGTTAATTGCTTGCATTATATACAGCTATGTATTGATTCTAAAAAATATATATATATATATATATATATATATATATCATATATATATATATATGTATGTATGTAAATGTAACCCCCCCCCCCCCCCGGGGGTTAGCCACGTTTTTTTGTTGTGGCTATCCACTAGATCGTTTCACGGACCGCGGTGACCCTGAACACCCCCCCCCCCCCCCCCCACAAAGAATGAGAACAGCAACAAAATAGTAACATAATAACCGGACGGAAAAATAACCAACCCCCTACATAACATAAATGTATGCAAACCTTGAGTTGTTGAGTCCTCTCCATCTATCCAAACACTGGGCACAGCGACCTCCTCCCCTCCCCTTACTTCCGCTGCGCTCCCTGGTTTTTGTAAACTCATTTTTTTTGTTCAGGGCCTATCTCTAAAGCCCTACCCGTGAAGGGTTTAGGACTTTTTAAAGGGTAAAGAGAGGCCCCGAAACCCCATAGGGTTTAAGGCTTAAATTAACGCCTGGGTTAGACCCGAAAACTAAACCTTTAAACCCTATAGGCCCTATAGGGTTTCAAGGCTAAGCAATTCAAGCTAACCCTTTCCTGTAGGGTTATGGTTGAAAGATTCAAGATTCAGGCATGTAAACCTAAGCCCATCGAGTCTAAACCTTGAGGGTTCACGATTTTGGCATTTAAACCTAAACCCTAAGCCCTTTAGGGTCAGAACACTGAAAGCCCATAGGGCTCTAAAAGGCTCAACAGTTTTAACTCTACAGGCGCTGAAGGTATACATGCCCAGACCTTAGGTTTCAAAACCATTAAACCCAGTAAAGATTAAAGGTTTAGGGTTTTTTCAAGGTTTATCTCAAAAACCCTCACGGGGTTAGCCCTATAGGGTTTAAACCCTATAGGCCTACAGGGTTCAAAGGTTTAGGGTTTCAGGTTTAGGCATTACCTACAGGATAAGAACCTGCCCTATAGGGTTTGAGGCTTGAATCTCTCAACCTCAAGTCCCATAGGGTTATGCCTTTGCTTACAGGGCTTGCCTCCTGTGGGAATGCAAACAAAAAGCAGAATAAGTACCCACATCATGTATAGGGTTAAGATTGCTGGGCAAGACCTCCGTGCAATCTTGGTTCTTGGTTCGTGGTTCCACGGGACGGGTTTCGGTACAACTTGTACCGGTTTGTGCCGGCCTGTACTGGTGCAATACAAACATATGCCAAGCATTTGGAAAGTATACCAGAACATATGCCAAACGTATACATATATATATATATGTATATATATATATATATGTCTATCAGATTGAAAGAAAATAGAAATCAACACGCTGGGGCTGGGACAAACAACACAAATCACGAAGCAAAAAAGACAAACAAACACAAAATAAGCAGCAAAGGCGTGGATAACGGGGGGGGTACCATATATACATATATATATATTCATATTTGTATATTTATTTACCTATTTATTTGGGCTTAGCAGGCTTTCCAAACTGCCGAAGAAGGGGCCATGGAGGCTCGTTTCCCCGCGGACTCGGCCACTTGCAACTGAGACCTCGAGAGCTTTGGGCGAATCAGGGTTTCGACTCATGCACTACGGTTTGGGGCATTTAGGGGCTTGCGGCACACTTCTCCATTCCAGGTCTCGGAATTTCATGTTGTTGAGGAATATGATTGAGGTAGGTCGTGCTGAGAAACATATCATGTGCAGGTTTTTGTTCCTGGCCAAAGAAGTTCCAAGCTCGCAAGAACTTTACTCACTTGAAGTGGATCTGGTGAAACAATGGCCTTGGGCCTTATGACCCCTTCCCGCCCCCATAAAAAAACGATGATGTACCAAAAGGGGAGTACTGAATTTCAAGGGCAAGGGGTTTGGTGTCCTTCTAATTGGCAACGGATAAGCTGCAGTGTGACGCATGCAGGAGCAAGGCAGGGCGCCATGGGCGCAGAGCCGCTGGACTGCACACACCACACCCGGTTTAGGTTTAGGGTTTAGGGTTTAGGGTTTAGGGTTTAGGGTTTAGGGTTTAGGGTTTAGGGTTTAGGGTTTAGGGTTTAGGGTTTAGGGTTTAGGGCTTAGGGCTTAGGGTTTAGGGTTTAGACGCCCCACGTGCTTGACATCCATGGGGCGAAAAGCGCAGCTTTGCTACGCTAAAACCGTTTGCAATTGGGCGATTCCGACCTAACAAAACTATGGCCTCAGCCAGAGATGCCGTTGTGATCCTCCGCCCACTTTAACTCGCAGCGAACTAGCTCGTCAGTCTCAGGCAGCATGGAGGCGACGGCTCGCATCAACCAAGCCAAGTACTGAATAGCATTCTGCTGAGCTTCATCCACTGCCTGAAGTTGATCCCAAAGCTTCGATGTTTGCTGCTTGAGCGCAAAGAGGTCCACCGCGCGTGCCGCGCCATGGAGCTGCAAGCATCGCTCAGAAAAATCTTGGTAACTCACGAGGTGGTCTCCATCCGCATCCAAGCTATCGAACAAGGTCCATGCATCCACAGCATTTACTTCAATCTTCTCAAAAAAGGCCTTCATCTCCTCTTGCTTGAACAGTTCTTCGAAGTCTGAGATGGTTATTTGCCCAACGCCGTTCACATCAATCTGGGACCAAAGGTTTCCCACAAGCTGCTTGAACGTCTGCACGTGCCGCAGCAGGGTCTCCTGATCCTTCTCGCGTGTCTTGATGGCGCTGTTTACGAAGACACCTGCCAGGGAATCGGACTGTTCTGAAAAAGTGTGCGGGTTTGCCCTCGTGCCAGCAGCCCACAAGCAGCACACCTTCTTGCGCCTAGGGGAGGAAAACAGCGTCTCAAAAAAATACCGGCTCAAGCATCTTTGTAGCTCTTACGTGAAATACATCCATTGATCTGGCCTAAGTAAGGACGGACGCATGTCCGCGTACCTTTAGCCACGCACGTCGACAGTGAAGTAAGTCAGTCGGAATTTTCGAAGGCAGTCCCAGTAACAGGGACAAGCAGCCATCATAATCAGCGTCCAAAGTTGCGCGAAACATCAAAAATCACAACAAAGGACTGGATACCCGCACATGACTGAAATTCAAGGCAACCACGCGAAAACTTGCAGCGGCGTAAGCTGCGACCCTCAGTGCGGCGCGGCAAATGATGAAAACAAGAGGTGTAGAAACAGTTACAGGCACATCTTAAAGAGGAAATGGCGCCACGTGCAGGACTTTTCTGCGGGGAGAAACAGAACATGTCATCTGCGCCGTACTCCCCCCACCCCATAATGAACCCTGCCCTCATTAGAAGTATTTAATTTATCTGACCAGACCCCCCTGTACAAGAAGAACTGCTTGAGATTCAGATTTTCAGGTCGGAACGAAGTGAAGAATTTGGGAGAGGGGGTGGGAGTCGAGACTACAACGGGGGCGAATATAGCAAAGGCGGAGCTCTTCATTCTACTTCGCACGCAGCGCCCGATTCTCAGGCATAGCATGAATCGCATGACACTACGCATGGCCCAAGAAGGACGATCCCCATATGAAGGCCTAGAACGAATAGCTCTCTCCAACCTCTCGTCGCCATTTTAAAAGCTTGAAACACCGGCCCTGGTAGAATGTGATGGAACATGGATGACATGTCGCCCTCA
Organism: Symbiodinium natans; assembly: GCA_905221605.1. Lineage (NCBI taxonomy): Eukaryota > Dinophyceae > Suessiales > Symbiodiniaceae > Symbiodinium > Symbiodinium natans. The sequence goes on from CAJNDS010002102.1 coordinate 1,165,185, forward strand.
TCCTTCCTTCTTCGGAAGATTGGGAGGCACCGAGATTTGGGAAAGCGCAAGTTTGCGCGGAAGCCGAAAGAAGCCTTCCCGCGACACATGACGGCACACATCTACCAGCGGGTGCAGCTGCAGATGAATGTTGACTGATGCGGTCCCTCCTTTCAGAAATGATGTGGCAGAAGAGATCTGACCTGGCACCCCGGAACTAAAAGGGATCGTGAAGGGATCTCAAGAGATGAAACTTCGACTCGCGCTGCCCAGCCTGTGATGACATTCAAAATTGCCAGTCCGCCCACTGCGATGTAGACATGAAAGAGCTGGACCCACAGAGCACCCAATGGCGCGAGGCTGTCTGCTGCCTCGATCCAGTCGAACCCTTCCAGCAAGGCGCGAAAAAGCGTGTTGCAAGAGATGTACAAGCTGCCGAAATATTTCGGCATCTGAATTTCCAGCGGGAAAGACTCCAAGTGCTGGAGGCACATGTCTGTAAACAAAATGCCGAAGGAATAGATCATCAACCCCAAAAGAACCATGGCCCAAAATACCTGACGAATCGTGTCGAGCACAGACCTTGGCTGCACCCACGCACCGCTACCTTCTCTACTGCTCCGTCAACGTCTCAAAGTCCCAGGTGTGTTCCTTTGGACACTCCAGACGGCGCGCGGGCACAGCCGTAGGACTTTAAGAGGCTGAGGCATGACACGTTCATGCTTGACCAGAGCTGTGCGTAGGTAGTATGAGGTATTTGTGCTGAAAAATGAGAGAACAATCATGATACTAGATATTGCAGGAGCAGTAACATGAAAAACGAACAACTACTAACAACGAACAAACTGAAAACAACTAGCAGCTTGTCCTCGGTATTTCCCAGCTAACACAATCAATGACTCACACTCACGAACAGTTCACAAGAATGACTTATACTTGCAAATAAGCAAGAATAAACAAGATAAGCATAACATAAGAAATCCCAATAGCTTATGAATGCGTATCATGATACTCTCTGCATTCAAGCCGCAGCACCAGGTCACGGAAAGCGCTTATGAATCGAACAAGGCGGACAGACCGGATTAGCTGCAACAGCCGCGTGACGCGGAACACCTGCAATTGGGTTCAGCGGGTAGGGTTTAGGGTTTGCTTCTGCACAGCTTGGGCGAATCCCCATCGCAGGGACGTTTAGAGGGCACTCCTCATGATGCCTCTCTCAGATGTCCCCCTTGAAAATACCACCGGGTTAAGGGCCTAAAAGCTTAGGGGTTTTGCGTCGTGGCTCGGCAAATGGAAGAATTTATTGGTGTACCGTGCGGTTTTGCGGGTGCGCTCGAGAAGGATTTGGGATCCACGATGGTGCTAGAACTATGTCCCAAACACTTGCTGTTTGAGCCCTTGAAGCCTAAGGTACACTTGAATTTATCTGCAAAGGCCAAGGACAAAAAGCCGCTGAGCAAAACTACTCCAAGGTGCGCGGATGATCCGGAAGTTCTGGGCAGAGCCACCGAGATCTACTGCCAGCTCCACCCAAGCGGGGACGACGATGAAGACGTCCTAGACGAGACAAGAACAGCTTGGAAGATGCAAGCTCATGTCACCCTTACCTTCATATCTGGCCGTCCTGGTGCAGGCAACCAACAGACACAAGCTGTGTCAACAGGCTCGGCCAAACTCCCGAAACTTGGAGCAGGCCAGATGTCTACTACTTCTTCGCACAAGTGACTGTGAGGAAGTGGGGGTTTGGGGTTCCCTGCGCAGACAAAACCCTGGGGCTGTGGGAAACATTATCATGCTTTGCATCACCCACGGGTCCAGCCAACTCCATGCGCAATCGGGACCGAAGAAGAAGTTGTATGGCCCAACGGCTATGAGCCGGATGGACATCCTTGGGGTTGAGAAGTCGGAGGTTTCTAAACTACGATGCAGATCTGGAAAGGCCTCCCCCAAGTTTGCCAGCACGCAACTGAGGCTCTCTACGGTAAAGATGACAGCGTAGCAAAGATGTCCGATGTTCAAGCCGAAAGCTGTGGCGGCATCGTAGCCACCTTGAGGGCAGGCTGAACTGCGCGCAACAACCGACCGTTCGGAACAGCGTGGCTAAATTTCTTAACCTCATACACTACATTCTGGGTGACTTGCCGTTAGAGCCTATGGCAGAGGGTATTGTCTTGAAGCTTTTGGGCGGCGTTCACAAGCGCCAGAAGTCTTGGTCGAAAAAACCGACATCCAAAAAAGAATAACTGAGGGAGCCAAGACGCCAACCGCTACCCACTCCAGCTCGATTCCCAGAAACACGGAGTTCGAGACAATCACGGCGGCCACAATGACATTGAAGGCAACCGAGGTAGATATCATCAAAGCCCAGTCTTGGCAGCACCGGCACCAAGATCCTCTTGGAGCCTCCATTTCCTTCGACACTTGGTGTACAGACTGAAAACGAATCGCCTCCTCTTGGGCCAGCTCATAGTCATGGTTGGCCTGAATAGTCTTGCGGATTGATCTTGCGGACACGGAGTGAGTCGGACCGTCGGGTTTTGGAGTTCTCTGCCCCTCAGTCCCCTCAGTGAGAGAGCCTGACTCCGCGACGTCATCTAATAACTTCTCCTCGTTTATGGTCTCGGGCGCTTCGGGCATCTCAGGGGGAGGACCAAGAGGAGGAAGCAAGACACCCATCCGTCCCTTGTCCATCGCTTCCTCCACCCGGCCCAGCCAAGCATCCAAACGCTCTAGCAGCTGTGCATGCTGCTTCTGCAGGACTCCATCCACTAGGTCAGGAAGCTCGGCCATGTGCGCGGCTGCCCCTGCTCCTCAGGCTCAGCCTCGCCCAAGGAGTGACAATGCATGTGAGCTGGAGCCAGCCGTGCCTCAAAAAGAAAAACCGATATGCAAGCTGGCGTGCAGCGTGGAGCTTAACAAAAGACTGAGACTGAGCGGATGGCGTGCAAAACATACGAACCCAGCCCGAGAGAAGGGCCGCAGGCGTTCCTCATTCGCCACGCTTTCCGCTAGCTCCTGGCATGCTGGAATTCTTTCCGGGAGCCTAACTTCAGCAAACAAGGGGAGCAAGGGGATACGACAGGACAAGAAACGAGGTACATGACACGAGAGGTCAACGAGGCGACACGAGACGAGGTAAGAAGAACAAGGTCACGAAGATGCCACATGAGGACACAATTAACAACACTAGGGGCCCCAACACAGGACAAACAAGCAAACTAACTACCTAACTAACAACCACAAACAAACAAACCAACAAACAAATACACAAACAAACAAATACACAAACACACAAATTGTTTCACTTCGAACATCCCCACCCTCTCTGGGTAGAGATGCTCTGGGGTTGGGCACTCCAGGGACACTCAGGGACACTCTGGGGTTGGACACTCCAGGGACCCTTGGGGTGGCACTCCAGGAACACTCTGGGGTTGGTTGGGCGCCCAGGGTTGGGCGAGGAGAAGTAGACCGGGCGAGGAGAAGGCAAGCAAGCAAAACACACACCAAAACGAGAAACGCGTGGCAAGCAAGCCAAACATGTACCATAAACAACCAAGTGACGCACTAAAACAAACCAATGGACACACCCCCAAAACTAACTGGGCTCTCCAGCGAAGACTCAAGGCCGCTGTTTTGGTGCAAGCCCGGCACACAGTCGCTTGCGGGCCCCGTTGTCCGGACACGACGACGACACACACAGAGACTCCGAAGAAGGGGCTGAAGGGTTCAGTTGTTTGTTGCTTGCCAGCTCAAGGTTCAAGCGTTTAGTGAGTTGCCAGAGCCTTTTGACAAAACGTGCTGCTGAGGTCTCCCTGCCCTGAACACCCCCCCCCCTCCACACCCGTAGACAAAAGGGCCCACAATGAGCTAACTGTGCCAGCTTTTGACAGCCAAATTGCAGGCAAGCACCCCTATCTGCACCGCCTGAAGCAGTGAACATGTTCCACCCTGAAACACCGTGTGCATCCCTGTGCTGTAAATCCTCTGAACTCGAGACTTCAACTACCTGAGCCCCAACGTGACTCCTCTCGGAGGCGGTTGAGCTCTTCTCTTTGGACCTGACAAAGCAAAATAAGCAGACTTTTCCGCCGAAACTTCGCGGTAGCAGCACGCTGTCTGCCACAGTGCTCCCTATCCAAATGATGCCGTCACGGCATTCTGGCGTAAGAGAAGATGCTGATGCCACGCGGCCAGGAACCCTGCGGTGGCATCAAGACTCTCGTCGGCCGGAGCATCGCTTGATTCACGCCTGTGAGCTTCTTTAGCCATGTCGTGCTTGAGTTGAGGCAGGTACCATCTGTTGAGGCGTTGTTCCTACTTCTGATTACGTGAAAACAGAGGGCGGAGAGCCGATGAGCAGAACAAATCAACCCCCATGCAAAACTGCGGGACACTGCCACCGCATACCACAGCCTGGGTGCTTCCTTTTTTGCCTGCGAGAGCTCCTGCCACTGCTGCAGGCACTTCGCAGCCTTCGCGTTTGCATGATCTCATGCCTGCCCCCTGTAACCTGGCGGCCCCTGCCGCAACAGGTGAGCGCTAATTTTGATTTCACTTCGCTGATTCTTTACACTTCCTAGCCAGTGACCAATGTCTGCAACACTCCTCCTTCGCCGACTGCAGCGCGTGGCTCACCTCCTTGAATTGCGCCGCCAGCTTCTCCTCTGGAAAGCTTTGCATGCAAAAGGCATCGATGCACATCGATTGCAGTGCTTCCCAGGCGTCCTGCTCTGCCTTTGTCAGGGAAAGCTCCTGATTCGCCTGCAGGAGTAGTGGGTAGACGAATGTACTCATCGTGTCATCTTCTCACATGCGACTACTCGGTGTCTGCCGGAAGGCGACACACGCAGTCAAAAGGTAGCTCGCTCCAGTAGATGCACCCAGTTGCAGAAGTCAGCCTTTGCCTAAACATAGAATGCTCGACTACAACACGCTCTCAAACCTGATCATGACGGCCTCACAAAAGCAACCCCTAAACCCTAAACCCTAAACCCTAAACCCGATGCATGCCTGGGTTCCGGACCGAAAAAAAGGCGATGCAAAACACTTCTGATATACAAAGCAATTCTTTCACCGAGCCCGCCACCGGACGCAGTGTACTGAACCCATTATTCCAAGGAGAACTATGCGAAAGGAATTATATGATAACATTCTGCAGAACGGGTAGAGAACTGTGCTGACGCCTAGTCTTGCTTTGCGACCGACCTAGGGAATCATTTCATGTCGTGGGCATCATACATGTTCAGTTTGGCCTTGGAGAGCTCGTCAGTTCGGCCATCAAGTTCTGACCTGTGCCGGGCTCTCTCCCTACAGAACCAAGGAGCTGTGGTTGATGAGGTTGTCGTCACGTCACCCTGAACCACGCACGCTGCTGCATGCTCAGTTGAACATTGTTGAACCCAATTTCGGCACAACCAAGACTGAGGAGTGCCAATCTCTGAGCACTGATGCCTCTTCCCCTATTCTGTACACCTACTTGAACTCCAAAAAGCAGGGACCTTTTGAGCTTGTAGGCGGAAGTACTATCATCAAAACGGGACCTATTTGCGGGTGGTCATATGAAGGGAGGGAATCATGAGAAATTTCGCTTACATGACGGCATCTGGATATACTCAGCTGGGCCTCAACCACTTCAGTTGGCCCTCGGCGCTGGCTTCAATCTCCTCAAGACCTGGCACGCGCACACGCGCGCGCGCGAGCAAGCAAGCAAGCAAAACAAAAAAGACAGCCACTCAGGCACTCGCACGATCATGTTCGAAGATGCCCCAAACCCTAAACCTCAAACCCTGAACCCTAAACCCGAAAGCCTAAACGAGACACCAGGTCGAGATCGCCGAGCTGCATCCAAATGGGATGGAGGGAAAAACATTCTTAAGATTCTGATTACTGTCCATGACCATTCCTGTTTGCGCTTTTTTCTACTTTTACTTGTACAAATTATACACATACTATTTACGATTACCGTGTACTACATGCGCTTTCGTATTCGCTATTTATTATGTACTATGCCCATTACGATGTTGTACTCTTCCTATTTCTGTTGCGATTCATATTTTTCCTATTGCTATTCGCGTTGCTCTTGCTGTTCTTGTCCAGTTCCACAGTAAGAAGGGGGAACCCTCTACTCACAAAATATGCCATGACGATGACCCCAAAAAGATCCCCCTTCTGGCTGCCGCGCGGCTCTCAATGCGATCCCGTAGCTGCCAGTCCTGAGGCCCAAATAATTTCCAGGATAAGCAGAGGCGGTTTACCAGCACCCCGCCCCGAACTACCCTTTAGCAGTAATAGCAGGGTATATAAGCCCCCTTTTTCTTAAAGGGTAGTTGGGGGGGGGTGCAGGGTTTGGGGTCTATAAGGGTTTAGGGTCGGACCCATGTGAGAGCAGATGAGGCATATACATCATCACAATGTTCTTCAACTCCTTCTCTTCGATGCTGTCTATTCGACTTTAGAACTTTAAAGTTGCTCTGGGTTCAGCTTGTGGACCGGGGCCGGTGCTCGCTTCTTTGCCTCAGCATTCTTGTGCTCAAACTGCTCCACCTGCAAGTGTTGGGAACGCAAATTGGAAGTCAATGGGATCTGCGGCTCACAGGCCTGGCTCGAAAGACTACAGGGCAATGTGGATCAGACATGCCTCTGCATCTACGTGTGCTCGTGCACCGCAGCTTTCTTGGCTTCTTGTCCAGTCTGCAACGCCCATATATTCATCCCTTTTCTCATCTCCGGAGCCTCGTCCTTGACTGTCGACCTGCTTGTGGGTACGACGGGTCGGATTGTAGGGTCACTACGCGGGCTGCGCTCGCCTGCGTCGCACGAGTGCATTTGATTTTGCACATGCCATCTGAAGATATCTGAAGTGGCGGCACATCACATCCAAGGAGGAGCTCGCAAAGCCGATGCGAGCTGCAGCTTCAGTGATTCAGCAGCTTTCCGGAGGGACCCGGAGGAGGGCGAGGGTCAGTTGACTTCACGGTTCCTCAGCGTGAGTGAACTTGCAGCGCTCACCATAGGTGCACTTACCTTTTTGGAACTGTTTGCACACGCGGTGGAATGCCTCCGCTTTCGGCACGTCACCCTCGACTGCCTCGCCATACTCTGGGTCATTCTCGTCCGCAGCCAGGTCTGTCCATCCCCAGAGGATAATGGAAATACGTCCAAGCTGGTCGTGCTTTTCTGGGGGAAGAGCATTGATCCCATGCTTCCAGTTGATATTTATTCGCCGCCCGAAGGAGAAAGCCATACCATTCAGCTGAGGGAAGTATGCCAAGGTGCCATGCTGCACGTGCCTGAAAGCGAGCTCCCGCTCTCCCCCCAGTGAAACCCCCACAGTGATGTTCTGCTTGCCCAGCCGCCGCTGGCTAAATGCCGCGGTGTCGTGGTGCAGTGGCTTCCAGTCTGCCCCGTTAACATACCAATTGAAGCGAGAGTACACGGATGCTTCCACGATGCGGAAGTAGGAGATGACCCGGGCAACCACGTCACAATAGGTGGCAGAACACTCGGGCGCCTTCGTGATCAAGTGGCAGCCGTCTTTCCAAGATGCCCACCTCGCTTCCTTGCTCCCCTCAGCCTGCGCTACGCGGATTTCCTCCACCATCCGATGATACAGAGACAGGTCGTCCTGGCCACAAAGCCTTGCATGCAAGAAGGTTCTCACTCGCTGGCAAAGAAGAACCTCTTTTGATTCTTCGCGAGGTTCTCCACGGGTCCCTTAAACCCAAACCCTCGCCCCTCCTCTCCCCCACCCTCACACAGCCCAATGCGCCGAGCAGCAGCTCGGGTACCACCAGAACGTCGTCTCCGTCAAGTGCCCGCGTGAAGCCGCGATGCGGTAGTCCGACCTGCACCACAGCAGCGTCGTCAAAAGAGAACCACCCTCTGGTCAGAGAGTCAATTCCGAAACCTTCCTGCCCGCCCGCCCAATTCTCTGCCAAACCTAGACGAGCCCTGAAGGCATGAGAGTCTCCGAATTTCAACATCAGTTCAGGGTGCATGCACGCGCAAGGCCGGCGGCACCAGGGTCGAATTGGGATCCCGGTCCTCGCCGTGTCAATATGTCTGCTACAGCTTTGAGAGTGCGAGGGACAAGGGCATGCCACGCAAAGCCTGCCACAGGGCCACAGTCATGCGCAAGTGATGCCATGCATTCCGAAGTGTTCTGTGGAGAATGTGCGTCAGGCGAAGGACGGATGTGACGGATGAGAGCGCAGCGATCTAGACCTATGAAGCAGACTGGGTGACAGGAACATCAGGAAATGACGGCTCAGCCAAAAACCCTTCCAAGGCATGAACAGCTGGGTATGCTGGGTCCTCGAGCCGCGTGTTGAGCCCATCCGCTTTTCGGTATTGCCTCCCTTTGCGGGGATCCTCCAGCGTAAGCCGCGGATCCTGGCCTGAAGGGAACTTTGGGGGATACCTTTATAGGACATCCTAGGACAAACAGATCGCACCCCGTCTGCCCCAAAACACCTGCCCCGTAAAAAACGTTGGATGTAGGGGAATCAGCCCAGCCTACCGTGGCGTTTGCCTCGTCACCAGCAGCTCGTACAGGGGCATGGCTTTCTGGCGGTGGCTCAGTTGAAGGCATCTTAAGCATGTTCCGGGTTCAACTGTCCGACGGCCACACGGACTGTCTTTCGGTGATTCGTACATTGGCATGGAAGACTGATGGACTTTCGAGCTTTGAGTTGATCGACATGCTCGTCGAGCCAAGTCATCACTTCCTCCCATCACACACATTGGCTGCCGGTGTTGCTACATACACAGGAGCCTTTTCACCCGATAGGCATGTGAAACTGCGAGGTCAGCCATCTACTCAACATAGTGCCCTGCGCATCACGGTGAAAAACTGAGATTGGCTCTAAGACTCATGCATGTAAGCAGTTGAGACATTAGAGTCTACAGGCCGAGCTGAGATCACTCCGCTTTACGAGCATCGCTGCCACAGCAGGCAGGCAGCATGGACTCTGCCAGGCCGAATGGTATCTTCACTCAGCTCCATACCTCCCTACCTCCCAGCACTCCCAACTTCATCAATGTCATCCAGCTGCTGAAGAGATGCACTTGGAAGGCCACCAGCAGTCAAAATGTCCATTGGCACCTTAGCTTGCGCATTGCAACATGCCACCGCTTGGCCACACGACACCTTGCACACACAAGGCCTCGCTACACAAACATGCAGCAGATGGCATGGGCTGCCATAGGTCGTTCCTCATAGATGCAAGCGGGCAGATCTCGAAGGTGCACCGTTTTGTTGAGCAGCCCAAGTCCAAAAACTCTTGAAAAGCACGCTCGAGCGCATGGGTGAAGAACTGATTGAAACATAACGGTACTTGAAGTATAAGGGCTCAAGAGTGCCAAGCGCTTGGCAGACTCAAGTGCCAGTACGTGCATCTTGCACGGAAACTCGGATCGAGGAATCTCCACAGCGGCTGTGATCACTGTTTGGTTTTAAGCCGTATCTGCCGAATCCTAAAGCTAATTACAGAATCTAGAACTCCCGAAAGGACCTTCCTGCCCAAGCAAATGTAGTACTATAGTGCCTCGCCGCCCCGCCTTACAACACAGCAGTTCACATGTCAAAGCGGCACGTGACATAACCAGCTTAAGAACCTATGCTAGCGGGGTGGTATTTGTCAGCCTCTCCGAACCTGTATGAGACAAGCATCCAGTTGATCTTCCCCAAGTATGTAGAAAGTGCTCGCAACCCGCGGTATCATGTCGCCACACAAGCCAGGTCCACAAATGCAAGCCCTTGAACTTCTTTCTTTTGTGCATCCGGGCTCTAGCCGCCCAACTCGCAAGCCCTAGGCCCTAGTCCTCCTTTAGAACACATATGGGGATGAAATACGGCAAGGTTGACATGTTCAAAGTAATTATGCTTATGGCTCATTTATGTACACGTTGTGATTTGTTTAACGCTACATGCGTATGTGTAAGTATGTACATGTATACACATCTATGCAGAATTCAGCTTGTATGCATTATAAATCATGTTTATACAAAACATTCGTGCCATCATCGTAGAACCGCAACAGCGGCCGTTGTGGACACGGAGGTGGCTTCTCTCGCCTCAGCGGCGTGCCTCCTCAAGTTGCTTGCGCAAGCGATCCACCTCGTCCTGGCATGGCTCCAGCCTTTTTACACTGAGGCTTCGGGTTGTTGACGGGTGTGGCATTTTTCAGCAGTGGGTTTTAAAGTAGCCGAATGGTCAAGGTCCTGGTCTTCGGCGAGCGCCGCTTCCTGCTGCTTGGCCCAGCCGCTCAGGGACTCCTGGACATCCACTCCGGCTTGCTCGTACCTTGCAACTCAGCGCTTTGCTGCATGATCCCGGAGGCATGAGGTCAGGATGTCCTGCCCCCCCCCCTCCCTCCCTAACAGCCCCAACACTCGGGACCATTCATTCTTTCTTGGGCCATGGGGTCAGGCCCTATTTGCTCCGTCCAACCACGTCAAATGTTTGGATCCAGGGCGCTCTTTGTTCCACTCGTCGAAGGCCTTCTCGGCCTCCTTCACGGTCTCGAAGACGCCCAGGAGGTACTTGTTGCCGAAGGAGTCGATCGCCTCGGACTTGTAGAGCTTCTCGGCGGTGCCCCAGTTGTGCTTGAACCTGGCGTTCAGGATGCGGGAGTTGCTTTTAACATTTCACCTTCATCGAGAATTGAAAAGATGGCCAGTTGCTAAGGCTCCCGCTCACCCTCGAGGACGGCAGGGATCTTGGCCAAGTCGGCGAGCATCTCCTCATCCAGGGGCGGCATCGGCGTGTCGGAGTACTTGGGCATGACCTTGAAGATCTCCTTGACGATGTCCGCCTGGCAAAAAGCACAACAACGACACAGCTACAACACCCAGCTCCATGCCCACCGCGCGCGCTCCCAGCCTTCGTCTTGCCGGCCACCTTCTTCTGGGAGCGGAAGAAGGCCTTCAGGTCCTCCACCTTCTTCTCGTTGGCCTCCCGGGCCTCGTAGTACGGCCCGATGAGATCGGTGGCCGTCTTCAGGAACTCCTCCGGCGCAGTCCTGGTGTTGAACTCCTTGACCTCCGCCTCGGAATGGTTCGCCTTGTAGTCCTCGATCTCCTGTGCCACACCCATGCAGTAGTCGACGCGACTCATGTCATGTCATGTCATGTCATGTCACTTGGCACCGCATTATGCAAACTGCAGCGCGAAATTTGACCGCGGGTAGTTGAACAGTATAGTCACGAGCCCAGAAACCCAGAAACTATGACCAACGTCTACACGCAGACATCGCCCCAGCAGCGGAAGCAAGCGGGCTCCTGCGCCAGCGCCAAAGCCTTCTGGGCGAGGCGCTCGTGCAAGACCCGGGGGAACCTCACCTTGAAGTCGTCGGAGGGCGGGTTCTCCTTCAGCATCTTGTCGATCTCACCCTTGAGCTCTTTCGGGGCGCTGCTGGCGCTGTTGGCCTTGGAGATGAAGTCGTGGACCTTCTGCGCAGTGTCCTTGGAGAACTTGTAGGCGTCCTCAAAGGGGGCGCTGTCGGAGACCTCCTTGTCCTCGGCCTCGGCCACGCGCGCCTTCATGGACGCGTACATCCAGCGGCGGTCGGCGTCGCGGTCGATCTCCACGACGCGTCGCTTCAGGCCGAAGTCGTAGGAGACCAGGGCCGCCTTGTTCTTCAGAGCATCGTAGTCAGGAGTCCGCTGCTCCGCGTCCTGCATCAAGGGTACGGCAGTCTGGAGTCCTTTCTGTGATTGCTACAAGAACATGCGGGAGATCCCGGGGCCTTCTTGTAGTCATCCTTCTCCTGAGCGCTTGACTCAACAGCAAATTTTAGAAGATGGGGAAAGCCCGAGCACGGCTTCGTAATTAAAAAGATAAGGCCTCTTTACATTCTGCAAGGCAACGTGCATGATTCCGGAGCTTTCGTGGCTTTCCTGCACAAGAACTACCCGTGCATCCGGGCATCGTTGTCGAAGAACTTCTTGAGGACCTTGGCGAAGGACTGGATCTTCTCCTCTGGCAGGTCCTGGCTGAAGGTGTCGCTCTTGCGGAACTTCTTGTCGAACTCGTTCTGCGCCTGCTTCAGGATCAAAGCTTGCTCATCCTTGCTCAGGGAATCCTTCCAGGCGTAGAAGTCATCCTTGAAGCCTCGCATGGCCGTTCGGCTCTGCCGCGAAGACGCCGGCGCAGTGCCGGTCAGGAAGGAGGTCCTCAGGTCTTGCGACGTGATACTCGACTGCTCAGGACTATCCGCGACATTCCGCTAGCATCGCTACTCTTTTTGCACCCATGTTCCCACGTAAGATGTCCAACATGGGCAACCTCACCTGCTTATTTGAAGTGCATTTGAAGAGCCCCATGTTCAGCCACACCGTGATTTGCGTGCCCAAGGCTCTGCTGGGATCCCAGGAGCGAGACCAGAAGCCAGGACGAGGCAGCGAGCAGCAAAGACGGCAAAATCCGAGACTGCGTCATCCCTGACCTTCGCGACAAAACGAAAAATGTCGAATGGGAACTTTGCAGCAACCCGCTGCCTGGGGACGCGGGAATTTGCGACCCCCTTGGGTGCTTGGCAGAACTGTCCACGCAGCATTCCGTGGAGGGGGGGGGGGGGGGTTTGGGAGGGACATGCAACCATCAAAACAGTTTATGGGGTTTGGGGTTTAGGAATACTGAATATTTTTATCAACTGCTACAGTGAACCGCCCTCCAGGACTTGCAGCCTCCTACCAACGTCTTTGCGTGCTTAGCGAGTCGCTGCCTCATCGTTGGCACATGAGTCCGCGATGAAATTGCGCCTTCTACGTAGAACATTCCTGGTAACATGCTCCAGTATAACACGAAGCTACATGAGAAATCACGGCAGCTACTAGCTTCGACCCTTCCCACTCCACAGCGAACCGATGTGGGGGAGCCATCCCGCTGTTTTGTCGCGGAACTCTGCCCGGAATTCTCTGGGGGTGGGCGCTCCAAGGATACTCGGCGGGTCATTTTGCGGGATGATCGTTTCTTTGGGCCTGGATGTTGAAGGTAACGGAATGAAAGCTTGAGGTGTGCTCGAACAAGAGGCAACCCTATGCTAACTGACAATGTTCTAGTTCAAGCAGCCGCAGTGTGGTGGTTTCTCATTAAGCAAACGTGTTCAAACCTAAGCCCTAAACCCTATAAGGACTGCGAGCCGCTAACGACTAGACATGACTGGCAGAAGTGTTTTTGAATCTAACACCAAATCCAGAACGGATTATGTTCATCGATTTCTGTTGCTTAACCCCGACATAGAGCAAGTAGGAAGTTGTGACTTTGTAGATAGGAAGAAAAGGTGAGAATCTATACTACGAGGAAGACGGAAGGTGTAAGTAAGTCTGGATGTACCAATTGGGATCTGTTTGGCAAGCCGGCGGGTCCTCCTCAATTACAAGCTTCTACTCGCTTTGGCCAAGGAGCTGATCCAGAAGCCGGGGAATTTACCGGGCGAGGTCCTGCTGGGCACTTGGGCCGAGATGCCTGCAAAAGTCCACGCACCACGCCTCTTGCCTGAGCTGCGAGCCCTGTTCGGCCAGAAGCCCTTGCCAGAAAACAAGAAGTCGGCTTCCGAAGCTTTACACTGCAGGCCCCTCAAAGCCAGAGATGTGAGCCTTCCGACCTCCTCCCCTTGCAAGATCCCTGCTCCAAGAACCTGTGGCGACATGTGCCAACGAAATGAAAGATGCATCCTGACCCAAGCGTGGGGAAGAGTCGAGCGGAACACACGTTTTCCAGCAATTGCCGAGTCTTGCAAGCTAAAAACTGCGCTCGAGCGCATGCATGAAGAACTCATGAGGCACCCATTGCATCATGGCAATATCGTTGGTGCCTCAAGTTTGCTAGCACGTGCTACTGCTACGGCTTCTATGGAGCTTGTTGCGTCCATCTTCGAAACAGCAGATTATACGTTCCAAAGCGGCTGTGATGTGCTTGATTACTTGATTACCCATCAAGGGGACAAACCGAGGCAAGTTAGCTGGCCCTTCTACTTACTTTCCACGTGCCTACATGTATGCGCAAAAGTTCGGACTCAACCGGGGCGAATAATCAGCTGGCGCAATCTTTGGTGTGGGTGGGGGCTGGCGGTAGGCTGTTAAGACTTAGGTGACTTGGCTCTAAGGGTCTCCCGAGTCTTTTTTTGGTTGATAGTGTAATGTAAGCTTAAGACTCCAGCATCTCGCGGGCCGCTGACCTACGCCGCCACATGGGCCAACTTCCCGCCTCAACGGCGAGCCTCCTCAAGCTGCTTGCGGAGGCGATCCACCTCGTCCTAGCCCAACGCTGCAAGTTCATGTGACAAAGATCGAACTTGCATCACGAAATTGGTTGAGTTGTTGTGCCTCGGGTGTTACTTATATCTCCACGTTATGGTGTCCTTTGGCTCTCGATTTGGGGGCTTTCGGTATGGCCACGCGACTAGTGGCTCTCTGGCTAGTGTGGCCTTAGTTCCTTAGATGCTTGATGAAGGGTCCTGGTCTTCGGCGAGCGCCGCTTCCTGCTGCTTGGCCCAGCCGCTCAGGGACTCCTGGACATCCACTCCGGCTTGCTCGTACCTTGCAACTCAGCGCTTTGCTGCATGATCCCGGAGGCATGAGGTCAGGATGTCCTGCCCCCCCCCCTCCCTCCCTAACAGCCCCAACACTCGGGACCATTCATTCTTTCTTGGGCCATGGGGTCAGGCCCTATTTGCTCCGTCCAACCACGTCAAATGTTTGGATCCAGGGCGCTCTTTGTTCCACTCGTCGAAGGCCTTCTCGGCCTCCTTCACGGTCTCGAAGACGCCCAGGAGGTACTTGTTGCCGAAGGAGTCGATCGCCTCGGACTTGTAGAGCTTCTCGGCGGTGCCCCAGTTGTGCTTGAACCTGGCGTTCAGGATGCGGGAGTTGCTTTTAACATTTCACCTTCTCTGAGAATTGAAAAGATGGCCAGTTGCTAAGGCTCCCGCTCACCCTCGAGGACGGCAGGGATCTTGGCCAAGTCGGCGAGCATCTCCTCATCCAGGGGCGGCATCGGCGTGTCGGAGTACTTGGGCATGACCTTGAAGATCTCCTTGACGATGTCCGCCTGGCAAAAAGCACAACAACGACACAGCTACAACGCTCAGCTCCATGCCCACCGCGCGCGCTCCCAGCCTTCGTCTTGCCGGCCACCTTCTTCTGGGAGCGGAAGAAGGCCTTCAGGTCCTCCACCTTCTTCTCGTTGGCCTCCCGGGCCTCGTAGTACGGCCCGATGAGATCTGTGGCCGTCTTCAGGAACTCCTCCGGCGCAGTCCTGGTGTTGAACTCCTTGACCTCCGCCTCGGAATGGTTCGCCTTGTAGTCCTCGATCTCCTGTGCCACACCCATGCAGTAGTCGACGCGACTCATGTCATGTTATGTCACTTTGGCACTCTCCGCATTATGCAAACTGCAGCGCGAAATTTGAGAGCGGGTAGTTTGAGCAAACCTGAACACTACAGTCACGAGCCCAGAAACTATAACCAACGCCTACACTGTCTACACGCACATGTGCACAGCTGGCGGAAGCAAGCGGGCTCCTGCGCCAGCGCCAAAGCCTTCTGGGCGAGGCGCTCGTGCAAGACCCGGGGGAACCTCACCTTGAAGTCGTCGGAGGGCGGGTTCTCCTTCAGCATCTTGTCGATCTCACCCTTCAGCTCTTTCGGGGCGCTGCTGGCGCTGTTGGCCTTGGAGATGAAGTCGTGGACCTTCTGCGCAGTGTCCTTGGAGAACTTGTAGGCGTCCTCAAAGGGGGCGCTGTCGGAGACCTCCTTGTCCTCGGCCTCGGCCACGCGCGCCTTCATGGACGCGTACATCCAGCGGCGGTCGGCGTCGCGGTCGATCTCCACGACGCGTCGCTTCAGGCCGAAGTCGTAGGAGACCAGGGCCGCCTTGTTCTTCAGAGCATCGTAGTCAGGAGTCCGCTGCTCCGCGTCCTGCGCTCAGGGTCGGTGTCCAAGGACGTGGGGAGGCTTCTGGGCTTCTGCATAGCACACCTACCGGCAGCGCGTCACCTACAGGACAAAGTGCAGCCTGAGCGCTTCTGCTCCCGCAGGCACTAGCTGGGTACTAGTTACGTGGGCAACATGGGAAGCTCCCTTATGTCCTTCTTGTAGTCATCCTTTTCCTCGGTGCTCAGAGAAAACACAAATTACTTGGACAGCACTACAGACGTCTGAAAATGCTGGAAAAAGCTGGAAACATTCCACTAAGGAACTTCCTCTGCAGCTACTGCGTCAACCTTTACAGGCAGCCCAGCGTCGTTGTCGAAGAACTTCTTGAGGACCTTGGCGAAGGACTGGATCTTCTCCTCTGGCAGGTCCTGGCTGAAGGTGTCGCTCTTGCGGAACTTCTTGTCGAACTCGTTCTGCGCCTGCTTCAGGATCAAAGCTTGCTCATCCTTGCTCAGGGAATCCTTCCAGGCGTAGAAGTCATCCTTGAAGCCTCGCATGGCCGTTCGGCTCTGCCGCGAAGACGCCGGCGCAGTGCCAGTCAGGAAGGAGGTCCTCATGTCTTGCGACTCGAAACATGATGCCGTGCTCGACTGCGCAGGACTACATTTCCGCTAGGGCCGCTAGGGTCGCTACTCTCTGCACCATGTTCCGACTTGAGATGTGCAGGATGGGTAACCTCACCTGCTTACAGTAGTTGAAGCGCATGTGAAACGCCCCATTGCGTGCCAAAGGCTCTGCTGGGATCCCAGGAGCGAGACCAGAAGCCAGGACGACGCAGCGAGCAGCAAAGACGGCAAAATCCGAGACTGCGTCATCCCTGACCTCCGCCACAGAAACGAAGGGCTTCTTGCATACATGCATATAATCTGCCTGAATGGATTGTGCATCAGGCGACTAACCCTCCTTCCAAGCCAGGGCCGCACATGTGGCACATTTTTTTGCAAACAGGTTGAACATTGCATTGGGGCGAGACTTTGCTAGGGACCCTTGAGGGGCCCCAAATCCCCCCATCGCAGTGCACCCATCAAGGCCGCAACCAGGGCCCTGCACACCTATAGGGATGCTTATATGGGGTGCACGACTCCCGTGGTGCTCCGCGGGTTTCATTGACGCAAGCCCAGCCATTCAGCCTGCTCCGTCGACAGCTTCGGGCTGCTCAATCTATATGGGGTGTAGGGTTTTGTTTAGGGCTTAGGGCCCTAAATCTAACGCTTGGACAGCCCATTCTTAGATTCTGGGCAGATACCAGTACAAGCTTCCATTTCCTTCGGCCAAGCGGCTGATGGGCCTTGCGATTTATCAGGCGAGGTCCTGTTGGCACTTGGGCCGAGATGCCTGCAAAAGTCCATCTGGCAAAAGCCTTCGTGCCCTGCCCGGCCATAGACCTCCTTTTGCAGAGGCCAAAAGCCGCAACCGAACAAGTCTGCAGCCGCATGTGTTTAAGAAGACGCCGGAAAGCCGAAATTACATAACCTCGGGCCCCCGGAGTGGCCCAAGAACCTGCAGGAGGACGGAAACGCCTACTATGACGTGTGACACTGGTGCAGTGCAGTACATGTGCTGTTCACATGTGAGTCGAGGGCCGATGCTGACCACGTCATCATCGGATTGCGTACAACTGAGTGCCTTCGACTAGACTAGACAGGACCATACTGTGGGCCCTTTGCGAGCCAAACTCCTAAACCAGGATGTCAGCCTTCCGACCTCCTCCCCCGTGCCGATACGATCCCTGAAACCACGGCCTGTGGCGACATGTACCAACAAAATGAACCGTGATTCCTGACACAAGCGTGCTGCAGAGTCGAGCAGAATGCCGGCTTTTTCCAGCCATTGCCAAGTCTTGCAAGCAAAAAACTGCGCTCGAGCGCATGCATGAAGAACTCATGAGGCATCCATTGCATCATTGCAATATAGTATAGCTGATGCCTCAAGTGCTAGTACGTGCGACGGCCTTGTTGCGTCCATCTTCGACAGAGCAAACTATATGTTTCAAAGCGGCTGTTAGGTGATTTGGCTATGAGGGTCTCTGAAATTATTTCTTATGTTAGTAGTTTAAGACTCCAGCATCTCGCGGGCCGCTGACCCACGCCGCCACATGGGCCAACTTCCCGCCTCAACGGCGAGCCTCCTCGAGCTGCTTGCGGAGGCGATCCACCTCGTCCTAGCCCAAACGCTGCAAGTTCATGTGACAAAGATCGAACTTGCATCACGAAGATGGTTGAGTTGTTGTGACTTCCTCGGGCGTTATCTATATCTCCACGTTATGGTGTCCTTTGGCTCTGGATTTGGGGGCTTTCGGCCACGTGAACGACTTGTGGCTCTCTGGCAATTGTGAGGCCTTAGTTCCTTAGATACTCGATGAAGGGTCCTGGTCTTCGGCGAGAGCCGCCTCCTGCTGCTTGGCCCAGCCGCTCAGGGACTCCTGGACATCCACTCCGGCTTGCTCGTACCTTGCAACTCAGCGCTTTGCTGCATGATCCCGGAGGCATGAGGTCAGGATGTCCTGCACCCCCCCAACCCCCCCTAGCCCAAACACGCTCCAAAAATTGGGGCCTTCTGTGCCTTCTTGGGCAATGGGGTCAGGCCCCATTTGCTCCGTCCAAACACATCAAACGCTCGGATCCAGGGCGCTCTTTGTTCCACTCGTCGAAGGCCTTCTCGGCCTCCTTCACGGTCTCGAAGACGCCCAGGAGATACTTGTTGCCGAAGGAGTCGATCGCCTCGGACTTGTAGAGCTTCTCGGCGGTGCCCCAGTTGTGCTTGAACCTGGCATTCAAGATGCGGGAGTTGCTTTTAACATTTCACCTTCATCGAGAATTGCAAAGATGGCCAGTTGCTAAGGCTCCCGCTCACCCTCGAGGACGGCAGGGATCTTGGCCAAGTCGGCGAGCATCTCCTCATCCAGGGGCGGCATCGGCGTGTCGGAGTACTTGGGCATGACCTTGAAGATCTCCTTGACGATGTCCGCCTGGCAAACAACACAACAACGACACAGCTACAACGCTCAGCTCCATGCCCACCGCGCGCGCTCCCAGCCTTCGTCTTGCCGGCTACTTTCTTCTGGGAGCGGAAGAAGGCTTTCAGGTCCTCCACCTTCTTCTCGTTGGCCTCCCGGGCCTCGTAGTACGGCCCGATGAGATCGGTCGCCGTCTTCAGGAACTCCTCCGGCGCAGTCCTCGTGTTGAACTCCTTGACCTCCGCCTCGGAATGGTTGGCCTTGTAGTCCTCGATCTCCTGTGCCGTCGTCAACGCGACTCATGTCATGTCATGTCACTTTGGCACCGCATTATGCAAACTGCAGTGCGAAATTTGACCGCGGGTACTTTGCGCAAACCGGAACAGTATAGTCACGAGCCCAGAAACCCAGAAACTATGACCAACGTCTACACGCAGACATCGCCCCAGCACCGAAACCAAGCGGGCTCCTGCGCCAGCGCCAAAGCCTTCTGGGCGAGGCGCTCGTGCAAGACCCGGGGGAACCTCACCTTGAAGTCGTCGGAGGGCGGGTTCTCCTTCAGCATCTTGTCGATCTCACCCTTCAGCTCTTTCGGGGCGCTGCTGGCGCTGTTGGCCTTGGAGATGAAGTCGTGGACCTTCTCCGCGGTGTCCTTGGAGAACTTGTAGGCGTCCTCAAAGGGGGCGCTGTCGGAGACCTCCTTGTCCTCGGCCTCGGCCACGCGCGCCTTCATGGACGCGTACATCCAGCGGCGGTCGGCGTCGCGGTCGATCTCCACGACGCGTCGCTTCAGGCCGAAGTCGTAGGAGACCAGGGCCGCCTTGTTCTTCAGAGCATCGTAGTCGGGAGTCCGCTGCTCCGCGTCCTGCGCTCAGGGTCGGTGTCCAATGACTCGTGGAGGCTTCTGAGCGGCTTCCAGCATGCGGAGGGCTCTTCTGCATACTGTAGCACACATTCCAGTAACATGTCCCGGTTCAAGGCAGCTTCTCAGCCGCTGCGTTGTGGGGTTTCGCAATCAGGCCAGACATGCTAAAACCACAAAAACTAAACTTAAAAAGGCAAAACCCAAACATACAAATGTTGCAGGACTCTTGGGAGAACAGGAACACCGACAACCAAAGCAAACAACTAACAAACCCAGAACACCAATTCCAAAAACACCAAAAAACAATACCAAAAGACCAAAATAACCAACAACAACAATTTTCCGGGACTCTGTGAAAGCCGTGGAAATAGGCTTACAAAGTCCCAGAAAATTGGTGTTATTCGTTGTTTTGGTTTGTTGGGTATTGTTTTTGGGTTTTTTGGCAATTGGTTTTTGGTCTGATTGTTTTGGTTTCGGTGTCCTAGTTTTCCCACAAGTCCTGCGTTTAGGCTCTTGTTGTTTTGTATTGTTTTTGGGTATGGGTTTTTATTCATTAGCTTCTATAAGCCTTGTACTCACATCCAAGCACATAATTTGGCAGATCTTTTGCCTTTGTAGAACTCCACCTGTGCACACCATGGGAAGCCATGCAGCCAAACAGGAAATCCAAGACAGCACTCTCACGTTTGATGACGCAGTACACGTGTCGGGCCAACAACTAAAGGGGCCAGAAAGGGCAAACGCAAGAAAAGAAGACAATAAAAAGAAGCAACATGTCAAGAATTAGATGAAGGAAATGTGAAGGAAATGTAACGAGAGAAGAAAAAATAGAGAACTGTAAAGTGAATCATTAAATGAATATGCGAGAAGACGAAATTCCTGAATCTACAAAGTAATAAAAGAGAAGTTACATAGAATGACCACAAGAAAGGAAAAATATTGTGATGAAATTTCTAAACTAACAAAAACGATTTCCTAAAGATGTAGCAACATGAAAGTGTACTAGCAGAAGTTAATTCACAAGGATCTGGAAGATAGAAAGCTTCTCCAGGCCACATCCGTAAAGTTGGACAAGACAATAAATGAAAAAATATGTCTAAAGAAGGATATACATGATGGAGCTTCAGAAATTAGAAAACCCCCCAAAACCGACAACAGATTAGGGGCTTTTACGCAAATATACCTTTAACAATACTTCTACAGGATGGAAAGGGCATTTTTCTAGATGCAACGCATTAAAGAAATGACAGGGTACAGGACGTCTTTGATAATATAATCTTGTACTCTTCCCCATTAATTTCATTCACGGATGTACAATTTATCTTCATGTCGTGGGTGTATTGAATGGAGGAAAAGGTCCTAAGGAAAATAATTATATTGCTGGTAAAGGGCCCTGATTCTAATGGTAAATATACACATGAATGAAACGACCTCATGAATGCACTACATAATGTTATTGTGAGGCGTGCGTTTCACTCACCCACAAAATATTACTATCAACGTGTGCTCTTCATGGACGCACTCCTGGGCAGTTAAGGTTTCCACGGCTGGACAGGAAATTTAGTACTAACTCCCTCACCTTGTTCAGCCGTCACACCTTGAGACCCTGTTTAACGCCTGGGCTGGATAACACTAAAAGGCCTAGAGATGGGAACTCTCTTGACAAGGAACCCACCCAAATGCTTCGATCGCGGAAATATCACAACAATTTGCTTCCAGAACATGGCCCGACTTTTCGTGCTTACTTAGGCCGAAGGCCCGACTTTTCGTCATTGGTGAAGCACTGATGATTCAAAAGGAAAAGTACGGCTGATATACCTTCTGTGCTAATCTCTTTAAAATTGCCGATTAGTAGTATGTCTCGGCGCGAGATATGGGATTTGAGGATTCTCATACTGTATTTTCCTTACTTTAAAATGGGCGCGGGAAATCATTGCACTGAAAAAGCCCTAAAAACACAGCGACTGCCTTCACCCATGTCCCCTAGAATGGTGCTAGATAGGAAAAACGCAGCATGAGTGACCCACAGCTGCTATGCGAAGCCCTTGTCCTTCTTGTAGTCATCCTTTTCCTCGGTGCTCAGAGAAAACAAATTACTTGGACAGCACTACAGGCGTCTGAAAATGCTGGAAAATGCTGGAAACATTCCACTCAGGAACTTCTACCTCTGCAGCTGCTACGTCAACCTTTACAGGCAGCCCTGCGTCGTTGTCGAAGAACTTCTTAAGGACCTTGGCGAAGGACTGGATCTTCTCCTCTGGCAGGTCCTGGCTGAAGGTGTCGCTCTTGCGGAACTTCTTGTCGAACTCGTTCTGCGCCTGCTTCAGGATCAGAGCTTGCTCATCCTTGCTCAGGGAATCCTTCCAGGCGTAGAAGTCATCCTTGAAGCCTCGCATGGCCGTTCGGCTCTGCCGCGAAGCCGGCGCAGTGCCAGTCAGGAAGGAGGTCCTCGTGTCTTTCGTCAGAAAACTGCTCCCACTTAAGATGTGCGACATAGGCAACCTCACCTGCTAAATTAGTTGAAGCGTCATACGTTCAGTCAACACCGTGATTTGCGTGCCAAAGGCTCTGCTGGGATCCCAGGAGCGAGACCAGAAGCCAGGACGAGGCAGCAAGCAGCAAAGACGGCAAAATCCGAGACTGCGTCATCCCTGACCTCCGTGAGGGGAAGGGCTTGAGAGTTGATGTTTTCAGCTCCGATGCCGCTGCTGCGAAGTTATTCAGGGCTCAAAGGGGTTCACTTTGCAGGCTGTAGTGCGGGATGTGTGGGGCCTCGGTTGACAAGCTCTGATTCCCCGTCAGTCCCTTCACAGCATGCTCCAAGTGGCCTGAATCGACCGGACTATTTCCGGTGCAAGGTCCCCGCTGGTGGGCACTTGGGCCAAAATTCCTGGGGTCCAGGCATTGCCTTTGCTTGTGCAGCCAACTCGCTGTGAGTAGGAGGACGACATGGTCGGAGTTTTGTGGTTCAGTGAAGTTTAGTGTTGGCAGGAACTTGACAAACCAATCTGGGGAACGCTTCATTTTCATGATCCAGCTGGTTGTCAAAAATCATGAACTGCGATGAAGTGTGAGCACTTGCAGTTCGTGAAGAACTGGCGTGGCATCCTTTGCAAAAGCTTGCAAAGCGCCTGGTTCGGTACATGCAATGCACAGAAACGGAGGAGATGCTCCCTTGGAAAGAGGAGACCCATGTGCTGTTGTCCTGCTGCGCCTGTCTTTCAAAGACAAGGGCTTCTGATGGCTGGTCTCTCCACGGCGGCCTTGATCTACTCAACTGTCCGATGGTGCATATATCATGACTGCCATGTCCTGAAGGACCTCCTTTCGCAGCCCCTCAACATCTTGAGCCGTCTACTGTCAGTTTCATTCGAAGAAGCCTATCGGCACCTCAATCGCCCCAAACTAAGCCTAAGCGGCGCTATCATGCACATGCTAACATGCTGGTCGAAGTCAGTTCAAACTTGTTTCATTGAGCTTTGTCTTGGCAACGACTGTGAGTGTGGCGCTACCCGGGGGCGGGGCTGCTCGTTGACGATCCCAAGCTTTCTGCATCTCAACTCGTACATCAAGTGTTGCTGAGTATGTCCCAAGTGCTTGACTAGGCTAAGTCGTCAACAGGTGCCTAATCTATTCAGCCAGATCCGGTATGGTCGCCGTGGACGAGAACAGCTGTCTGGCTTCTCCTTCACCTCAGCGGCGAGCCTCCTCAAGTTGTTTGCGGAGGCGGTCCACCTCATCCTCACAGCGAGATCAGAGAAAATGCCAGATAGCTTTGACCGCTGGCTCTTCAACCATCAAGCGATTAGAACCGATTTCGCAAGTTCCCTGGGCTGGGGTGTAATGATTCCCCTCTGGTCCTGGCTGCACAAGAAACGCGCCTCGCCCAAACGTTGTGTTCTTAAGGCCCGACAACCCCATAGGGAACAACCCACCGGCGCCTGCCCCAGCCGAAAACAGAACCCTAGCCCAGAAACACCCAAACTCTCGACTCAACATCTCTGAACCATAAGCCCAAACCTCACAAGCCTGTATCTGGCTATTGTAGACTCTCGGGCCGAGGCGGTCCATGCGCAGTGCTTACAATTCATCTCGTTCCTGTCCTGGTCTTCGGCGAGCGCCGCCTCCTGCTGCTTGGCCCAGCCGCTCAGGGACTCCTGGACATCCACTCCGGCTTGCTCGTACCTTGCAACTCAGCGCTTTGCTGCATTATCCCGGAGGCATGAGGTCAGGATGTCCCGCCCCCCCCCCTCCAGCGACACTCGGGGCCTTTTATTCCTTCTTAGGCCATGGGGTCAGGCCCTATTTGCTCCGTCCAACCACGTCAAATGTTTGGATCCAGGGCGCTCTTTGTTCCACTCGTCGAAGGCCTTCTCGGCCTCCTTCACGGTCTCAAAGACGCCCAGGAGGTACTTGTTGCCGAAGGAGTCGATCGCCTCGGACTTGTAGAGCTTCTCGGCGGTGCCCCAGTTGTGCTTGAACCTGGCATTCAAGATGCGGGAGTTGCTTTTAACATTTCACCTTCATCGAGAATTGAAAAGATGGCCAGTTGCTAAGGCTCCCGCTCACCCTCGAGGACGGCAGGGATCTTGGCCAAGTCGGCGAGCATCTCCTCGTCCAAAGGCGGCATCGGCGTGTCGGAGTACTTGGGCATGACCTTGAAGATCTCCTTGACGATGTCCGCCTGGCAAAAAGCACAAAATCCGACACAGCTACAACACCCAGCTCTATGCCCACCGCGCACGCTCCCAGCCTTCGTCTTGCCGGCCACCTTCTTCTGGGAGCGGAAGAAGGCCTTCAGGTCCTCCACCTTCTTCTCGTTGGCCTCCCGGGCCTCGTAGTACGGCCCGATGAGGTCGGTCGCCGTCTTCAGGAACTCCTCCGGCGCAGTCCTGGTGTTGAACTCCTTGACCTCCGCCTCGGAATGGTTCGCCTTGTAGTCCTCGATCTCCTGTGCCACACCCATGCAGTCGTCTACGCGACTCATGTCATGTCATGTCACTTTGGCACTCTCCGCAATATGCGAACTGCAGTGCGAAATCTGAGAGCGGGTAGTTTGTGAGCAAACCTGAACACTATAGTCACGAGCCCAGAAACTATAACCAACGTCGACACTGTCTACACGCACATGTGCACATCTGGCGGAAGCAAGCGGGCTCCTGCGCCAGCGCCAAAGCCTTCTGGGCGAGGCGCTCGTGCAAGACCCGGGGGAACCTCACCTTGAAGTCGTCGGAGGGCGGGTTCTCCTTCAGCATCTTGTCGATCTCACCCTTCAGCTCTTTCGGGGCGCTGCTGGCGCTGTTGGCCTTGGAGATGAAGTCGTGGACCTTCTCCGCAGTGTCCTTGGAGAACTTGTAGGCGTCCTCAAAGGGGGCGCTGTCGGAGACCTCCTTGTCCTCGGCCTCGGCCACGCGCGCCTTCATGGACGCGTACATCCAGCGGCGGTCGGCGTCGCGGTCGATCTCCACGACGCGTCGCTTCAGGCCGAAGTCGTAGGAGACCAGGGCCGCCTTGTTCTTCAGAGCATCGTAGTCAGGAGTCCGCTGCTCCGCATCCTGCGCTCAGGGTCGGTGTCCAAGGACGTGGGGAGGCTTCTGGGCTTCTGCATAGCACACCTACCGGCAGCGCGTCACCTACAGGACAAAGTGCAGCCTGAGCGCTTCTGCTCCCGCAGGCACTAGCTGGGTACTAGTTACGTGGGCAACATGGGAAGCTCCCTAGTGTCCTTCTTGTAGTCATCCTTTTCCTCGGTGCTCAGGGAAAACAAATTTCGTGGACAGCATCTCAAACTGCAGACGTCTGAAAAAGCGATGCAAACATTTCACTGTGGAACTTCTACCTCTGCAGCTACTACGTCAACCTTTACAGGCAGCCCGGCGTCGTTGTCGAAGAACTTCTTAAGGACCTTGGCGAAGGACTGGATCTTCTCCTCTGGCAGGTCCTGGCTGAAGGTGTCGCTCTTGCGGAACTTCTTGTCGAACTCGTTCTGCGCCTGCTTCAGGATCAAAGCTTGCTCATCCTTGCTCAGGGAATCCTTCCAGGCGTAGAAGTCATCCTTGAAGCCTCGCATGGCCGTTCGGCTCTGCCGCGAAGCCGGCGCAGTGCCAGTCAGGAAGGAGGTCCTCGTGTCTTTCGTCAGAAAACTGCTCCCACTTAAGATGTGCGGCATAGGCAACCTCACCTGTTAAATCAATTGAAGCGTCATATGTTCAGTCAACACCGTGATTTGCATGCCAAAGGCTCTGCTGAGATCCCAGGAGCGAGACCAGAAGCCAGGACGAGGCAGCAAGCAGCAAAGACGGCAACATCCGAGACTGCGTCATCCCTGACCGAGTCGGAAGGGCTTGAGACTTCAGGGGTGCATGGTCTGTCTCATCTGCCAGATTCAGGAGGTTTTCATCAGTCAGGGAGTGTGGGGAGTATGGTGGAGAGACCATGCGCTTTGCGTAGCCCAACAGAATTTTGAAGCTTTGAGGTGTCTTGGGTTTCCTGGGTTGGGCTATGATACCGAATTATACCCTATAGCCCTTTATAGGGTTGATTATGGGGATTCTAGGGCCTACTAGCCCATGCAGGTCTGTAGATTTGGCCAGGAGGCTAGGCCGAGTTGAGCTGGACGATGTCAAGGGGGCAACGTCCTATGGGGCACTTGGGCCAAAATTCTGCAAGCACCGTTGCTCCTGCCGGTTGGCGACAGACAGGCCACAGCCCAAAAGCTTCGAGGACTTGCTCAGGGAAGAAATGTACACCAGCAATCACCAGTAGTTAAAGAATGCAGTTGCGGCAGCCGGTAGAGGCGCCGACCGATCTTGACCGTGGAATCAAACTAACCATGGCAACTACCAGCACCAAATAGGCAGATCACCCCAAGACAAACCCCATGACTCGACAGACCTGTTTCTGCGCGAGGCGGCTGCAGGTCAAAAACAAAAACTGACATAGGCGCTCGAGCGCATGCGTTGGTGAAGAACTGGCATGTTCACACGTGCATTACTTGCGCATTGCAAGATACTGCAAGAGCTGTGGGTATGTTCTCTGCACAATCCGGCGCACAGTTGTAGGCATGGCGTCCTGTTGCTTCCTTCGCAGAGGCGTCTCCAAAGCAGCCGCAATCGGACTTCCAGGCTGGGCCAGAGAAACACTTGTTGAAACAAAGCAGTTTATAGTCATCATGCAGCCATAGGCTTAGGGAAGTGCTGTGGAAGTTCTCTTGATTAGGACTGCTTTGGCAATCGAGATGCCGGCAGCATCATCCGCACTGCCCTGCTACTCCGAGCACGTGCGCGGCTCAGCATGGGTCCTGGCTGCTGCTCTCGTTGTTAACCTGCAAGTCTTGTCTTCAACATCAACACAGACACGTGGCTATCGACGATGACAATCAAGACCTCTTGGACCAGGTTTAGAATATGTAGCCCGGCCTCAGCGGCGAGCCTCCTCAAGTTGCTTGCGGAGGCGGTCCACCTCGTCCTGGGGTCTTGGCTAGTCTACGGTCGTGCGTGGGCATGCGCCCGCGGTGGAGGCTTGATTGATTTCTATGCCAATGCTGCGGTGCTAGAGTGCGTCTACTTGAGCTGTCACTGGCCACCCTTGCACTAGTAACATGCCTGCGGCCAATTCCGAGGGGGCAAGTCCCTGAAACAAGTCAGGAGAGTAGAATCTGCGCTTCTTGCCAGGACAGAAGATCCCTGGAGCGCAATTGAGCTTTCGAATCCCACAAAGAGGGGTCCTGATCTTCGGCGAGCGCAGCCTCCTGCTGCTTGGCCCATCCGCTCAATGACTCCTGCACATCCACTCCGGCTTGCTCGTACCTTGTGGCATCGTCACGGTCCATGGAAACTAAGACATTGCTGAGAGAAGGTTGCCCCGTGGAGAGCTGACAAGCCAAGTTGCTCCTTGTTCCACTCGTCGAAGGCCTTCTCGGCCTCCTTCACGGTCTCGAAGACGCCCAGGAGGTACTTGTTGCCGAAGGAGTCGATCGCCTCGGACTTGTAGAGCTTCTCCGCAGTACCCCAGTTGTGCTTGAACCTGGCGTTCAAGATGCGGGAGTTGCTTTTAACATTTCACCTTCTCTGAGAATTGAAAAGATGTCCAGTTGCTAAGGCTCCCGCTCACCCTCGAGGACGGCAGGGATCTTGGCCAAGTCGGCGAGCATCTCCTCGTCCAGAGGCGGCATGGGCGTGTCGGAGTACTTGGGCATGACCTTGAAGATCTCCTTGACGATGTCCGCCTGGCAAAAAGCACAACAACGACACAGCTACAACGCTCAGCTCTATGCCCACCGCGCGCGCTCCCAGCCTTGGTCTTGCCGGCCACCTTCTTCTGGGAACGGAAGAAGGCCTTCAGGTCCTCCACCTTCTTCTCGTTGGCCTCCCGGGCCTCGTAGTACGGCCCGATGAGATCGGTCGCCGTCTTCAGGAACTCCTCTGGCGCAGTCCTGGTGTTGAACTCCTTGACCTCCGCCTCGGAATGGTTCGCCTTGTAGTCCTCGATCTCCTGTGCCACACCCACGCAGTAGTCTACGCGAGGCATGTCATGTCATGTAACTTTGGCACTCTCCGCATTATGCAAACTGCAGTGCGAAATCTGAGAGCGGGTAATTTGAGCAAACCTGAACACTATAGTCACGAGCCCAGAAGCTATAACCAACGTCGACACTGTCTACACGCACATGTGCACATCTGGCGGAAGCAAGCGGGCTCCTGCGCCAGCGCCAAAGCCTTCTGGGCGAGGCGCTCGTGCAAGACCCGGGGGAACCTCACCTTGAAGTCGTCGGAGGGCGGGTTCTCCTTCAGCATCTTGTCGATCTCACCCTTCAGCTCTTTCGGGGCGCTGCTGGCGCTGTTGGCCTTGGAGATGAAGTCGTGGACCTTCTCCGCGGTGTCCTTGGAGAACTTGTAGGCGTCCTCAAAGGGGGCGCTGTCGGAGACCTCCTTGTCCTCGGCCTCGGCCACGCGCGCCTTCATGGACGCGTACATCCAGCGGCGGTCGGCGTCGCGGTCGATCTCCACGACGCGTCGCTTCAGGCCGAAGTCGTAGGAGACCAGGGCCGCCTTGTTCTTCAGAGCATCGTAGTCTGGAGTCCGCTGCTCCGCGTCCTGCATCAGGGGCACGGTAGTCTGGCGTCCTTTCTGTGATTGCTACAAGAACATGCGGGAGATCCCGGGGCCTTCTTGTAGTCATCCTTCTCCTGAGCGCTTGACTCAACAGCAAGTGTTAGAAGATGGGGAAAGCCCAAAGCACCGCTTCGTAATTAAAAGATAAGGACTCTTTACATGCTGCAAGACAACGTGCATGATTCCGGAGCTTTCCTGGCTTTCCTGCACAAGGACTCACTGTGCGCCCAAGCATCGTTGTCGAAGAACTTCTTGAGGACCTTGGCGAAGGACTGGATCTTCTCCTCTGGCAGGTCCTGGCTGAAGGTGTCGCTCTTGCGGAACTTCTTGTCGAACTCGTTCTGCGCCTGCTTCAGGATCAAAGCTTGCTCATCCTTGCTCAGGGAATCCTTCCAGGCGTAGAAGTCATCCTTGAAGCCTCGCATGGCCGTTCGGCTCTGCCGCGAAGACGCCGGCGCAGTGCCAGTCAGGAAGGAGGTCCTCATGTCTTGCGATGTGAAGCATGACGCCGTGCTCGACTGCGCAGGACTATGCGTGACATTCCGCTAGCGTCGCTACTTTTATTGCTCCCATGTTCCCACTTAAGATGTGCGACTTGGGCAACCTCACCTCCTTAAGTAGTTGAAGCGTCATACGTCCAGCCGTAACACCGCGTTTGTTGCATGCCAAAGGCTCTGCTGGGATCCCAGGAGCGAGACCAGAAGCCAGGAGGAGCCAGCGAGCAGCAAAGATGATAAAAGCCGAGACTGCGTCATCCCTGGGGACAGGGGGGGGACAGGGCTCTATAGGCATCTAGTCTGGCAACCCTTTGCACCTTTGCCATGATGCCTATGCCGCACCCTGACGTGCATCGATCCCTGTTCAGGGTGACCAGTGCTTAGCCAAGCGTCTGGACCAAGGCGATTCTCTGAGTAAGGTCTGCTGCTTGGGCCAAAAATCCTGAAGTCATCGGTCTGATGCTCGCCTGCTATGTTGCGCTGAGTCGTTCTTGGCCCTTTGGGGTTTCCCAAACACCCGAAGCAGGGGGGGGATCCCTTCTTGGAGGGTCTTGGTGTAGGGATGCACTGCAACTTGTTTGACGCAGGCCCTAACTTTTTGGAAGCTAACTCCTTCCGCCACAGCAACGTTAACTAGACAATGACTCTGCGTCCTCCACAGGCAACGCTTCTAGAATGAATTTAACGACGATGCCACCTGAATGGACTGAATGCGGCCCTCGTGGTTCATGCTCATGACGCAACTGCACAAGGAACAAATGTGGGAGGGGGGATCTGTTTGCTGTTAGGGTGGTTATTTAGCATCCGCCGCAATCAGCCATCATGTTCCTTTTCTTGGCCCTCGCAGTCAAAAACTGTCAATCGCGCTCGAGCGCATGCTTGGGTGAAGAACTGATAAGGCCGCCGCATAAGATTGCAAAGCGCCTGAGGGTCTCACGAGCCGGTACAAATACGTGCTACGGTGCCCAGTTGCGTCGATCTTCGAGACACTGGGGCTTGTCCCTCCACAGCAGGCCGTGATCTGGTTGGGTGACGGTTGAATCTGTCTCCAATGCGGCACCCTTCTTATGTAATTAGCACTTTTCCTCGATGTCGCATCCATGCTGTCTGAACTTTGTCAACCAACCCTTTGCAGCATGAAGATTGCCTAATGAGCACACCCTTTTTTCCACAACGGAAGGAGGAGGAGCCTGACTGAACTGATTAGCCGAGCTTGGGGGGTGCCTAAGTTTTGAATAGTTACCCCATCGGCACAATCGACTGTGTGATGTATGATGTAGTCTACACGCAGAGGTTTCTCCGGGCCTTGTGGCTGTTTCCGATAATGCTTGATAAACAGTCGATATGTTGGGGAAAAGATCTCACAAACCGCTGTGGGCCTGAAATGCAAGCTCGGTGGCTTTCCTGCCTCAGCGGCGTGCCTCCTCAAGTTGCTTGCGGAGGCGATCCACCTCGTCCTGGGAGGGCAGGCCGCGGTGACGTCATGGGTTTTGGATATGTTGTGGCATTGTGACTTGTGAAGTCTTGGTTGCGCTATACATGGGTGCCCATTTCTGCTTCATGGGTCTTCTATAACCCCCCGACCCCCAAAGAAGGGCAATAAGGGCGTTGCGCTTTTCTTTGTGAAGAGGGTGCATGTTGATGCCACAGATACTCCGTGCGTACGAGGCACACGAGGCGCTTCTCAAAGCATCATTAATGCGTTTCAGTAGCTCTGGGTGTGCAGTTGTCATGTGCTTGCACCCTCACCCTCGACCCACAACCTTCGGGTTGTAATCTCCGCTATCATCGCTTTGGCATGCATTGTGCACCTGTCGTCGGGGTGTCCTGGTCTTCGGCCAGCGCCGCCTCCTGCTGCTTCGCCCAGCCGCTCAGGGACTCCTGGACATCCACTCCGGCTTGCTCGTACCTTGCAACTCAGCGCTTTGCTGCGTGATCCCGGAGGCATGAGGTCAGGATGTCCCCGCCCCCCCCCCCCCCCCCCCCCCGCGACACTCGGGGCCTTTTATTCCTTCTTAGGCCCTATTTGCTCCGTCCAACCACGTCAAATGTTTGGATCCAGGGCGCTCTTTGTTCCACTCGTCGAAGGCCTTCTCGGCCTCCTTCACGGTCTCGAAGACGCCCAGGAGGTACTTGTTGCCGAAGGAGTCGATGGCCTCGGACTTGTAGAGCTTCTCTGCGGTACCCCAGTTGTGCTTGAACCTGGCGTCCAGGATGGCAGGAATTGCTTCAAGCAATTTAGCCTCTGAACACACAACCAGTTGCTAAGGCTGCCGCTCACCCTCGAGGACGGCAGGGATCTTGGCCAAGTCGGCGAGCATCTCCTCGTCCAGAGGCGGCATGGGCGTGTCGGAGTACTTGGGCATGACCTTGAAGATCTCCTTGACGATGTCCGCCTGGCAAAAAGCACAACAACGACACAGCTACAACGCTCAGCTCTATGCCCACCGCGCGCGCTCCCAGCCTTCGTCTTGCCGGCCACTTTCTTCTGGGAGCGGAAGAAGGCCTTCAGGTCCTCCACCTTCTTCTCGTTGGCCTCGCGGGCCTCGTAGTACGGCCCGATGAGATCGGTCGCCGTCTTCAGGAACTCCTCTGGCGCAGTCCTGGTGTTGAACTCCTTGACCTCCGCCTCGGAATGGTTCGCCTTGTAGTCCTCGATCTCCTGTGCCCAACCCACGCAGTCGTCTACGCGAGCACTAACGAATCATGTCATGTCATTTTGCGTGCTCTCTGCATGATGCAAACTGCAGTGCGAAATTTGACCGTGGGTAGTTTGAGCGAGCCGGAACACTACAGTCACGAGCCCAGAAACTACAACCAACGTCTACACGCAGACATCGCCACAACAGCGGAAGCAAGCGGGCTCCTGCGCCAGCGCCAAAGCCTTCTGGGCGAGGCGCTCGTGCAAGACCCGGGGGAACCTCACCTTGAAGTCGTCGGAGGGCGGGTTCTCCTTCAGCATCTTGTCGATCTCACCCTTCAGCTCTTTCGGGGCGCTGCTGGCGCTGTTGGCCTTGGAGATGAAGTCGTGGACCTTCTCCGCGGTGTCCTTGGAGAACTTGTAGGCGTCCTCAAAGGGGGCGCTGTCGGAGACCTCCTTGTCCTCGGCCTCGGCCACGCGCGCCTTCATGGACGCGTACATCCAGCGGCGGTCGGCGTCGCGGTCGATCTCCACGACGCGTCGCTTCAGGCCGAAGTCGTAGGAGACCAGGGCCGCCTTGTTCTTCAGAGCATCGTAGTCTGGAGTCCGCTGCTCCGCGTCCTGCATCAGGGGCACAGTAGTCTGGAGTCCTTTCTGTGATTGCTACAAGAACATGCGGGAGATCTCGGGGCCTTCTTGTAGTCATCCTTCTCCTGAGCACTTGACTCAACAGCAAATTTTAGAAGATGGGGAAAGCCCAAGCACCGGTTCGTAATCAAAAGATAAGGACTCTTTACATTCTGCACGGCAACGTGCATGATTCCGGAGCTTTCCTGGCTTTCCTGCACAAGAACTACTCGTGCATCCGGGCATCGTTGTCGAAGAACTTCTTGAGGACCTTGGCGAACGACTGGATCTTCTCCTCTGGCAGGTCCTGGCTGAAGGTGTCGCTCTTGCGGAACTTCTTGTCGAACTCGTTCTGCGCCTGCTTCAGGATCAAAGCTTGCTCATCCTTGCTCAGGGAATCCTTCCAGGCGTAGAAGTCATCCTTGAAGCCTCGCATGGCCGTTCGGCTCTGCCGCGAAGACGCCGGCGCAGTGCCGGTCAGGAAGGAGGTCCTCACGTCTTGCGACGTGATACTCGACTGCTCAGGACTATCTGCGGCATTCCGCTAGCATCGCTACTCTTTTTGCACGCATGTGCCCTCGTAAGATGTCCAACATGGGCAACCTCCGCTGCTTATTTGAAGTGCATTTGAAGAGCCCCATGTTCAGCCACACCGTGATTTGCGTGCCAAAGGCTCTGCTGGGATCCCAGAAGCGAGACCAGAAGCCAGGACGAGGCAGCAAGCAGCAAAGACGGCAAAATCCGAGACTGCGTCATCCCTGGGCTGCGTGACTTCGGGAAAAGGCTTCAGGTTGTTTTTAAAGCCTCTTGGTGCTTGTAATTGCTTGTGTGAGACAACAACGATCCACTCACAACGGGCTCACGAATTGGCCAAGTGGCTCAAGCAAGCGGTCGAAACCTTTCCAGGGCAAGATCCTGCTCTATGCACTTGGGCCAAAATTCCTGGGCGACATCGCTCATGCACCTCGTGCTGGCGAATGTTGCGAGGACAAAGGATGCCAGATGCTGTGCAACACAAGCGCACACACACACACACACACACACACACACACACACACACGCACGCTTACACTTGAAACAAGAACACAGACATAGACACGGACACGGACGCAGGCGCAATTCAATGCGTCTTTCCGGAATGCGGCCTCTGGTCAAAAACCACTAATTGCGCCCGAGCGCGTGCATCCACGAAGAACTGGTGAGGCAGCTATTGCGTTGATACTCCTCTGGAAGTGAGGAGAACCTATTCAGAATATCTTGACTTTCCTGATGTTGCCCAGTATCGGTCTTCCAGATACTGGCAGAGGTTGTCTCCAGGCCCCCAGAGCGGCCAAGTTTCGGCAAGTGGAAAAACCCTTTCCTTTTAACTCGTAATGGGCACGGCGCCACTGAGCGCCCCCAGAACCCTGAATTTTGCTGAAGCCATGGGTGGGGGGGGGGGGGGGGGGGGCACTGCAGCACTGTGTGGACATGCCTCATACAGGAGTTGATGTGTTACCGAGATGTCTTGTCAACCTCCTTACTCCCGACTCATGAATCAGGGTGGAGGGGATGTTGGTGGCTGACGACTGGAAGCAAGGTATAGACTTACACTGCAGCCCCTTTAAGTGGCCGCTGTGGGAGAAAGTAGAGCTGCCTGGAGTTCACTGAGCTTGGCCTCTCAGCGGCGTGCCTCCTCAAGCTGCTTGCGGAGGCGGTCCACTTCGTCCTGGCAGGGAGGTCTTGGGCATGGTGACCCCAATCAAACACACGGGCCCGGCATTCGTTTTTTTAATTTTGGAAGCTTGTTACATTGTGCCGCAGCCATGCCCTTGTCTTTGGCGCAACCCGGTACAGTAAAGAAGGGCAGACTCAACAAGAAGGAACCTGCAGGTGCAGCCCAAACAGAGCTGCCCAGTACTGCACGTGCATCACCGGTCGGGATCAAAGTGTGCCGCTATTTGACTTTGGCGCAACGTAAGTTGCCGAAGCCACGACCACAAAGCAAAGCTGGTCAGCACAGTCACTTCACTGATGCTTCACTCTGACCTGCTGCACATTGGCACAACATTTCCTAGCACGAGGGCCTGTGCTAACCGAGAATCAAACCTCAATTGGGGGAATCAAACACCAACTCCAAAGACGTCATAGGCAATCACAACTGTTCACAAACATCTACATCTACATGCAAACATTGGCGTGTTGCTCAACAACCGATCATGCCGTATGCGCGTTGCACCCACATTGCTCGGACTGCAGGGGCTGCTCCAGGCAAATGCTTGCAAGCAAATACTTGTGGCAACCACACTGCTGTAGCTGCAAATACGGTCATGATTGGTCATCCTTTTGGAAGAAGTGTATCCTGCCCGCAATTCCGGAACAGCACTCCCTATGATCTTGGAACCCCTGTTAATCCTCTCCTGGTCTTCGGCAAGCGCCGCCTCCTGCTGCTTGGCCCAGCCGCTCAAGGACTCCTGCACGTCCACTCCGGCTTGCTCGTACCTTGGGTGGCTTCTTTGCAGTGGTCAAGAAAGTATTTTCTACCGATTAGGAAACAAATTGCGAAGCTTCCGAGAGCTTTCGAAGCAAATGCTGCGGTCCGAAATGCTCCTTGTTCCACTCGTCGAAGGCCTTCTCGGCCTCCTTCACGGTCTCGAAGACGCCCAGGAGGTACTTGTTGCCGAAAGAGTCGATCGCCTCGGACTTGTAGAGCTTCTCCGCGGTACCCCAGTTGTGCTTGAACCTGGCATTCAAGATGCGGGAGTTGCTTTTAACATTTCACCTTCATCGAGAATTGCAAAGATGGCCAGTTGCTAAGGCTCCCGCTCACCCTCGAGGACGGCAGGGATCTTGGCCAAGTCGGCGAGCATCTCCTCGTCCAGAGGCGGCATGGGCGTGTCGGAGTACTTGGGCATGACCTTGAAGATCTCCTTGACGATGTCCGCCTGGCAAAGCACAAAAAAACGACACAGCTACAGCGCCCTAGAACACACTTGTACAGTACGCTACTACGCTCCTGGTGATCTCTGGCACTGATTTGACGCCACCGTGCACGCCCCCAGCCTTCGTCTTGCCGGCCACTTTCTTCTGGGAGCGGAAGAAGGCCTTCAGGTCCTCCACCTTCTTCTCGTTGGCCTCGCGGGCCTCGTAGTACGGCCCGATGAGATCGGTCGCCGTCTTCAGGAACTCCTCTGGCGCAGTCCTGGTGTTGAACTCCTTGACCTCCGCCTCGGAATGGTTCGCCTTGTAGTCCTCGATCTCCTGTGCCCAACCCACGCAGTCGTCTACACGAGCACTAACGAATCATGTCATGTCACTTTGCGTGCTCTCTGCATGATGCCAACTGCAGTGCGAAATTTGACCGCGGGTAGTTTGCGCAAACCGGAACACTACAGTCACGAGCCCAGAAACCCAGAAACTATGACCAACGTCTACACGCAGACATCGCCCCAGCAGCGGAAGCAAGCGGGCTCCTGCGCCAGCGCCAAAGCCTTCTGGGCGAGGCGCTCGTGCAAGACCCGGGGGAACCTCACCTTGAAGTCGTCGGAGGGCGGGTTCTCCTTCAGCATCTTGTCGATCTCACCCTTCAGCTCTTTCGGGGCGCTGCTGGCGCTGTTGGCCTTGGAGATGAAGTCGTGGACCTTTTCCGCGGTGTCCTTGGAGAACTTGTAGGCGTCCTCAAAGGGGGCGCTGTCGGAGACCTCCTTGTCCTCGGCCTCGGCCACGCGCGCCTTCATGGACGCGTACATCCAGCGGCGGTCGGCGTCGCGGTCGATCTCCACGACGCGTCGCTTCAGGCCGAAGTCGTAGGAGACCAGGGCCGCCTTGTTCTTCAGAGCATCGTAGTCTGGAGTCCGCTGCTCCGCGTCCTGCATCAGGGGCACGGTAGTCTGGCGTCCTTTCTGTGATTGCTACAAGAACATGCGGGAGATCCCGGGGCCTTCTTGTAGTCATCCTTCTCCTGAGCACTTGACTCAACAGCAAATTTTAGAAGATGGGGAAAGCCCAAGCACCGGTTCGTAATCAAAAGATAAGGACTCTTTACATTCTGCACGGCAACGTGCATGATTCCGGAGCTTTCCTGGCTTTCCTGCACAAGAACTACCCGTGCATCCGGGCATCGTTGTCGAAGAACTTCTTGAGGACCTTGGCGAAGGACTGGATCTTCTCCTCTGGCAGGTCCTGGCTGAAGGTGTCGCTCTTGCGGAACTTCTTGTCGAACTCGTTCTGCGCCTGCTTCAGGATCAAAGCTTGCTCATCCTTGCTCAGGGAATCCTTCCATGCGTAGAAGTCATCCTTGAAGCCTCGCATGGCCGTTCGGCTCTGTCGCGAAGACGCCGGCGCAGTGCCAGTCAGGAAGGAGGTCCTCAGGTCTTGCGACGTGAAGCATGACGCCGTGCTCGACTGCGCAGGACT
This sequence comes from Symbiodinium natans, assembly GCA_905221605.1. Lineage (NCBI taxonomy): Eukaryota > Dinophyceae > Suessiales > Symbiodiniaceae > Symbiodinium > Symbiodinium natans. The sequence goes on from CAJNDS010002102.1 coordinate 1,202,196, forward strand.
ATGCGTGACATTCCGCTAGCGTCGCTGCTTTTATTACTCCCATGTTCCCACTTAAGATGTGCGACTTGGGCAACCTCACCTCCTGAAGTAGTTGAAGCGTCATATGTTCAGCCAACACCGCGTTTGTTGCATGCCAAAGGCTCTGCTGGGATCCCAGGAGCGAGACCAGAAGCCAGGAGGAGCCAGCGAGCAGCAAAGATGATAAAAGCCGAGACTGCGTCATCCCTGACCTCCGTGACAGAGAGGAAGGGGAGGGTTTCATAGCTAGGTTTTGATGAAAGCATTGGCAGCCCCAGGGGACTCGGTGGGTTTAGTCGCTCACTCTCGCACGAGGCAGGCAAGGTCCGTTAGTCTGTGTAAGACAAAGGGATGAGATGTCCATGCCAAGCCACAGAGAAAGTAAAACCTATTCCCGCCCCTTCAGACCCAACTACTACATCGGCATCGACCTCATTCAGTGAAACAACTACTGTAGATATGTGTACATACCGTCACTTTGGACCAGACACGGTGGGTTTAGGGTTTAGGAAGCCTAGGTAGGGGTTTAGGGGTTGATTGGTTGACCTGTGCTACGCTCGCTTTGGCAGGCATCACATGTGGCCAAGCGGCTGAACCAAGGAACCAAACACGTTCCAAGTCAAGGTCCTGCTGGGCTCTTGAGCCAAAAATCCTGCAGAAGTCCTAAAACCTAAACCCTAAACCCTAAAGCCTAAACCCTGAACCCTAAACCCTGAAACCACAAACCCTATTTTTCGCGGCCCACAGCCCTTCGATAGGTTGAGACCGGCATCATGGATAATCATGTGCCAGGGGCATTGTCCAAGCGAACATAGTACGTTTGATCTGGTATCCCTGCCTCGGCCTAGCCTCAACTTCCACTTACCCAAGGTCACAATGTGAAACAACCGCAGCAACGGTCTCAAGCTGTCGGCGATTGAGGGCTTTAAGCTTGCAAGGCCTGGAGCTTCTTAGGGTTTAATCGCTCACACTCGGACAAGCCAGGCGAGGCACACAGGTTCCACAGTCTCTTCTTAGGGTTTAGGGTTTAGGGTTTAGGGTTCAGGGTTTAGGGTCTCTTCAAGGCTTTCTTGCTCCCAAAAATCTCTGCTGCTGCGCTCGAGCGCATCCCATCTGTGAAGAACTGGCCAGGCATCTGTTGCAAAAGTTTGCAAAGGACCCAGCAACGTCAAGAGCTAATCGGTGCATCGCACAAATTTGGCGACTCAGACACTCTCATGGAGTCTCGGTGCCCCGCTGAATCGGTCTTCGAGACAACGGGGGCTTCTCCAAAGCGGCAGAGGGCACAAATCTTGTGCACGAATGGATGGTTGTACACTATGTCGTACTCAGAGAAAAACAGTATATGCAAGTCTCGACGCTCTGCTATCACCCCAAAAAAACTTGCTGTCGCCACACGCCAAAGCTAGCTTATCGCATTGCTCCAGTGTCTGCTTCATGACCATGTTGACCAGTGTTCGGAACTAAAGGGCTGAAGCAAGTTGGACCGACTTAACGACCACCTTCCATATCCTCTAATGCCATATGGGGCACCTCGATCTGGGGCCCTAAGCAATAAGCCCTAAACCCTTAAATAAACCCTGAAACCCTGAACGCTAATAAGCCTAAACCCTAGCAGCAACCACGTCTCGGAGGATCTTTGTAGCCACCTTGGAGCTGCCTCAGCGCCGAGCCTCCTCGAGCTGCTTGCGGAGGCGATCCACTTCGTCCTCGATGGGACTTGGTGACTTAGGGTCTATCGGGCGCAGTATCTGCACAAGCGCGTCACAGATGTTCAGGCACTGCAGGGGTTTCGGGTTTAGGGTTTCGACTCTCACAACTGGCGGCTAGCGCACGCGCAGGCAAGGCTCCAGAAGTTTCAGGCAATGAGAAACACAACACGTTGGTCATGACTGACGAACTACTAGAGTTTCTGACGTCGGCGAATATCTCCTCTTAAACTCTCACCAAACCACAGGCAGGATTACGAACAGTACACTACGATCACATCCACCCACACAGTCGACCCGTGGAAAGCAGATGTCCCTCATCACCTGGGTTCAGCCGAGAGAGGGTTTAAGGTTTAGGTAGCAGGTTCACTTCGGATCGTTCTGGGCCTGGTCTTCGGCGAGCGCCGCCTCCTGCTGCTTGGCCCAGCCGCTCAATGACTCCTGGACATCCACTCCGGCTTGCTCGTACCTTGTGGTATCGTCAAGGAAGGAAACTAAAACATTGCTGAGAGAGAGGTGCCCCGTGGAAAACGGGAGTCGGTGCAGAGCTGGCAAGCCAAGCTGCTCCTTGTTCCACTCGTCGAAGGCCTTCTCGGCCTCCTTCACGGTCTCGAAGACGCCCAGGAGGTACTTGTTGCCGAAGGAGTCGATCGCCTCGGACTTGTAGAGCTTCTCCGCAGTACCCCAGTTGTGCTTGAACCTGGCGTTCAAGATGCGGGAGTTGCTTTTAACATTTCACCTTCTCTGAGAATTGAAAAGATGGCCAGTTGCTAAGGCTCCCGCTCACCCTCGAGGACGGCAGGGATCTTGGCCAAGTCGGCGAGCATCTCCTCGTCCAGAGGCGGCATCGGCGTGTCGGAGTACTTGGGCATGACCTTGAAGATCTCCTTGACGATGTCCGCCTGGCTAACAACACAACAACGACACAGCTGCAACACTCAGCTCTATTCCCACTGCGCGCGCTCCCAGCCTTCGTCTTGCCGGCCACTTTCTTCTGGGAGCGGAAGAAGGCCTTCAGGTCCTCCACCTTCTTCTCGTTGGCCTCCCGGGCCTCGTAGTACGGCCCGATGAGATCGGTCGCCGTCTTCAGGAACTCCTCCGGCGCAGTCCTGGTGTTGAACTCCTTGACCTCCGCCTCGGAATGGTTCGCCTTGTAGTCCTCGATCTCCTGTGCCGCACCCATGCAGTCGTCTACGCGACTCATATCGTGTCATGTAGCTTTGGCACTCTCCGCATTATGCAAACTGCAGTGCGAAATCTGAGAGCGGGTAATTTGAGCAAACCTGAACACTATAGTCACGAGCCCAGAAACTATAACCAACGTCTACACTGTCTACACGCACATGTGCACATCTGGCGGAAGCAAGCGGGCTCCTGCGCCAGCGCCAAAGCCTTCTGGGCGAGGCGCTCGTGCAAGACCCGGGGGAACCTCACCTTGAAGTCGTCCGAGGGCGGGTTCTCCTTCAGCATCTTGTCGATCTCACCCTTCAGCTCTTTCGGGGCGCTGCTGGCGCTGTTGGCCTTGGAGATGAAGTCGTGGACCTTCTCCGCGGTGTCCTTGGAGAACTTGTAGGCGTCCTCAAAGGGGGCGCTGTCGGAGACCTCCTTGTCCTCGGCCTCGGCCACGCGCGCCTTCATGGACGCGTACATCCAGCGGCGGTCGGCGTCGCGGTCGATCTCCACGACGCGTCGCTTCAGTCCGAAGTCGTAGGAGACCAGGGCCGCCTTGTTCTTCAGAGCATCGTAGTCTGGAGTCCGCTGCTCCGCGTCCTGCATCAGGGGCACGGTAGTCTGGCGTCCTTTCTGTGATTGCTACAAGAACATGCGGGAGATCCCGGGGCCTTCTTGTAGTCATCCTTCTCCTGAGCGCTTGACTCAACAGCAAGTTTTAGAAGATGGGGAAAGCCCAAGCACCGGTTCGTAATTGAAAGATAAGGACTCTTTACATGCTGCAAGACAACGTGCATGATTCCGGAGCTTTCCTGGCTTTCCTGCACAAGAACTCACTGTGCGTCCGAGCGTCGTTGTCGAAGAACTTCTTGAGGACCTTGGCGAAGGACTGGATCTTCTCCTCTGGCAGGTCCTGGCTGAAGGTGTCGCTCTTGCGGAACTTCTTGTCGAACTCGTTCTGCGCCTGCTTCAGGATCAAAGCTTGCTCATCCTTGCTCAGGGAGTCCTTCCATGCGTAGAAGTCATCCTTGAAGCCTCGCATGGCCGTTCGGCTCTGCCGCGAAGACGCCGGCGCAGTGCCGGTCAGGAAGGAGGTCCTGAACACGCGATGTGCGTGCATGTCCAAACGGCCAACAGGTCATGGCAGCGTCGCGTGATGCAGCACTGTAAATGGGAGTTTACGAGAATAGGGGGACCCTTAATGGCCCTAAATATAGACCCCCAATAGTAGGATCCCCCTTATAATAAGGACCCCAGCAAGGTACCCGAAAATTCGGAAACCCCCAGATGGACTGGCTACCTTCTTGAGAATTTCCTTGCCGAGGTTCTGCGATCCCAGGTGCGAAACAAGGAGCCAGGATGAGGCTGCAAGGAGCAACGATGGCAACAGCCGCTGCGTCATCCCTGAGCTCTAGGAAATCCGTCTTCAAGAATCTTCAACTCTCAGTCTGCTTACCTGTTGGCTCCTTTTGGAGCTGCACAAAACTAACCACATTGAGAAACAGACATAGGAATATAATAAAAGCAAGAGAAAAAAAGCGCTGGCAGGAGACCGAGTGTGGCAGGGTACAGGAGAAATTCCGGGACAACTGCACGCGGTGCAACTTGAGCCAAGACCTACATTAAGCCCTGGCACTCTGACGAGCAACAGCACCCGCTCGAAAACTCGTCTTGAAGTCCCACTCTCATGGCTTTTGGGGAGGGGCCGTCGGAGTGAGAAGGACATGTAAAGAGAGAACTGCAGGACCTCTTGCTCGCTCTCTCCCACCCTCGCTCGCGGGCCTGTTTTGCCGTCACTGGCTATACAGGTCAAAAACTCATCAAATGCGCTCGAGCGCTTGTGTCGGTGAAGAACTGATGAGGCATGCAATGAATAAGTTTGCCAAGCGCTTGGCAGCTGCAACCTCCATTTTAGGTCGTTTATGAAATCCATGGTGTTTGCTGGTTGGCTATGTCAGACAAGGGTCCGGCAGCTTGTGTCCAAACGGCCGTGACTAGTGCAAAGCCCCATCGGAATGAACATATCTGAAAAAATTCCTGTGGAAGTTAGGGGCATTACAGTCTCAGGCAGATTTAGTAACCATTTGTGGACCTTTAATCGAGACAACGATCACGGCCTTGCCAAGGGCTTCTCCAAAGGCGGAGGCGGTCTACTCCGTCACCTGTGAAGGAGGCCTTACTTGGGGAGTCGAGTCTGGGTCTAGGTTTAAGGTTGTATTCGGCGGTCCTCGAAAGTAGTCGGCACTTCTTTTTTTTCGGGGGGGGGGGGGGGGGGGGGGGGGCGCCAACCTCAAATAAGGAATAGGATAAACACTTTGAGTGTGCATTCAGGGGACCCCTTTCCATCCTTTAACTCTGGGGATGGCTTGTAATTTATACTTAAACGGAGGTCTTAGTAGAACTCAAAAACTCTTTCAAGCAAGCAACTAAGACGTCGTTAAGCTGCAAGTCTTGTCTTCAACAGCATAAGCACTCACATAACTCACATATCGCCGACGTTGACAATCAAGACCTGGCTTGGACCTGGTTTGGAATAGCCCGGCCTCAGCGGCGAGCCTCCTCAAGTTGCTTGCGGAGGCGGTCCACCTCGTCCTGGAGGGTCTTGTGTAGTCAGTGTAGTCTACGGTCGTGCGTGGGCATGCGCCGCGGTGGATTGATTTCTATGCCAATGCTACGGTGCTAGAGTGCGTCTACTTGAGCTGTCACTGGTCACCCTTGCGCTAGAAACATGCTTGGGGCCAACTCCACGTCCCAGGGGGCAAGTCCCCGAAACAAGAAAGGAGGGTAAAATCTGCGCAGAAGAGGTGCGCCTGTGGCAAGAAGGGCAGGACAGAAAACCCTGGAGCGCGATGGAGCCTCCAAATCCCACAAAGACAAAGAGGGGTCCTGGTCTTCGGCGAGCGCCGCCTCCTGCTGCTTGGCCCATCCGCTCAATGACTCCTGCACGTCCACTCCGGCTTGCTCGTACCTTGTGGCATCGTCAAGGTCCATGGAAACTAAGACACTGCTGAGAGAAGGAGGCCGTGGAGAGCTGACAAGCCAAGTTGCTCCTTGTTCCACTCGTCGAAGGCCTTCTCGGCCTCCTTCACGGTCTCGAAGACGCCCAGGAGGTACTTGTTGCCGAAAGAGTCGATGGCCTCGGACTTGTAGAGCTTCTCCGCGGTACCCCAGTTGTGCTTGAACCTGGCGTCCAGGATGCCAGGAATTGCTTCAAGCAATTTAGCCTATGAACACACAACCAGTTGCTAAGGCTCCCACTCACCCTCGAGGACGGCAGGGATCTTGGCCAAGTCGGCGAGCATCTCCTCGTCCAGCGGCGGCATGGGCGTGTCGGAGTACTTGGGCATGACCTTGAAGATCTCCTTGACGATGTCCGCCTGGCAAAAAGCACAACAACGACACAGCTACAACGCTCAGCTCTATGCCCACCGCGCGCGCTCCCAGCCTTGGTCTTGCCGGCCACCTTCTTCTGGGAGCGGAAGAAGGCCTTCAGGTCCTCCACCTTCTTCTCGTTGGCCTCCCGGGCCTCGTAGTACGGCCCGATGAGATCGGTCGCCGTCTTCAGGAACTCCTCCGGCGCAGTCCTGGTGTTGAACTCCTTGACCTCCGCCTCGGAATGGTTCGCCTTGTAGTCCTCGATCTCCTGTGTTAATCCCACGCAGTCGTCTACGCGACTCATGTCATGTCATGTCACTTTGGCACTCTCCGCATTATGCAAACTGCAGCGCGAAATTTGACAGCGGGTAGTTTGTGAGCAAACCTGAACACTTATAGTCACGAGCCCAGAAGCTATAACCAACGTCGACACTGTCTACACGCACATGTGCACATCTGGCGGAAGCAAGCGGGCTCCTGCGCCAGCGCCAAAGCCTTCTGGGCGAGGCGCTCATGCAAGACCCGGGGGAACCTCACCTTGAAGTCGTCGGAGGGCGGGTTCTCCTTCAGCATCTTGTCGATCTCACCCTTCAGCTCTTTCGGGGCGCTGCTGGCGCTGTTGGCCTTGGAGATGAAGTCGTGGACCTTCTCCGCGGTGTCCTTGGAGAACTTGTAGGCGTCCTCAAAGGGGGCGCTGTCGGAGACCTCCTTGTCCTCGGCCTCGGCCACGCGCGCCTTCATGGACGCGTACATCCAGCGGCGGTCGGCGTCGCGGTCGATCTCCACGACGCGTCGCTTCAGGCCGAAGTCGTAGGAGACCAGGGCCGCCTTGTTCTTCAGAGCATCGTAGTCGGGAGTCCGCTGCTCCGCGTCCTGCATTCAGTGTCGTGACTACGGCATCCAGGCACATAAAGACTCCCGATCTTGACTAGACTCACTAGACGTGCCCGGAGCCTTCTTGTAGTCATCCTTTTCCTGAGCACTTGCTGCGTCAGAACAGAAACCATATCGCAACTCGATTGTGGTTGTTTGGAGGAACATGCGTGCGTTCCTGCACAAGAACTCACTGTGCGTCCGAGCGTCGTTGTCGAAGAACTTCTTGAGGACCTTGGCGAAGGACTGGATCTTCTCCTCTGGCAGGTCCTGGCTGAAGGTGTCGCTCTTGCGGAACTTCTTGTCGAACTCGTTCTGCGCCTGCTTCAGGATCAAAGCTTGCTCATCCTTGCTCAGGGAGTCCTTCCATGCGTAGAAGTCATCCTTGAAGCCTCGCATGGCCGTTCGGCTCTGCCGCGAAGACGCCGGCGCAGTGCCGGTCAGGAAGGAGGTCCTGAAGCAACTCGTATAATCCTATGAGTTAAACCTAGAGCCCAGAGCCAAGCAGAACTGGGCGTGCTTGAAGCCAAGTCTCTGCTGCGAGCCAAGGAGTGAGACAAGGAGCCAGGACGAGGCTGCAAGCAGCACAGCTGGCAAAAGCCGAGACTGAGTCATCCCTGACCTCCGCAAACCAACTCTCTTGCAGATTGTGCTGCCTTGAACAGACATCCGAAACCACTCTGAACTGGCACCGGTTTTGGGGATGTGGGTCTGCGTCGGATGCTTGGAAACCTTGAGTTATTCAAGCCAGGCAGCAGAAGAATGGGAGAAGATCAAAATCTTGCTGGACACTCGAGCCAAAACCCTACACAAGCCCAGTGCACGATCTGGGTGACCATGGATGGTGCTGTTTGGGGCATACAAGATCAAACAAGAAACCCTACAACAAAGGCTGCGTGAAGGCGGAAGTCGCTCCGTCCGAAAGCCTAACCTCTCAGTCTTGGCATTGGGTACAAGCAGAATCTGGGCCAGGCACAGAGAAACAGCTTTGCCAGGATCCACCTGCTCGAGCAGGCCGCCGTCGCGCTACCAGGAAACTGGGGGAGGGAGCGAAAACTTACGTACTGCAGAATGCTCTGAGCGATGACGTGCAGAACCTGCAGAAACCGGGAAGCTGCCTAGGCTTGGTCGTGCTTTCGGCCTCACAACGTTACCCTGCAAACAGGAGGGTCGGTTCGATCGCCGTGAGCTATCAGGATCACACCTTGAATGCGGGTTGGGCAAGGAAAGTTGCCTCCTGCTTTGTTCTGGATCATCTGCTCAGTCAGTTCTCGTAGACTCGTAGAAGCTCACACTATAGCAAGGCTGGGAGCCGAGAATGTCCGCTTCAAGGTCTAAGCTTGGGGATGCCCCCGCAGTGACTTCTCGACATGATGAAAAGCCGGCGCAAGGCACAGAACTGCGTGGCAAATACCTAAAAATCAACAGAGGAAGAACCTTCAAGCTGAGTGCCGGCTGAGTCTCTCCCATCAGTTGTCAGCTCTTTCTGCATGGCGAACGCCGGCAAGACAATCGCTGGAGTCGCTGGAGGCAGCGCAGGGGCACTAGTCACTATTGCCTGGCATTTAAAATTTACAAGCGGCGACCCTGCTTAGGCCGCCTGCACGGGACTAACGGGGACTAATATTGAATCCGCGTGGGAACCCAGCGGCGGCGCTTGCTTCATCGCGTATTCCTCTTCTGCTGTGCATGAGGGGGCGCTCAAGGGCGCCCCCGCCCTTGCTCGCTGTTCCGATCTCTCGCTCTCTCCCTCCCTCTCTCACACTCTCTCTCCTTTCATCCGCTTCTTGTTTTTGTCCTAGCATCTCGTTTTGTCTTCGGAGGCGCTAAGGGGAATCGCTGTCTCTATCGTGTTTTCTCTTGCTTGCTTGCTTGCTTGCTTGCTTGCTTGCTGTGCGTATGACCCCCTAAGGGGCCGCCCCATGGGGCACGCTCAACCGTGTTTTCTCTCTCTCTCTCTCTCTGCCTGCCTTCCGTTGTCACGTTGCATGCAGGATTCAAACACGCTCGACAATGGCGGCCTTTTCTGTGAACCTCGCATCTTTCGAGGTCCAGGGTGAAACTGCAGGGCCATGCATCTTCCACTCCGTGTGACTCCGTGTGACATGCACCTAAACACAGCAACAGCTTGGCGGCAGCAGAGATGTTGACATGGCTCTGCTCGTTTGCACTCCCGGAGCCTCCCCACTGCGAGGGTGGCTCGGGACAGGCATCTGCAGAGGTTTCGGGGTCTTCCTCTTCCATGAAACTGCCCTTACAGGGGCCAGAAATCCTGAGCACCGTAGGGCCACTTTTCTAAACTCTACTCTACAAAGCATCGGCGTTGACCCTGCAAATTAGTCCTCCGGTTGCAGTTTCTGGTCGAATCTGCCGGACGCAATCCCTTTCGCGAAGTCCTTGCGATGCAACACTCCCCTGCTAAGAGGCCTGGTGGATGCAACTGCACACACCCGCCATGGCTTTAGCTCCAGAAGATGAGTCAGCATGACATGAGCTGACATTGACGAAAGGATCTGCACAACACCACTTACATAAACGCACATGCTGCTTGGCCCAAAAAGAACTGCCGAAGCTGATTTCAACCAAGTTTCATGTAGACTGGCAAGACGCAGCTGATAGCATGCCTGAGCATAATGGCCCATGGTCTCTGCTTTGTGCCGTCTGACGCCAAGCAGTCCGGGCTGGAGAGGGGTTGACTGGACGCCCTGCTCAAAGTCTACCACACACCGAAAAACCTTCCATGTGGGCAACTCCCTTGAAGTAGTCGGATCATTTTAGAGCCGCAATCATAGCCCTGATCCAAATTCAAGGGACTACCTCAGTGCCACAGGGGAGCCTTGCGCACACGACCCCAGGCGACGGAAGTCTCGGTGATGTAAACCTTCGCACCGAGATCTAAGGCCAAGGAAACATGTGCACACCATGCCACCATTTTTTTGCCAACCGTCTAGCAGACCCCCCATTTTGGGGTTTAGGGTTTAGGGTTTAATACTCTCAACATCAGCTTCTAAGTTCCCCGAAGCCACTATTCGTCCCTGAGGCGCCGTGAGGGACAGCGGCAATCGACACGGGGGTTAGCCTAAATCGCCCTAACCCCTAAACCCAAAACCTAAACTACCTAAAGCCCTTTGGAGGACCAAATTTGGCCCATAGTTTGGGTCATCACGGCCTTCTCCTCCTCGTGGGCTCTCAGGGCAAGGCTCCTCAGCTACGAAGCCGTGCATTAGCTAAGCGATACTGCAAAATAGAGTTCATAATAACGAGGATGCCTTACAAACAAGTTCAAGAAAGGTCTCCAAAAAAAGGGACCTGAACGTGTTAAATCTCGCCGCGGGCAGTCCGTGACATACATACAAATTACAAAGGCCAGAGAAAGATCATCAGAGTTCAGGGGATGACCTTGTTGACCCTAAACCCTAAACCCTAAACCCTTAACCCTAAACCCTAAACCCTAAACCCTCAACCCGTCTGCTGCCGAGGCACTTTGACAAGTTCACCTCAGCTCGGCAACGAACGGTTCTGTGCCGATGCAGGGTGGCTACAAACCCTAAACCCTACTTTGGCACCTAGGGTTTAGGGTTTAGGGTTTAGGGTTTAGGTTTTTTTTTTCCCACCCGTCTCGCTTGCGTTCAGGGTTTAGGGTTTATAGGGACATGCAGATCTCGGTACCTCCCAGGTGATACGGCAAGCGCTTGGGGGGCCCCCTTTCAGTGCCGCCAGGGGGCTTGCGCTTCGGAGTCGCGCCGCAACTGCTCCTTTTGGGTGTTGAGGGTATATGTAGTGGGTAAAACCGAACTCGCCAGCAGCCCCACCCACAGATATGTCCGAACCTCCCTGCACCGAGCAGCGCTACATTTGAGCCATTTCTGTACATGAGGATCCATCTTGGACCACTCTTGGCTAGTAGGGACTGGGGGAATAAGGTACCATATATAATCCCTTCACGGGTATATATATATATAGGGGCCCTATACAAGTCCCCACCTCCTGTGCTGCCGCCTGTGCCAGAAAGGCGTCGATTTCCTCATCCGCGTCCGCCTCCAGGCCCTGAGTTCGAGAAGACAAGGCCTCCCCAATGCATGTGAACTGCGTACCCCGTAGACACCATGATCTAAGATGTGATGCCGACAGGGTGTGCTCCCGGAGCCCAAGCAGGAGTGCTCATGATTCAAGAGCAAACCATCCCACGTTCCGCCCCCTAAACCCTCAACCCTACCAAGCCCTACACACTTCCCACCACCTCCCATGTCTTGGGGGTGCGGCTGGGATTTGCTCCTTCAAGCGCTGCGCCTGGCAGCATGGCAGGGTGGGTGTGAAGGCAGGTATGGATTTGCAGTCTGAGGAGGTCCCACTTCAAGACAAGAGCGATGTCAACATTCTTCTCCGCAAACATATCTAAGTACTTCTTGAGTGATTTTCTCAGAAGGTCAGTAGGCTGCACATCATTTGTGGCTCAATCCTTCATCGAGCTTCATTCAGGATCCTAGGCAAGCACCCTGCACCAGCAGTAGGGACTATTGCAAGACTTTGATTCTGAACGCCCAACAATCACTGGGCAGAACAAGTCCATGCCTCCGCCACGGCAGCTGCTGCGGCAGCCTCTTCTGCGCGAGCGGCGTCCACGGAAGCCTCTCGGGATCCGATGAGTTGGAAAAGGCCTTTTGAAACTAGGGAAAGTTGAGCATCTCCACAACTCCGCTTGATGTTTTGCGGAGGGGTTGTCGATTCGTGAGATTTGCGAGGGGCTACTGCAGCTTTCGCTTCAGCGCCAATTCGGCAATGTGGCACTGCGTATGAAGCACAGTGCCTCGTGGGTAGCGAAGACAACCTTTTCGGACTCCTCTTGGCACCTCAGAGGACGCCGATAAGATGTGTTGCCAGCTTGCATGGCGAAAAATGCAGATCTCTATGGAGCTACTAGCCCGTCCTGCTGCAGACAGCCCCTGCTCGATGCTGGCACCACATACACGCCAGTACTTGCCGCTGAATGCCCCGGTAGGGTTTAGGGTTTAGGGCGCGTCTCTACTACAGTATAGAAGGAGAGAGGAGCTCGCGGGCATGTCTTTTGTCCTCGGCGGAGGCAGGTCAAAAACCTTATACTGCGCTTGAGCGCCTGGATCGGTGAAAAACTGGTGAGATACCTACATGGGGTTGTTCAGAATCAGGGTCCCAGTTCGGGGACCTTACAGTAAGAACTGCCATTACACAACCTGTATATAATGAAGAACCCTGACATAGGACAGCCCCACATGGCGGCACGACATATCATTCAATGTGTCGGTCTCGAGACCGTTGGTCTGTCTCCCATGCGGCTGTAATCGTCCAAGCAAATTAGTCAAGCAAATTATAGCTGCTGACAGGTCTGAGTGATTCATAACCATAAACCGCAATCATCTTTTCTATTGTGGCATTCTCATGGGCTTTTTTGGCAGTGTCTTGAAGAATTCCAACGGCCCTATGTTGTTAGCAGCCCGACCCCAAACCCCTAAACCCACAAAAGGCACAAGCCTTAGAAGGCCCTCCTGCAGGTAAATCGAGACTGCAGACTACTATGACCATTCGAGCCTTCCTTATATTGCCCTGCAGAGACAGGGACTTACGTATACTCACAGCCGCACAGACCTATAGGTGGACCTCCATGGCGGCTGTGCCGCCTCAGCGGCGTGCCTCTTCCAATTGCTTGCGGAGGCGGTCCACCTCGTCCTCGCAGAGAGATTCGTGGAGATAAGCAGAAAAACAATCGGAGCTTACTGGACTCTACCAGTGAGATGCTGAGCCCCAGTGCAGCCGGCCCATGTGGCCCTCGAGTCCACACTGAACCGAAGCCGGAAACCCATGAGACAACATCTGCTACCTCTGAAGAGCAACATTGCCAGCCTGTTGAAGACAGTGACAAGGATGGTGCTTCAAGAGGTTTCTCGATAACCTGCCTTTGGCATTCATTTCAAGCAGGTGTCCTGGTCTTCGGCGAGCGCAGCCTCCTGCTGCTTGGCCCAGCCACTCAGCGACTCCTGGACATCCACCCCGGCTTGCTCGTACCTTCGCTGCAGACCAGCAGCACATTCGGAGCCTTAACCTGGGTTGGGGCCTGTATATGTGTGCGTGTGCGGAGATGTGCAATAAGCAAAGACCATCAACACCCCAAGCATAATTTCAAATTTCTCGTCTTTGCAACCGAAGTTGCTCCTTGTTCCACTCGTCGAAGGCCTTCTCGGCCTCCTTCACGGTCTCGAAGACGCCCAGGAGGTACTTGTTGCCGAAGGAGTCGATGGCCTCGGACTTGTAGAGCTTCTCCGCGGTACCCCAGTTGTGCTTGAACCTGACATTCAGGATGCCAGGAACTGCTTGAAACTCTTTAGCCTTCTTTGAACAGATGGCCAGTTGCTAAGGCTCCCGCTCACCCTCGAGGACGGCAGGGATCTTGGCCAAGTCGGCGAGCATCTCCTCGTCCAGAGGCGGCATCGGCGTGTCGGAGTACTTGGGCATGACCTTGAAGATCTCCTTGACGATGTCCGCCTGGCAACAAACCAAAAAACGACACAGCTACAACACCCAGCTCTATGCCCACCGCGCGCGCTCCCAGCCTTGGTCTTGCCGGCCACTTTCTTCTGGGAGCGGAAGAAGGCCTTCAGGTCCTCCACCTTCTTCTCGTTGGCCTCCCGGGCCTCGTAGTACGGCCCGATGAGATCGGTCGCCGTCTTCAGGAACTCCTCCGGCGCAGTCCTGGTGTTGAACTCCTTGACCTCCGCCTCGGAATGGTTCGCCTTGTAGTCCTCGATCTCCTGTGTTAATCCCACGCAGTCATCTACGCGAGCACATACCATGTCAATTACTATGGCGCTCTGGGTATGGAACGAACTGCAGCGCGAGTTATGAAAACGGGTAGCTTCGGAAAATCTGAGCACTATTCGCGAGCCAGCAAACTGGCAAACATCTACAGAAGACATCACCCCAGGCCCAGCAGCGGAAGCAAGCGGGCTCCTGCGCCAGCGCCAAAGCCTTCTGGGCGAGTCGCTCGTGCAAGACCCGGGGGAACCTCACCTTGAAGTCGTCCGAGGGCGGGTTCTCCTTCAGCATCTTGTCGATCTCACCCTTCAGCTCTTTAGGGGCGCTGCTGGCGCTGTTGGCCTTGGAGATGAAGTCGTGGACCTTCTCCGCGGTGTCCTTGGAGAACTTGTAGGCGTCCTCAAAGGGGGCGCTGTCGGAGACCTCCTTGTCCTCGGCCTCGGCCACGCGCGCCTTCATGGACGCGTACATCCAGCGGCGGTCGGCGTCGCGGTCGATCTCCACGACGCGTCGCTTCAGGCCGAAGTCGTAGGAGACCAGGGCCGCCTTGTTCTTCAGAGCATCGTAGTCAGGAGTCCGCTGCTCCGCGTCCTGCGTTCAGGGGTAGTGAACACGGCAGCAAAACTCCCTGCACACTATCGTTTTAGATGTGCCCGAGCCTTCTTGTAGTCATCCTTTTCCTGAGCACGTGCTGCATCAGGAATGTTAGACCCCCTGCAAGGGTCGATTCACCCTGCCCATGGGTGAAGTGTTGGGGCAGCAGACAAGCTACATGATTCTCATGCGCTCCTGCACAAGCAGCTTCACAAAGCATTCGATCCGCAACACCCTTCAGCCGAGCGTCGTTGTCGAAGAACTTCTTGAGGACCTTGGCGAAGGACTGGATCTTCTCCTCTGGCAGGTCCTGGCTGAAGGTGTCGCTCTTGCGGAACTTCTTGTCGAACTCGTTCTGCGCCTGCTTCAGGATCAAAGCTTGCTCATCCTTGCTCAGGGAATCCTTCCATGCGTAGAAGTCATCCTTGAAGCCTCGCATGGCCGTTCGGCTCTGCCGCGAGGATGCGGCCGGCGCAGTGCCAGTCAAGAAAGTGGTCCTCATGTCTGGTGACGTCAGACAGCACCGTGCAACATACGCACCACTACTAGCTACATGTTTTGGGCACCGGTGCGCGGACAGGCGCGCCAGTCCAACACGTTGAAGTGCATGCCACGGCACTGGGATCCCAGATGTGAGACCAGGAGGCAGGATGCGGCAGCGAGCAGCAAAGATGACAATAGCCGAGACTGAGTCATCCCTCAGTCTGGGGAAGGGCTTGGGCCGCTTGGGGCTTCGACTTCGTACACTTCCCCCCAGGTCTATACTATAGAGGCCCGTACGACGCGACTCTGCAGCCGCGGAGCTGAACGGAGAAGGCGGGAAGATTTCTGGGGCACGACCGGTTGCGCTGCGCGCTTGAGCCAGGATCTAGCATCGCACCGACGATTGCAGTGACCTCGAGAACCCTAAGATAGGCTCACCCCCATCAGAATTCAAGATCATATTTCGAAGGGCCCAAAAACCACAAACCACCCAAAACATCCCAAGACCCTCAAAGAAAAGCTGAGCGGGTGACTCGGCGACAGCCTGCGCGCAGCTCTCTCTTATAGCCTGGTGCTGCACCTGCCCAGACGCACTTAGAGGGGGGGGGGAGAGAAGGCAAAAGGAAAAAAGTAAAGAGAAGGAGGAGAGAAAGCTGCAGGTCCCATGGCTCTCCACAAGGAGGGCTATGTAGGGCTCTTCAATGTCTGCAGGGCTTGCCTTGCGATTTTCCCCTTACACTAACCGTCCTTAATAGGGACCAGAATAGGGGGTTACCTTAACCCCTATTAAGGGTTCTTAGTATAAGGGGGAACAGCCCAAGGTTTGCCCCTTGCTCCCGCAGCCGGCCTTTGCCTTTCGGTGCTTGGGCTTTTCAAGTTTGGTGTTGGGATGTAGGGCTTAGGGAGCCCTTCGGGCTCTATAGGACTTTATCGGCTCACATTTTAAAGCCTGCAAACCCTAAACCCTAAACCCTCAACCCTAAACACGTCTCAGAACTTTCAAACGGGCGGCCTGGTGTTGATCCTTCACTCTCTGGATGACGCCCTCCAGATGTTCGAAGGCATCCTGGGGAGCTCATGTCCCTACTAGTCACGTTGGCCTCTGGTCAACATAACTTCCAGCGAGCTGGCGTTCCGGTCCTTGCGCTTCAGCTCGAAGTCGGCAATTTTCTTCTCCATGCCTTCACGGCTCTCATTCCACTGAGCCATGATGGAACTCATCCTGCGCACGTCATGATCAGGCGGATGCTTGGGAGGGGTGCCGTGAAAGGTATCCGCCTACCTTGAGCTTCATCGAGCTTAGATCAGAAGCTTTGTTCAAGCTTTCCAGGAACTGTCAGAGACAGCCCTCACTCTCGTCCTACGTTTCACCTGTAAATGAAACAAAGGCAGCCACTCACAAAACAAAGCATGCCCGCAGGGTACATGACAAGGGGGCAAAAGCAGAACAGCCGGTCTTGGTTTGAGTTTCGTCGTGGATCTTTTGGTACTGCGCATGGATCTCATCGAGCTCCTCCTGGAACAAGAAACGCATTCGGAGGTTTCCACGGGGGAACTCTCGGAGCTTGTTGATCTATGGGGGTTTACCAAATGGGGACCCCTAAAATTGCCCCCCCAAGTACAAGGATCCCGTTATATTGAGGACCCAATGAGGTACCCCCCGATTTCGGACACCAGCACATCTTTGCCAAGAACACCCACAAACCCACGAAGTCTTTGGCGCGCTCCTGTAGGGCCTTTCTCCGCATGGAGGTCTCGTCCCATGCACCCTGGGCTTCGTCAAGGCTTCCTGGCCACGGAAATCCAGGGTAGGCACTGCTCTCAAATCAGCCCCCCTCCCCTGCCCCTCCTGAACCCTATAGAATCCGAGTCATGGCATGAAGCCACCTTTGTGTCTTACAAATTCAGCTCCACCAATGCAGGGGCATCCGAGGTCCTTTGAAGCTTTGCAAAGCATTGTTCTCCAAGTCTTGCAGCTTTCCTGAACTCTGAAGGCAGGGAACGTGCGCGCTGGCCACTGTACCAGCCCAAGTAGCCCCGGCCTACTGTTGTGCAGCGTGGCTACATCTGTCTTTGCAAACCTCTGGGAGAGCATGCAGGTATGTGTAGGTGATGTCTTCCGGCTGTTGAATCTGGCTCAACAGCCTGATGATGTCTGCCAGCTGTGTTGAATTTGGGTCAATAGCCGGTTTTGCCAACAAGCTTACGTGGCCTCATGGATACCTCGCTCTTGCGCATTCTCGCCGTTATGAAACAAAAGCCAATCCCACTCCCATCACTTGCGGGGATCTTCTCTTCAAGTTCTCCCCAGTTTTTTCCACGGGCACAGGTCTCGGACCTTCGGAACAGTCTCCTTCAGCCAAATGTCTCTTCTCCTCAAAGGTGTTGGCAGCTGCCTCAGCCTGGGATCAGGTTGAGGGTGTTTCTCTAGATGCTCGGGTTATGGGATGGTTGGGGCCAGGGTCCCCTAGTTAGGAATTGAGCCTCTCAACGGTCTGAAGCCTTGGTAAACTCTGGGATCAAGTAGAAACCTTGCCTCAGATGTTAACCAGGACAGGCATCCTGCCATAAATAGCCCCAATGCTGGACCCCAAACCCAATCCCCCCCTGGCCCCTTAGCAAGACTGCCTCTATCCTTGCCGCCGCCGTCTGGGCGTCGCGGATGGCTGCCTCCTTGGCTCGTATGTATGTGCTTGGCTCAGGCTGAGGTCTGAGGGCATCGGGTTTCAGAGGGGCATTCTTTCCTGCGTTGCCATGTCAGGGCTCATGTAACACACAATCCCAAATAAAACGCCCCCCCCCCAAAAAAAAAACTCTCTCCAACTCCAAGGCTCCATGTCGGTCTGCACCTTGCAGACATTTTGGCGCGAAAACACTGAGGGGCTGAAGTTAAGGGCTTTAACTGCTCACTTTCGGAGGGTGGAGGCAGATAAGGTCCATCGCCTCTAGGTAGCAACGGCATTGTGTCGGCAGCTGCTTTAGCACTACTCTGCTCTAGATCAACCATGCAAGGGCCAGGGCAATCTTAAAGTAGATAATTACTCCTACTAAGATCCTCTCGTGTCTTTTTCCTAAGCCCAGAACCCCCCCCCAGCCTGAGCACAGAAGGCCTTCGCGCTTAGCAGCTCCCCCTGCGTTCTCGCCATCTTCTCGGCAAGGGCCTGCAAGATGGACTCTGATTTTCTTGCCACCCGTCTAGCCATGCTCCATGGGGCAACTGAAGAGGGAATGCTGTGTACAGTTAACTTCAGAGCCCAACTATCCGACTTATTCAGAATCGGGAGGTTGGGCACCCTGGTTTAGGGTTCAGGGTTTCGAAGCCTAGGGTCCTTTTTTCTTGGCCCCAGCATAGCTGCACGAAGCACTGGGCAGGGATTCTGGATGTCAATTTAGCGTGCAGAACTCCCACACTCGCTACTAAGAACCAGCCACCTTTTCCATGGTTCAGCCGTTCAAGCCTAAGCCCCAAACCACGAACCTTTTCGGCCATGGGCACCTAAAGGACAGGTGCGAATTTGACAAACGCCTTTGCACCTGGACTTGTTGAATGCTACAGTAGCAGCTCGCATCGCCCAAACCCTGCGCCCCGCTCGAAACAGGATGGGGAGCCTCATCGCTGCGCAAACGCAGCTGGTGCCTCATGTGCTCAAGCTCCTGAAGCTTGGGAGCTCTCTTCGATTTAGGCTTCTGCATTTCGCTGCATTGAAACCGGGAAAACTTCTGCATTCCCCAGCTGCTCAAGCGCTCTTGCCTTACATGGCGTCACAAGTCCTTCACCTGCTTCTTGGACTTCTCCTCATGCAGCTTCATGCGGGCCTCCGCGGCTCTGCAAGTGTCACAAGTCCAACCGTCTGCAGCATCTTTGGGGTCCCCTGGTGCCTTGCCTGGGCCTCCGTCTTGGTGGCCTGGTGCCTCTCTGCTATGAGGTCCTGGCCCATGCTTCTTGCTGCAACTATGCCGCTAGGCATGCTTGCCCGAACAGCTCTGAACAGGTGCAGATCTTCAGTCAGACTCATGCATGGCTCAAGGCCCTGCCCATCACTCCCCTGCGGGTCCCTGTGCATTGCAACATAGTGCCGCTCTGTTTCGATCTGTCGCATGCCTGCGGACAGCATTCTGCCCGGCATGCATTGGCAAATTTGGCGGCCTTGCTTTGCTGCGAGCTTGGCGGCCCATTCAGCCAAGCAGCACATCTTCGTCTTGGAAATGACATCTTCCACATAGGCTTGTGCTTGCTCCTTCGTGGGCTACTGGACCAGGGCGGCTCTCATGCCAGTGCCAAAACCCACACGATATTTGGTCTTCGCCTCTGCCATGCAAGGCTTGCAACATCATATGCATTGCGAGGAGCGTCGTCGCGGGCACTGTAGACGCGATGTGGAGCTTTCCTAGGAAGCCAGAGGGTCAAAAACGAACGTGACACCGCAGAACAACGCGGATCTGCAATGTCCAGCTCTCCAATCAATTACAGTCGCTTCTTGAAGTACCGTACATGAACGGCTCCGTATTCTCATGGGTACCTCAACAAAAACCTTACCGGTAATTTAGGCAGCCCTTCTCCCCAGAGAGCCCAAAACCCTTTAAGGAATATAACCTCAACCATGAAGGGATCCTGATTATATGATTTAAGGCATATGTGTTCCTAGATAAAGGGATGTTAAGCTCTTTGGGTCCACAGCCAGTTGCAACTGAAGGGCTGGATTGCAACCTTCGAGTCCTTGTCTTCCTCCTGCGTCGCGGGCATGGTACCCCAGAAAAGAGGAATTTCCTACCAAAACAAAACAATATCCACATATGGTCACGCGTCTGGCGTCTCGGGCCCCTCCTCCCCCACCCACATGACATGGTCCGGGGTCTTTAAGGCCCGTGGGCAGGGTTTCGGGTTGGGGCTCAGGGCTTACGGACCCAAACCCTCAAGCCCTAAGCCCAAATCCTACGTAAACCCCTAGACACAAAACCTTATAACAAGCCATAAAGCCCCAAGCCCTGACTGAACCCTAAGCCCTAGAACGCAAAAAACAAACCTAAACACCAGAGCCATAAACCAGAAGCCCTAAACCCTGACCCCTAAACCACCCCACAGCCACTCCTTAGGGGGCAAAAACTCATGACCCTAAAACTCTAAAGCCTAAACCCGAATACTTTCAAAAGCCCCAGACCCCACAAAGCCAAAGCCCTTCAAAGCAAAACTTAATACTTTACAGCCTTGAGCTTAAAAAGGCTAAGCCTTGCAACCCTAAACCGTAGGCCCCACACCCCACAACCAACCCCACAGCCACACACACCACAGGGGGATAGGGAGGGAAACCCTGCAAAAAAACCTTAAAACCCCAAAGGAAACCCCCTAGAACCAACCCACAACCAAACCAAGGGGGGGCCGGGGGGGGCAGGGGGGTAGCATACCATGGGGCGGGGGAGGGGTTGGGGGGGGGGGAGCTGCGGATCGCTATATATATATATATATATATATATATATGTATCTAGCGATTTTCCGTCTAACCCCATCTTAGACCTCGCGCACCAAGACGCCTCGCAGCTTTGCTGCTGCGTCTCCAGATCCTGGGCCCCTTCGGCGTTGAGCTGCGATCTCCACAGGTGTTCCTGTTCAGGGTTCAGGGTTTAGGGCTTAGGGTTTAGGGTTTAGGGTTTAGGGGGTATAGAGCCGACTCTGAGCAGAGAAGCGTCTTGCCACGGAATACTGCTGACTTCCGGCCGCTGCATGCTTTCTTACAGATTTTTCTCGAGACTCCGGGTGTGTCAAACTTGAGCCTTAAACTTAGAGTATCCTCAACATCCTAACACCGGGGGGGGGGGGTCTTCTGGGTGGCTTGTATGATAACCCGCATTCTCATTCTGCAGGAATCAACGACTGAAAAGGGCAAAAAGATGGGACCCTTCAACTCCGGGGACGCGGGAGATGCCTGGGCACGGGAGATGTCGCGGCGCAGCGCTTCCGCCGCCTCCTCGCGCGCCTGAAGAATGCTCGTAACTTCAGCAAAAAAGATGGAGATCGTGTACGTTTTTCCAGAGCCAGGAAGGTTCATCAGCGAATCATAGCAGGGGGAGGGGCAGAGATTGGAAAACACTGTGCAGGCCCCGGCATCTACACTTGCTTCTTTTGGCATTCGCCGCAGACTGCTCATATGCTAGTGCGGAGTGCATCCGCACTGCCCTTTCGAAAAAAGAATTACTTGGCGGTGGTCCTGTTCCACACACCTTCAGCTTATGCTCAGAACTGCATCTCTTACGGGTACGCAACAGTTGCTCCTTAGCTACGCTTATTTCAAGCATGTGCCTTCAGATCTCTCTCCTGCACATGTTTCGAGGCTCATGCTGTTGCAGGCTGCACAGCCACTCGCAACTTCAAAGCAGGTAAGGGGAGAAAAGACATGCGCTGCGAAAATTGGAGCCTCCATCAGGAAGCAACCATGATTGGGTGGACAGTTGTCTCAGAACCGCTCCTCCTTGGGCAGAGACTTCATGAACTCCCAGCGGTCCGTCAACAAGATCTCCTCGGGCTTCTTGGGCTTGTCCGAGATGGAGCCGTCTTCCAACTCCTTCATGAAGTCCTCGCTAATGGTCTCCTCATTGTCAATGACGCCGAGGTTCGGGCCGGCCTTGTTCTCCGTGCTCTCAAGCGCCACTGCTGCCGCCGTCACCTCACACAGCTCCGCAGTGATGGCGGCCTGGCGCTTCTTGTTGTAAATGAGAACGAGCTTCTTGTTCAGGTCGTTGGCGTTGTCAGTAGCGACCTTCATGGCAGACATTCGTGAAGACAGCTCAGAGGCCTGGGCATCGAACATCAAGGAGAGGATCTGGGAGTTCAAGTACAGTGGGAGCATGGAATTGAGGATGACTTCCGGAGGCTGATCGAAGATAACGTCTGCCTCAATCTCCTTGGCCTTGGGAGCCTTAACTTTCTCCTTCTCCACCTTCAGCTTGCCATCTTCGGTTGTCAGCTTGAAGGTCTCATCCTCTGGATCCTCAATACCGGTGGGCGAAAGGGGCAGGAGAGTTCGGATCGAAGGCTCGTTTCTGAGCAGGTTGATGAACCGGCCATATGAAATCTCAATCTTGTCAACCTCTCCCGCCAGGAAGTAGGCCTGCAACACATCAGCAATTTCGGCGGAGTCCTTTGCGCGGATGGTGTCAGGCATGCTGAACCACTCGTTGGTGTAGTTGAACTCCACACCCTTCTCCAAACGAGTCGACAGGGAATTCAGGCCCTTTTTGCCAACTATGAAGAGCTTGGGGACAATGCCTTGCTTGTTCAGGTCCTCAATTCGGGCCTTGGTCTTCTTGATGATGAAAGTGTTGTAGGCACCGCACAGACCGCGATTGGCCGTGATCATGAGGATGCCGACGCTCTTGATCTTCTCAGGCACTCGCAACATAGGCAGCTCTGCCTCAAAGCCACTGCCCTTGAGACGCTTCACCAGGCCCTTGATCATGCTCAGGAGCTCATCGGTGAAAGGCCGCTGCTTCTCTACACCGGCCTGGGCGTTGCGGACCTTGGCTGCTGCGACCACACGCATGGCATCCGTGAGCTTGGCGGTCTTCGTCACAGACGCGATGCGATCCTTCATCGCCTTGTCCACGGCGCAACGGGCCACTACGGACTCGCGAGGCTGAGCAGGCACGCCGCTCACGAAGTCCTCATCATGTCTCCACAAGCAGCTCCAGGCAGCCACCAGGGCAAGGCCCACCGCCACCGTGGCACCAAAGGACCCACGCTTGGACGCCATTTTCTACCGCAAGGCACTTGCGCCAAATCCCTGAGCCCTGAGCGACACTCATCCTGCTTCACACAGAGCTAGCACGTCTACATGACAGCTCTATAAGGAAGATGTCGTACATTAATATACACTGCTTTCAGCTTTCGGCATGCGCAGGCTCAACTCACGCGCCTTCTGTTGCTGTGCACGAAACGCCTGGTAGCGCTCCTGTGCCAGGACCTGGAGCGAAACGCGTCTCCCAGCCCGGGGAGCTCAATGTTCCATTACAAGGGTAGTGTCCTGATTAGGCAATATGCATGTTAAAATTCTCTTGCTGGCTTGCTGGGTGCTGTCTCTCCCTCTCTTTTCGGGCCTTTGATTGTTGAGGTGAGAGTGCCACTCTGACCTTTCCCGCATCCTTCTGGTGCAATCTGCCTGCAGATACTTCAAAAGCATTGAAAAGATAAGCTCAGCCACACCTCATCCCCAAACCCTATAGTACTCTAAGAGTGCCCTGAGGTCCAGACCAATCGCTCCGCACCCCTTGCCTCGACTTTGGCAGTCTCACGCTGAAGCTCCTGGTATTCTCCAGGGCTGTGTGGATCAAGGTCAAGGTTTTGCATGCGCCATCGCGACTTCAATTAATTAGGCTCTCGACCCTCGGCCGATGTGACTTTTCAAATTTCGCCTCCCCCTCGCGCTGGTAAAGACTGATATCTGCGAGTACAGAGGCTGCAGCCGTCGCGCGAGCAGACTGTCTGAGTCCCTCACTCCCTAGCCTTACTCTCCCATAACCCGACGAACCTTTCCAAAACTGCCGCCTATAAACTCTACGACTCTAAACCCGATTGCAGAGAAATGCAGGGGCCTTCGCCTTCCGCGCGGCCTTTTCGGCCTCCCGCTCCAGGCCAGTGCCGCGGGGCGGCGGGACCGGGTACGGCGGCTTCCTTTGCAGCTCTTTTGTCTTTTTGGGAAATTGCGGTTCTCAACCAGCTCGTTTTCCTTTTCTTGCCACCTGGGGAACCTGACCCCCCCTCCTTTGTAGCATTGGGTGTTCATGCAACTGCCACAAATGTATGTGAATGTAAATAAAGAAGTGTATATATATATATGTATATATATATATATATGTGTGTGTGTGTGTGCGTGGTTCTTAGCGCTTACTTTGGGGGGTAAGCCTGGTCAACTCCTTGACTTACACGCCGTTTGCATGGCCAACTGTGGTCACATTTTGAATGGCATCGTATTTCATTGCAAGCATGGCATAGTCCCCGGGAAAGGAAGGGTCTCGAGATGCGGGGCGCGGTTGGATCTCAGAACATCGCACACGTGATTTAAGCAGACGATCATCTGATTGCCCGAAACCCTAAACCCTCCCTAACCCTAAACCCTAAACCCTAAACCCTGAACAGGCCCCAGAATGCAGGTGAAGGGGCAGTGGGGCCGACATGGCATCTCCGGCAACGGCACTGAAGCCGAAAGGCAAGAGGAAACGCAGGGCCCCGATGTCATCGATAGATGTGAGCTACGCATAGGACCCCAGATGACCCAACAACTAGCTGGATGTCACATGTGTTCACTTCTGCGAAAGAAAGGGCTTTTCGTTGCACTCTACGAAACAACGGGTCTCCAGATGATTGGGTAGAAACCGATAACACTCTGTGAAGCCACACGACCCCCCCAGCACCTTTCCTTAATACCCTGCGATGCAGGTGCAGATATCGGAAGCCTCGGAGCGGAGCTTCTGGACCTCCTGGGAGGCGGAGGCGGAAGCCAACTTTCCAGGAATACGCAAACATGTACTTAGGATTCGGACAGAATACACAGATGTACTCAGAAGGGAGGCCAATCTGGGATCTGAGAAAAAATGCGCTCTTCGAAGGCGGCTGGCGTCAGGAGCTAAGTCAAAGTCCATTTGCATGCCAGGGTGTCTCCAGAGAGAGATGCATCCAGAAAACAACATAGTCAAAACACGGAGTTCGGGTTCTTCAGGCTGAAACTGCAGAGGAGTTCAATTTCAGCCTCAAGAAGGCCTCGGGGTCTATCTCTGGAGTAGAACTGCACAAGGTCTGGAGTGCCTGCAGCCGCTGCACGGGCTGCCAAAACATCCAAACCCCCCATTGGCGCACCTACCGAGGCTCCCAAGACGTGTGCTGGCAGCTGCTCGTGCAGGAGTTTTTGTTTCGATTGCCTGTTATTCGGAATCGTGGTGGAAGAACACGTCGAGCAACACTCGCCGCTGCCAAGCACGAATTCAAGCACTTGTAGGTCTGCACCCGGCACTAAGCCTAACGAAGCTACTAAGCTGGGAATGCCTTCTGAGCGGCGCATGGCGACGCGCCGGGACACGGGGAAGCAGCTGTACAGCACAGAATCCGACTGTCGAGCCACTGTTCTTTCAGACAGTGGCCACGAAGGGGTCCTTCTCCCTAAGAGAAAGGGAGAAGAAAGCTGCCGGAAGGCTCGGGCTCAGATCAAACTTGACCAAACCAACCTCGGCGGCCGGGAATTCGGGGGGGTGGATGGGTTGCCAGGTGGCGTAGGCCCTCCAATGGGTCTGCATGAGCTGAACATCCTTCATAGCCAAGATGAATGTCAGCGCTGGCGGCCAAGGGAATGACAACAAAAACTTCCACGGTCGCCATGGTAGGGTGGCCAAGGCACCTCCTCCTCAGCCAAAGTCCGCACCTCCACACGGAGCAAGCGCACGAAGCGGCCGTTGACTTTGATCCAGTCGCCTGGCCATTGATTTCAATCTGGCAGGGTGCAGGAGATTTTGGTGGCATCGCATTCCGTCATTGCGAAACATGCAGACTTTGTCAGGATGAGGAAAAAAAGCGCCATGCCTGGGTGCAAATTCTCGGCCAGACTCGCTTGTGCGGTGGAGGTGGTCTCCTCAGGCTACTCTGAATGCCACTTTCTCGACACATGCAAAGGAACAGGAATACTTTTCAGTATGGGCCCAGAACCAGCTGTCCAGCTTTGTGACCACAGGGTGTTGCTAAAGGCCTTAAACTCCGCAGCTCAAGGTCCTAACGGGCACAGCCTTGTCCCCAAAACCTGGTCTCCTCATCTGGCGTTGATAAGAGCTGCTGGTGGCGTGCAGTGCGAAGCATCCTCGGATCCCAGTCAAGGCACGTCTTGGGCTTTAAAACTAATAGTGGCGCCATGACGAACGGGTTGTTTGGTTGTTGCCCTTTTTTTGTATCTCTCTCTGCCTCTTGAGGTAGTAACTCCTCGTGACTTCTGGGCACCATGAAGAACAGCCGCATAGCCCAAGGCACAACTCAGCTCTGCAAGCGTCACTTTTTTCTGATTTTTCACACACAGAATGCATGCTCGGCCTGGGTAGGTGAACGGAGTTCAAGCTCAGAGCTCTAGCTGGATCGACTCCTGCAGAAATGAGACCGTCGAGACCTCCTCAGGCATGTCCCTTTCCTGTGTCATGGCTGAAGTTGGAGAACCACGCGAGTAAGGTTCTGAGTGAGTGAAGCTACAAACCTTCAAATCTTGCTGAGCTAAGCCAAGTTTCGAAGAGGAGACCAGGCAGATCTACATGTGGGAACGGCGCATCCGGAATGGGCCTGCCTAGGAAGTGGGCCAGCGGCGCCCAGCCATCTGCAAAGTTGAACCTTGGTTTAGCAGGAATGGGAATGCGGACCTCTTCTGAAGCATCGACGTCACGAACTCCTCAAGACACCTTCAGACTAGGGGAGGCGTCAGAGCAAGTCTCAACCAAGCCTGAAAGTCTTGCCGTATGATCCCAAGCACATCCTTGATCAACATCAGAAGGCCATTCTGAAAGAAGCCCACAAAACCCAAAACTCCGGAAACGCCATTTTCAGCCGAGCCCGTTCCCGAAAGCACACTTGCTCCTAGTTACTAGTTTGAAGAGGCCGAAACGTGGGCCGCTCTAGGGCTTAGTGAAGGTTTTGCCACCTGCACACCACAGGGGTCCCGTCCCAGGCAGGTTGAGGGTTGTAGCATCTGACTGGAACGGACAGCGTGTTTGAGGGTTTACAGTCTACCTTCGTCTGGACCAGAGTCTTCATCAGGGGCACGGGGGGAGGGCTGTTCCTCTTCGATGGGGCAGATTGAACCGTTGTCCAAGGCACACCAGCAATCGGTCGGCAGGAATGACCTCCTGAACTCGCTCATTGTGCTGCTTGTAGCCCTGCAGGGAGGAAAAGCCAACAATGAAATCAGGGCTGATCTAAATGTTGGAGTTGGCGCACCATTCCACATATTCCTTAGGAGTTTACTTGGAACCCCGATTATACGTCGACTTATGATTGGGGTTAGAAGTAAGCATGAACTGCCAAGCAAGATTCCATCAGGGGCCTTTAATTAGACTCGTCATGGGCTTACAGAGGGGCTGCGCTCAATTCGGACGCCAACGTTGCTGATGCATCAACCCTGCCGACGAGTTGGTAACTTTCCACATGTTGCAGGACTGCGCATGCAGAAAGCGCGGGATCTTGAGGAATACCCGTACAGTGAGTTCCCAAGGGCATACAAATACAAGATTCCAGATCTGAAGCCTGATAAAAAGCTTGCTGCACCCTGCATCACCCTGCTACCCACGAACAGAAAGACTGCAAATTCGTGAAATCTTAGGTCCTTAGGGAAGCATGTAGATGAAAGATGCGGGCTGCCCTCTTGACGCCACGGGATACGCACCTAGACCAGTGTTCGCGTGAGCGGCTAAAGGTGCTTAAAAAGTTTAGGGTGATGACGTCTGTTCCCTAGTTGGGGTTGTCTGGGTTGGTGAGCTCTGCCTCCAAGCATTGCTCCTTGGACTCCTCGGACGCGTCCGGGTTGTTAAAGTCGCAGCCCCAG
The DNA here is from genome assembly GCA_905221605.1 of Symbiodinium natans. NCBI lineage: Eukaryota > Dinophyceae > Suessiales > Symbiodiniaceae > Symbiodinium > Symbiodinium natans. The sequence continues at coordinate 1,229,758 of CAJNDS010002102.1, forward strand.
TAACGCGCGGCTGTGCAAGTGACCAGTTCTTCGTTCGTCGACCACTTCTCGGACTGGAAAGGAAATAGTGGCCCAGTGCGGTTCTTGGTTTCCGCCATGCCTCTCGTAAGCTTCACATAGCTCTCATACCACCTCTCCGGGTCTGAGATTGTCAGGACAAACTTCACCTTCGGGAAGGCCTCCTTAGTAGCCCAGCAACCATATTACAATAAGGCTACCCTTTTTTTGGTTGGTTACTTTTCAAAAGAACCCAAAAACCCAAAAGAAAAAGGGTAAAGGGTACCACTGCCTACCAAGCCTCCATTATCTCCTTGTACACGAGCTGGAAGGGTTCGTCCATCGCAGCATCGAAGCCCTCCAAAGTCTCCATTGCCTCCTGCAGCGAGCCGTTGGCGAAAAGGTACTCGCACCAAGACTGCCTCTTGGCAAACTCATAGCCGCTGTGCAGTGTGTTGAGGCCAAGCATGTTCATTGCCACGTGCATGGACTGGGTGCCAGTACGCGGCGCCCCAATGTCCAGTACTTCCAATGTTGCTGAGGGCACAAAGTAGATGAAAAGAAGCAGCGCGAACATTGCGGCTCAGCTTCTGGTCGTTTGCATGAAAGTTCGGTTAAGTGACAGCTTGAGCCAGAGTCAGAGTTTCAAGTAGGGATAAGACTCATGATCCAAATAGCATGCTTTTGAAGCCGAACCATAGCGAAGCATCTACCCCCAAACCCTCAACCCTAAACCCTGAACCCTAAACCCTACTTAGCAAGGCCCGTGAAGGCCGAGCCGCCGATCCCGCGTCCACAGCTCCACCACCTCTGTGGAGCTCTGCGTCTCTGGGACATCGAGAACCTACTGCTGCCGGGAGGGTTTAGGGTTTAGGGTTTAGGGTTTAGGGTTTCGGGTTTAGGGTTTCGGAACCGGGGAGGGGGGGCGGGGGGCGAAGAGCGGTTTGGGTTCCTTCCTTTTTTTGCCACCCGTCCAGCCATGCTCTACGGGTTTTTTGTCCCTCCTGCACAGCTGGGGCGCATCCACATCTACGGGGTTTAGTAAGGGTTTAGGCAAGAGGATCAACCATGTGCAAAAAGGGTAAACAATACGTGTAGACATGTAGCTTTTTCACATATACACGTACATACATGTACATACATATATACATGCACATACATACATATATACATACATACATACATACATACATACATACATACATACATACATACATACATACATACATGCATGCATACATACATACATGCATAGGTACACGCACGTCGCATGGACATGAATACCGACATATATACACATACATATATATATATACATGTGCATATATGAATGTGTACAAACATGCACAGAAAATCACAGAAACATATACGCAGACTCCGAACCTGGCAGAGCTGCGCTCTGACAGGGGCAGAAGGCCCAGCCTCCAAAAGCGTCTGGTCATCAGCGGCCACTACTTGCGCTCCTTTCTGAAGATCCTTGGCCTGTCCAGGCTCACCTAGCTCTTCGGCTACGGCTTGCGAGCTGCAGAACCATGGGTCACGGGCTGCTTGAAGGGACATGGGTCCAAGTTGGTGCCATAAGCCAAGAGGGATCCGACATTGAGGTCGTAGCTTCGTTATGCCACTCAAACAGGAAAACTCTCCGTTCGACCGACCCATGAACCTTCGTTTAAAATCTGCTGGGCCTGCAGGTACTCAAACGCCTGTCCGACCTTGACCTTCAGCGTAGTCCCCGCCACAAAAGCGTGCCGCCCGCTGCCTGGCACGCAAACCTGAGCTCTCGCATGCTCTCGCATTGGGCCGCTACGCCATGGCCCAAGTCGCCGCCAGGGAATATTGAAGAGGCATTGAAGAGTGCCTCATAACCGTGAGTCGTGGATCTGCTGCACGTATGCCAAGGAACCCAGGACGAAACGTCGCTGCACGCGTCGCAGTCTGTTGCAGATACGACCCGAGACATCTCTGGATGGACTTCGAGGCCTTGCACATGTCACAGGCGAACCCCTCCAGCTGAATGACAGCAAACAGAATGAGCAATCATGACCTCCTACCCTCCTACATGGGCAGCGAAATAGCAGCAACGACTTTGGATAGCTACGGCGTTGCACCCCAGTCCTCGAAGCTTGTCATTCTCCTCCTGCAGTCTATCAGCACGCAGCTGTTGCAGGAGCTGGCACTCAGCAAGCGCCGCATTCTCCATCTGCAACTTCACCTCAGATTCTCCACTGAAAACGATGTGTCAACGTTGCCAGAGTCAAGCTGGTAGAGCGTGCTCCAGCGTGTGCTCCAGTAGCGTTGCGCGTCTGGTGTTTACAGCAATCCCCGAGTTGTGAGGGATTCCTGACCTTGAGGGTAGTCACCGCCAGTCTCGATTGTCGGAATTTGTCGGGTGGGATTCAGTTGTGCTTGCACTTGCACGTCGTGCTACAAGCAGGGTAAGTTGGGAATGTCAAAATGGGAACCCCGTATATGAGAGAGGGTCCTAAATATTCAGGTTGTACTGCACAGTACAACTTCTCTTGAGGCTTTCGGTGTGTCCAAGGCTCGTTCTCCGCGCGCAGCTGCTCCATCGCCGCCCGATGTGCTAGCCGCTCGCTCTCCAACCACCGCTGAGCCTGATCCTTGCCTTGGGTGGTTGCTTGCACGCAGCAGGCAAGGACTTGGTCGGTTTGCACTCCCTGCACTGCATCGACTTACCTCTGAATACCCAGCAGCACATAGGGGGGAAGGCATGACTTGCCTGAATGGGCATTGTTGGGGCACTTTGGAGATTGGGGATTGGTGCGGCTCTCTGCCGACTCACTGACCGCATTAGGCCCAGAGACAAACCTCTTAATCACAACTCGCAGCCCTACCATCGAAGCACCACGAACCCAACCTCCTGGATCCCCTGAACCCTAAGAAACAGCCAGACACAGGATTCCGCAGCGCCCTTCTGGTGCTGAAGCTCAGCGCACCTTGGATGCCGAGGTTTGCGCTTCAGGGTGAGGGCGCGGACGCCCCGATTCGAGAGGAGGTTCCGCGCTCCCACTGAGGCGCGTCGCCTTTACCCTCCTTAGACCCCAAAGAGTAGGTCGTCACCCCTAGGCTGTTGAAAGCTGAGAGAGTCCGGGAAAAGCGTTTTTCGAGCATAGGTCAGGGTTGCGGTAAACCCAACTGTAGACCTGTGACAGGCTTTGCTGTATTGAGGGTTCAGAGGTCTTAGTCTGCTCATGCCAAACCTGCCCTTTGTTCAACCCAGACTCTTGCTCTCATCAGCTGGGAGCAGGGCACACTACTCGAACACCGCAAACCGGGCCACCTGTCCTCAACTTCCCTCAAACCCTTTTGCACACCCTAAACCCGAAACCCTTAACCCAAAATACCAAAGACCCCCTAAAAACTCCGGGACCCTTCTTCAGGTCTCCTCAGCACTGCCGGCATCGCCCTAACCCTACACCCTACACCCTAAACCCCACATCCCCCCTATGCTGCCTGGGTACTGTGCCTCCAGAGACTGCACCGACTGCTCGAGCACGGCCTCTTGAAGGTTGTACAAGATGGGGCCCTGTTTGGGGGCTTCGACTCTCACACTCGCGCACCCCAAACCCTTTTTGCAACTGGACTCCTTGCACCCTAAGCCCTAAACCCTAAACCCCTGAACAGGACAAGGGCTTCAGAAGGTCTCGGTCAGCAGCTTAGGGGGTTTTTCCCACACTGCAGACCACGGCGACTAGAGTTGAGGTTTCACGATTGAAAAGCGTTGGGGTGCGCGCCTAAGTATGGGGTAGGGGTCATATCCTTGTGCACTTACACTATGGTTTTAGATCAATCCCAAGATCATCTACTTGTCCAGTTTAACTCAGCGGTCGATACTACAAGGTAAGTCGCTCGCCTATGAAGAGACAAGGTAGGGGTGAACGTCCTTCTTTTCACTCTTTATCCGAATTGAGGTCATTGAACCCAACTTTCGAATTTTGGCCCTCAGTCATTTCCACAACCCATTTCCTGACAGCCTAGACAAAATCCCGGCCGCCTGTTTCTGCAGGAGCTTCTGCATCTGAGCATGGCGAAGCACAATCATGCAATTGCTGCACGTCGCCTTCCCTAACCAGCTGTGCAAACAGGATTGACCCGCATCCGAGCTATTGTCAAGGCACCGCTTCACTCATCTTGTCGTTCCAGGATTCGGCATCTGCTAGCTTGAACTCCAAATGTCGGACTTTCTCCTTCATGCCCTCCTGACTGCAAGGTCTCCCAACATGCAGTATATGCCACTCTAAACCCTAAACCCTAAACCCCAAACCCTGCATTGCACCCCAGACTCACAAGAAGCTCTCCTCTGCAGTTGCCTCAGGGTCTGCCTGCCGGCTGCCCTGAGGCTCGTCGGACAGCTCTTCCAGCCGAAACAACCTGACTGGGACATCGGACATGATATATATATATATATATGTATGTATATACGTATATATGTATATACACATATATATTTTTTATATACATATCACTCTGTCTTTCCCCAGAAAAGGGATTCCGAGGCACATCTTTCAAAGCTCTTGGAAGATCTAAAGGCGGTCCCAGGCACAGCTTCTGCCGTGCGTCACGGAAGTCGGTCAAGGCCTGTGGCAGTTCGGCACCGAGCTGCGAAGATTCACTCATTTTGAGGCGGTGAGAGCATGCATTTATGCAGAACTGAGTTTTGACAACACACCCTGTCTTGCTACGCTGTTTCCGTGGCTCCTCGGAGCACCGTCGCAGTTGGGGCGCGCCGGCGAAGCCCCACTCCTTGTTCTGACTACTGGTGGCCACTGCATTCTTGCTCCGACTTTTGGGAGGGGGTTGGGGGGGGGGGAGGGGCGGGGGGGGAATACCGCCTCATCAATGTAGAGGCCATGAGCCGGCGGTGGAAAGCAGGCATTCAGCCAACTGGCCTGGGCGGCGTCTCAGTCTTCATCTCAAGACTTGGCGGATAAACCGGCTGCTACACGCAGACGTCTAAGGCACTTCTCGATCTTCACTACACCTCGCCAAAGACCGCTATGCCAAGCTGTGCCACCTCCAAATCCCGCTCCGCATTGGCGATGGCGCTCTCGACCATGTGTAGCTGCAGGTGCACAGCCGGCAGGCTGGAGGGCGTCTCCAGCGAGGGCTTCGCCGCATCACCGCAGTGGAAAGCAGGCATTGCCATGACGTGCCAGAAGTGCCTACAAGCAGATTTCTGAGCCTGTAGAAGTGGCAGCGCCGAGACTAATGAGGTAAGCCAGATCCCTCTTAAAAGCCCAAGATGATCCGAAACCATCCTTTTTGGTCTTGGCACAAAAAACAGAAACGTCTCTGCTCTTGACCCGCCAGTACAGCTGCTCCTGCTGAGACTCGGCAAGATGATGCTGCAACCTGAGCTGCCGCATCCCAGCATGTAGAGTCACCGAGTTTTCGAAATAAGCCTTAGGGTTTAGGGTTTAGGGTTTAGGGTTTAGGGCTTAGGGCTTAGGTACCATAAACTACTTATTCAGATGGGCCAGGCGGGCGAAGCCAAGTTGAAACCTCAAGAACGAGACTATCCCCGATGGCCATGCGCAGAATTGCTTCAGGATGGAATGACACTTAGAACTGGCCCGAAAACCTAAACCCTAAACCCTACACCCTAAACCCTAAACCCTAAACCCCAAACCCTAAACCCTGAACCCTGCATGTTCGGTTGCAAGCCGGCGGGCTCTTGGACGTCTGCCTCCAGAGTCGACGCCTCCGCAGCAGGCAACCATAGGCCCTTGCCTTGACCCTGAAAAGCTGAATATCTCATCTATATATATATATATATGTATGTATGTATGTGTGTGTATGTATATGTATGTATATGTATGTATATGTATGTATATGTATGTATATGTATGTATCTATATATATATATATATATATATATCATAAAACAGATAACATCCTAACAAGCGCTTCAGACTCTGACAGGGTCCCCTTTTTTAAGCCCGTGCTATGCAACTGCCTGAGACGGGTCCCTGCCTTTCGAGAGAACTCGTCGAGCTGGCCTGCCACAACAGAATTCCGCCCCATGCTGGGCCCCCCAATGGTTCAGGGGTTTTGTTGTTTAGGGCTTATGGGGCCTTAGGGTTTAGGGGCCCAATGACTGATCAGCCGCTGGCAGAACAATGCTTCTGGACAATTGCGTTGAAGCGAAGCTTGCTGACTTGCCTAGGGCCCTGGCATGTCTTATCGGCAACCTCGTGTTGGAGCTCGTGCGCATGGCCCAGTTCCTCTCAGACTCAAGGTTCAGCGCAAACCATTGCCCATAGGTTCCGCCACCTCCCACCCTGCCGCTGACTGTTTGCGCAGCAGACTCTCCGAGCGAACTTGCGTCTGTAAGCCTACCTTGCTCGAAGCTGCAACTGCACCCCGAGCGCTGTCCACGGCTTGGATTCCACGGCCACGGAGCTCAATCTATGTACAGTTCTCGGCCTGGCTTGACACTTGGCCAAAATCATGGCTTGCATCTTTGGGCAAGCCCACCCTGCCACCCGTGCGCAGGGCAATTGAAAAGACTACCCCGTTGGCGTCACTGACTCCTTAGCCGACGACTCCTCCTTGCTCGGGTCCAATAGCAAGTCAAGCATCGGCAGCCCCTGGCACGGAAGCAGTAACAACATCTGCACACATCTGCACGCCCACACGCGCTCTGCCTACAGGGGGTACCAGTAAACGTACGCTTGTGACGCAGCGCTGTGGAAGGAAGCACATCCGTGCTGAAGAAGAAATCATGGCGGAGGGTCGCTCTCTTTGCTGATTACGGATCCACCCTACTTTCGGCCTCTTGGATCATCTGCTCTCGCTCCGACGCCACCCTGTCCAGCGCCGGGTATGGCTGAACTCACGTGCGTGCTTCTCCGTGGCCCTATTGCCCCACAAAGCTATCTTCCAGCACTAGAGATGACACTATTTGAGCCCGACGATGGAACAGAAGCAAACCAACAAAAGAAAGCGATTGCCTGTCCAACAGCAGTGGGATGTCGGTGCTCAGTGCCTCCTGGGGAAGTCTTCGATGGTTCGGGGTTGCATCTCGTTGGCCGATTCGGGTTCTCAATCGCTCCAAAACTTTAGAACTTGTAGCTCCGAAGATTTCCGACAGTAGAACCATGGCACCTTGCGCAGAATAAGGCGTCGTATATGTCAAGGACGAGACGGTAACTGATAAACTGAACATGGCCTGTAACATGGCCGGCCCTGCAACACCCCTTGAAAGAGTGCCTCCGCTTTGCGTAGGAGGGCAGCCGGCACTTCCTCGCAAGGCTGGAAGAAGCCAGTCTAAATATTCGTGGGTTTTAGGCAGGCTTGTGGGATTTGAGGGTCTGTTCCCATCTTCCTTAGAGCCACTCTGCGGGGATCTGCAAATAAATCGTCCGATCGCTAAACTACCAAAACAACCATAAACAACCTACCCAAGAAACCCGCTGCTAAAAGAACATAAAGGGCTCCAGTAGCTTGGGGGTTGAGGGCGGTTCCGAGGGAGGTTCCTGCAATGGCTCGTCTCCCATCTTCAGGAACTGCGTGGTCCTTGGGTCATCTTAGGATCATGCTGCACTACACGCAACCATTGGAAAGAGCACTGGGCACAGAGGCTATGACACTCTCACCTCTCGGACGAGACAAGTGCGGTTCATGGCTCGAAGGTCTTTTCGCATTCCACTTCAGAGAAAAAGCCAAGGCTAACGAGGTGTACAGGGAAGGGCCTGGGGAAGTCAAACAAAATCATCTTGTCATCGGCTGAGACACAAAGCAGCAGCGGATGGGAAGTCTTCGAGAGGAATTCCGCTGGACTGACAACAGTCACTGTGTGTGATGGAAAGCGTGGTAAGCAGAGAGCGTGGGCTAGAAGCCTCTGCCCAAAGCCTAGCTAGGCTCATGCAACCCCATGCGTGCCTGGGCTACCTTCGCGCACTCTGCGGCCAACTTCACCTCGAGATGTTTCGCACACAGCGTGGGACTCTTACGAACATCCTGGGAAGCGAAAAATTGGAACTCACTGAAGCGGAACCACCCGAACAGGATGCCAGCAGCTCTTAGGCGCTGAAAGCACAGTCCGGGCTGCCGGGTCGGTGATGGTCTCTCGGAGGACCTGGAGATGCTTCCACAAACTCGTGCAAAACCCCTTGCATCTCCGTGTGCACGGTGTTGAGGGTGGTCTGGACGGAGGCGCTACGCGTGCACTTGCGAAATGTCGAACGTAGATAAGGACCGGTCAACGAATGAACTTAGGCATCAAAAAAGAGATGCAAAAGCTTTCCGCACGACCGCAAGGCGCTGAGTAGCAAATGATTTCATCACATTCGTTTCACATTACCCCTCGTGCAAAAAAGCGACACAAAAACAGCGACACCCATAACAGCTTGCAGCCAATAACAGGCTGCGCTGCCTTGCGCCGGCCGAAGGGGCCTCGCAGGGTCAGCAAGCGCTGCACCTCCACAGGATTAGTCAGAGCTCATCGGTCGCAGCCACACGAGGCAAGGCAAATGACTTGGATGGAGATCCATTACGATGGTAGTAGACTTTCTGAGTCCACTTGTTGTTTTTTCGGCTTGCCATGAGCACAACTGCGCGGCGGAAGATTGGAAAGCAGCTGCTCACAGTAACCACGTTCTCGCATGATGCGCTACAGCACACTTCAAGGTGCAGCGACAAAAAGGTAGCCTTGAGGGCAATCTAGGGGGGGTTCGGGACACCGCGTGGCCTGACCTCTGCAAGTATTGCTCTGAAACATTCTAGACCCCATCTCCTCAATGGCCAGTGGTAAGTGGTAAGCAAAGACATCCTGCAACTCTGGGTGCCTTCATCCATTATGGAGCACGCATCCCTTATGTGTGAGGGTCTCATCTACAGAGGCACCTGGTGGAGCTGTGCTAGGGGCACCTCGGGTTTTTTTTTGACCAGAGCTTTGAAAGGTCCCCTGAGCCCGGGGTGCCAGCAGAGCATGGCAGCGCAGGAGCCGCCCTCTTCGCAAGAGGTCGTTCACCTGGGCTAAGCTGTGCCCAGGCCCTCTGCTGTCATCCACTTCTGCCACTAGACGGGTGCGCCGTGGGGTTTGCCAAGGGACCTCTGCATCCCAGCACATACTGAGTCTACACAAGGACACTGTGCACGTTTCTCAGGGTTCAGGGGTTACTGAACTTTGTGAGCCCGGCTTGTTTATGCCAGGGTTGACCACAGGTCGTGCACCTTCCGGGTGGTGTTGTCCAAAGGCACCTGGAACAGCTCTTGCCCTTGGCTGCACTTCAGTAAAGGCGCACGGCTACGAGGCTTCATCATGCTCGGCAGCAAATCTTGTCCCGGCCCGCGGCTGCAAATGCTGAATATGTCCCGGCTGTTTCGAGTATTGCTCTGTTTGGCTTCCTACAGTCTCCCCGCTCACATTTAAGCCGGGCGTCTCAGCCTTGCACCCTCTGCTTGGAAGAAGGTGAGTGCCTATAGACTCACATGGACTGGCGACGACTGGCTGCTCCTACAGTACTCCTCTGAACCGTAGCTCTCGCTTCGCTAGTCAATGGGCCATAGCTGCTGCTGTGCACATTTAGGTCACGTCTACCATCATCTACCCAACCCAGGTCGACCGCGAGGCTCTTATCAAAACATCCACATCTTCTTGGTCAATAACGCATCCATGGCGAAGTATTGCTCTTGGCGTGCATCTACAACCGTCCACACATGTGTGGACGTGGGCCCATGGGTATTCTCGAACGGAAATCAGTGGCAAGGCCTCCGAGGACAGGTCCAGCTGATCGGAGGCGGGGCTCAAGAACACATGTGGCATCTCCTTGGCTTCTGAAGATGGCTCAAGGATGCTGAAGGTGTAGGGGGTTGCTATGTGTCGTTCAGGGTTCAGGGGAAGGGGTGGCTCAGAACTCAGAAGCCCTTCTTTGGGAAGCGAATGTGAACGCCTTGTCCAGGCCTAACCCACTCCACACCAGGATTCCGGGCTGTTGATCACCTTGGACAGGGACCACATGAGGGCCCCGTAGACCCTGGCCAGCTCAAATCGATCCAACTTCTCCGCCTGCGGCAGCCGCGTTGGCGCAAGTTTTCCAACTCTGAACCCTACGCGCCGTGCCTTGTTCAGCACAAAACGGATCTTGCTCTCGCTCTTCTTGCCCAAGGCTTCGAGACAGCGGCGGAACTCATCGCTGATGTCTAACCTTTGGATACGCCAACATGTTTCTGAGTGGCATGCCCCCTGCCAAGGTTGGGAATTCAAGGCATGCGCAACCCGTCGTCGTGGTGAACCACTTCATGGCTAGGCTGCTTGCTAGGCTGTCTGTCCGGGCGGCTTGTTGGGATCAAAGAGCACGATAACCAGGTCTGCATTTTCTGCAAACCAGCCCATGACACCTCCCAGATCATGGCAAGGCATGGCTACGGCTGCCAGCTGAAAACCCGTCAAAGACTCTACGAGTATAGGGCTCTACGAGTAGGACTCTACTGTAGGGGGGCCTCTTTGGCCAAAGCTATCAGCTATCGAAGGCTGCAGTCTGCGCAGTCTGTTAGTTGCCCCAGGCCCTGGGCACCCTCGAAGTCGTAGCTGCGCCCCACGCGCTGCTTGTCTCCACTGAGGACGCCCGGGGTATCCACGAAGCTCAAGCAGCTCAGGACTGGCACCTTCCAAGAGGAAGGCTACAAGAATGCCATATGCAAACAAACGAATCAGAAGACTACCCTGGGGCCTGTTGTTTGGCCCTAAGCCTTCCAAGCCTCAGAGCTGGACTCTCTTTAAGACGTCAGTGACGACTGACTGCAGCAAGCAGGGTTCATCAAACCCTTCAAGCGCAAAAACCGCCAAAGCTGGGGGAACCCAAAAACGTGTCCAGAGTGCCTCGTTCTCAGGCATCAGAGCACCCTCAAAGCGTTCCAGAAAGCGGCTCCCAAAGCGCCTCCGAGACTGTTGGATGGAACCCTCCGAGGTTTTCAAGGTGTACTCGGCGGGGGTTTAGAGTGTAAGGTCCAGGGTCTAGGCTTTCTACAGGGACTTAAATTTCGACGGGAGAGGGCTTCTTGAGGCCAAGCGACTGCAGCTGCCCGAAAGGCTGCGAGGGGTTGCTGCACAGCGCAAAGCCTTCGGAAATCTTCGGAAACTCTCGCAGCCGAGTCCAGTTGAGATGCGCCATCTCAATCTCAACCATCCCGGCTGTGTGCCCCTGAGGCCCCTGTCCTGGCAGCTGCTGGCGCGAAGGGCCGCCCATGATAGCCACGAACCTCGGGCTTCAGCCCTTGGCCTTTACTCCCCTCCACCCCGGTCCCCCCTTGAAACCTTGCAGCAAACCCTTCGTGTCCCCTAATGCGATGCCATGGGGGCTTGTCGGTTGTGGGCTCAGGTCCAATTCGAAGGCCAGGATACTCCGCCTCGACTCACAGACAGCCACTGGAACCAACCGGCTGGTTTTGTCTCAAGGGGCCCTATCAAGGATGGACGTCTGGAGAGAGCAATGAGGCAATGAGGTGCAGTTCGTTCATGGCTCTTGCCAACTCAACGCATGCGAGCCTTGAGGAGCTGCGAGATCAGCGTACTTTTCCTGATCTGAGGAGTCACTAGTGGCGACGTCGTGATTCACTAGCTCCAAGACTTTCTCATTGTACCGCAGGAATTTACCACACATCGCTTCTTCTCTGTTCGAGCCGAGGCTCCCGGTGGAGTACTGGCCGAGGACCAGGACCATGGGCTTTGAGGTGAAATAGGCGCCGGTCAGCTCCGCCGTGTCGTAGAAGTTCTCGAACTGGAGCTCCTGTTCCAGCGGCCGCAGCTTCTCCTGACTCGGACGGCCCTAAAAAAACGCTCGGACAACACTTGGACCGCGATCTGCACGGTTCCGCCTCGTAGATCATCTGCGGCGTCTTCATGAGATCGGGCAGCTCCTGTGGACCCAGTTTCGGACCTTGGGCCTGTATTGGGGCCCTGCAAGTCGAGCAGTAGAAAGCATCACCACATGAAAAGAGAAATTGACCCAAAACTCTATCCATCGAATCCGACTATCTGCGGGTGACATGGAGCCAAAGCATCTGCCTTCAGCCGGCCCTCACCGCTGAAGAGACGCTGCCTGGAAGCTAAGCTTCAGATGGCGTGATACGAGTCGTGGGAGTCTCTGCGACAGTGCAATCAGTGCAATCCGCCATCAAGTTTAAAAAAAAGGGCGCACCCTTGTTGCGACTTAAACGCCGTGATCCTGAAGGAACCCTCAAAGCAGCCAAAGCCACCGAATCTTCGCGCCAAGCTGGCGAAGACCGCCGCTGCGCATGGCACATCTCCATCGCCTGTGGGTTTAGGGTTTAGGGTTTAGGGTTTAGGGTTTAGGGTTTAGGGTTTAGGGTTTAGGGGAAGCTCCGGGTCAGCGAGGCTTGGTGGCACTTTGGGGCTTAGATTTGGAAAAGTGAGGTTGGGGGTGTACAACATCAGCAGCTGCTCGTGGTGCTCCTGACACCATTCATCTTGCGACCGCTAGTGATGCAGCGACGAGCATCACCACTGCCAAATTCACCAAGGAGGCCGCGTCAACCTTGATCCTGAAAGCCGAAATTGGAGCTGGGGTTGTAACCTCGCTTGGAAACCTTCGGAACGCTGAAGGGACTTAAGACTTAAGAGCCCTTCCGCCCCCTAAGCCATGTGCACCTTCCGGTCTGCGCATGCCGCACAGATAGGGCCAGCGCGAAGGCGGGGCCGGCGATCCCCTGCAACGGCCATCGTGGCCTGCTCGGATTGGAATAAGTAAGTAGTCAATGTGTAGTAGGAGGGCTTTAGGGAACCTAGGAATTACAGTAGGACTGAAGGTGAATGCACACCGGCAGCGGTGTCGTCCTGCCCTCCAGAATCCGAATCTCACATTCGATTTCCGGCAAGCTCTCCAGCCTCTGCTCGCCAGTGCAGCCACGGCCAGCGTGCAGCGGCACAGGCACAGGCGGCGGGCAGGGAAAACCCGACGAAGGCCACATGGGCTTATTTCAGCGGCTGTTTCAATGGGTGTCGGGCTGCCAAGGGCTGTGCCTGCCTGTGCACTTTGTGAGCTCAGGCTACGGCTATGTGTCTTGGCGTCACTACCGATGCACTGTTTGGAGTGAGGCGGGTCCTCACGGTGCGACTTCTGCGGCTGCTGCTTCTTAAAACCACTCGATTTTCTTGTAGCAAGCTTGGCTCGGTTGCGTGTTCTTTTGTTTTGCATGCTTTGTGGAAGCATTGATATCTGCCATTGATGTCGCGTCGGCTGCTGGCTGCAATGAACACCCTTCCCTGTGCAGTCCACGAGTCCACGAAGTTCCGACATGTGCATATTTTTGGAGAACGGTTCTCCCCTGTAACCTCGCGGCACCCTTTGGCATGCGTCACGAAGAGAGCCGAGGGCCTCCCCCCCAAAATCAGCCCACCAAGCTAAGGTCTTCGGGTTCCCATCTCCTCCTCCACGTCCCTGAGGCGCTTCTCCATCGTATCCCGGCCACGCCGGAGCTCCATCAGCTCGGCCTCCTGCGTTCCAAACAGCGCTCGGGGGGTTCAGCTTCGGACCCTTCCATTGGTTTGTGCGCTTGTGCATGCCAATAGGCAGAGAGAGAGAGAGGTCAGAGACCCAGGTACCTCTGCAGGTTCATGTGGGCTTCAGTGCGTGGGCTCTTTACAACTTCGGTTTCGGCCTTTGCCTTGATCTGGTCCATGTTGCAATGTCCAAGGAGCTGCTGGGTCTCGGAGGGCCTACCAAGCCTCGAGCTCCCAGAAACCTTCCGTCAGAAGCTACACCCCAAACACCCCCCAAACACCCCCCAAACACCCCACGAGCTTAACGCGCAGGACTCCGAACCGCCTGCTGCTGCAGCTGTCGGGCAATCCCATCATGGGCGATGTTGAGCTTCTGCATGGCCCTCTGGGAAGGGACCTGAGATACCAGACCGCTAGAGGGCGGGTCACCAGCACCATCTCTGCACGTTCGACTCGTGCACTGCTAGGGCCTGCTAGGATTTACGATGGAGAGTTTGGAGATGGGATCTGAGGGCGAAGCATCCCCTGAAGCGTCCACCGCCCTCCGCATGAGCTCTGTTAACTCCTGTGGGGGGTCAGCAGATCCCTCTCAAGGATCCCGAAAGCCTAAAGCCACGAACACAAGGATCCACCCTCCACTGCGAACATTGTCTGACTTTCGGGGGCAGTGAAGGACTTCCCGGCTCTCCTGCGCCCGGAGGATCTCCGAAGAAGGGCCCACACCCAGGGAGTCCTGGGGGCCCGCAATGTGGGCGCTTGGGGGGGCCTAAAGGTCTGGGGCACGGCGCCTGGGGCAGAATATCGAGAGCGCACGATGGCGCCAGCTTGGAAGCCACAAGTCGGTCGTAAAGACTCAGCTAACCCTAAACCCTAAACCCTAAACAGCTCCCGTCCCGATGCAAAGAAGCGGGACTCCGAAGGTCTCCAAGACTGCCTTTGTGCGCGCTCTGCGGGCATGCAGCGTGTTTCTCATGTTGAGGTTGGAGGCGATCTTAACTCTCAGTTCAAGAAACTTTGAAGATGTGGCGGTCTGCAAGGGCCTGTGCCATGAGTCGACATCAAGTCTCAGCTGATGCCGGGCTCCCGGGCTTCGGCGGTGGTAGTTCTGCCTCGCATCATAGGGCGCCTGCACACGCAGAGCATCTTCACTGCCAGTATTTGAGCTGAAATTCTCCATGGCGCCCATGCCATGGCCACAAGCAACGAGGGAGATGAATTATAATATAATTATAATACCCCAACATGAAATTTCCAAGGTGGGCCTGTGGAGACGTAGGAGGCGTCACCTGATTTCGGCGGAAACTGCTTCGGATCGGGAACTTTTGTGACTTCGAGGATGATGATTGCTGGAGTCTAAGGTTCTGAATGGCATTGCTTTGTGAGACGTTCATGAGGTGATGCTCTCTTACAGTCTCTTTTCTTCGTATGACTGTTCATGCGCTACTATTGCTATCCCTCTGACCCAGCAGCCCACCCGGAAGGGCTCACACCCTGTCAGGCTTCCCAACACATGAGCCTGCACACCACACGCAGCAGGTCCTCATTGAAGCTAACAGCTAGAGGGGTCATCACTGAACCTCCTCGGCAGAAGACAATGCGTGGACTGATGGCGGCCCATTCCACCAGGCAAGCTCCAGTGATCGAGACCCCCACTGAGTCAAATCCAGCTTTCTCAGCCTGTCGCAGCTCCGTCCTGTGGTTTCGGGACATCGGGACATGGGAGTTGCTGTCTGGGGCAGGGTTGGTCGGCGGCCTTTCATGGGGGTCCTTCTTTGGTGATGTTTAGCTTAAAGCTCTTGGAATTGGGAACTGCCAAGTGGACATGGGCCACGACTCTCAATCCCAAAGCGGAATGCAACTCTTTAAGTCTTGCTTACCCTGGGCCCCATCTGGGAAAAACTTTGTTATGTCACTGCTCCTTGCACTTGCCGCATTAAGGCATCTCGTGAGAAAAGTCAAAACATGTCAAACAAAGAAACTCCACCATGAGCCCACACAAGAAGCGGTCTTCAGGCTGAATCTGGGGCTGTTCGAGCCGGTGTGAGCGCTGCCACTGCGGTAGGGCGACAACTCGCTGACGGCCTGCCGCGAACGTGCGGACAGGATTGGAGGATCAAGAGGCTGGGCTTCAAGCACGGCTTCTTGAAGGTTTCACGCATGGGCCTCGGTTTCCTCCTCCTCCTCTTCTTCCTCCTCATCCTCCTCCTCCTCTTCCCGCACCACATCTGTCCTCGGCTGAACTGGCCCTGCCAAGAGGGCCAGATAACGAGACTCCAGCGTGCGCCTCAAGCTATTTTGCTGCACCACACTGTGCCTCTTGATAACCCTTATCTCAGGTCTCGACAACCAGACGCACACGGCCTGCCGCTGTAGCGAACCCGCCCATAAGCAGAGACTCGCTTCTTCATGATCCTCACCTATGAAGCCTATCGGACCTATCGTATTGCTGACAACTGAAAAACATAAAGTTGCAATTCGCCTCGGCCTCGGCCCCTCAAGGAACCCCGTTACACATGAGGCAAGGCGGCAAGACCAGCTCGTGCAGCACTCTTTTCCTGGCCTCCCTCCCGGCCCCAACCCCCCCACCCCGCGGGCCCCCCAGCACACAAACAACTACTGCTGTACTAGAGAGCAAGAAGGCAAGAACCAACTCTTTTTTTAACAAAGCTGGAGGAAAGATCAACGAATCAAAGCTCCTCCTGCTCCTCTTTCTCTGCATGGTATGTCTTGAGGATGAAGTCCAGAGTTTGCTGTGCCAAGCCTCGCGCCGCGGTCTGCTCCCAAACCTTCTCAACCGTGAAATTGTCCGTTACACTGATCAAGGCAGCCAGGCCAGTCGGTGAGAGCCCGGCGTCCTCTGCACGCAACTGGCCGCCGTAGTGCGCGTACTCCAGCAGCGCGGGCTCACCCCAGAAAGACACGTTGGCGCCATGGACGTGGAACTCATCACGCGCGCCCGCCACCGTTTTGAAGGCTTTGTCTAATTCTGCCGCCTGCTGCTCGCTTGCTGGGAACACCATGACAGACAGCATGTTGTCGTAGCCATCCAGTACATCATGGCGAGGGAACTGCTGCCCCATCTCCAAGGCAGCAACCGAAGTTATCCAAAGAGCCAGCAGCATTGACATGCGCACTGGTGCAGGCGATCTAATGAATCTGATCCTTGTGTTGGAATCAGGTGTATGAAGTGCTGCGCCACTCCTGACACACAAGGATCTCCTGAGGCCTATCCGCATGTCTAGTTCATGAAGCAACCGCAAAATTACGGAGGGCTTGGACCATGGCAACATCAACACGTGGCTAATCCTCTGGCTGTAGGTCTGCACTGCTGGTGCACCCCTGCACGCTAACTACACCGCAGCGCTAATGGCTGTGGCAGTGCAGTGCCAAGGTCAGAGCAGCATGTAGTCTGTGAGTCACTCGCAGGGTGGATCTAACAACCATTGACCCTCGTGGGGTTACCAATACCCGCACTCCTCATGACTTGGCCGGAGCCCACCTCTGCCACCTCCGCAAGGCTCAGGCCGAACCCCCCTTCGCAGGGCACTGCCTGGCAGGATGTTGACGCGACAGCTTTGCTCTAGGCTTTGCTCAACTGTCTTGTAGAGCCAAACTCGTCTAATCACCTGTTGAACCTGCACGGTCCCTAGAAGCATCGCAAAATGCCTACATGTAACAAAGAAAAGTTCACGGTCTATCACATATCATGACCAACAGCGGTCTGGGATGGATTGTGCCAGAGGCTTTCGGACTTCCGAGCTTCAACACTATCTGTCCGATGTTCGGTGTCCTCTCACAACCAAGGCGGCTATGGATCACCCCCGCACCACCCCAGCACCCAGAAACCTGACGTTCAGGGCTTTCGGCCTTTCAGGAAGGCTGCCTGTGAACTGAAAGCATCCTGAGTGCTGATTCAAGGCAGCGATTTCTGCGAGGCTGGGGCCCTCTAACATTAAATTACACGGAAAGGCGCCTGCATCACTTCCTCCCAGTACTTAGGATCGTCAGATGCATCCCGGATCTCAGCCAACAGGGCCTGCAAAGGCAGACGGCACAGGGCGCGATCAAACGCATGGCTTTTTGCTTTTGTCTCCGAGTGCCTCGCCTTAAGCTCGACGGCTGAGACTGCATCCTTGGATCCGCTACGCCATAAATCCAAGACCTGAGTCTTAGCATCGGCCACGCGCTGTTGGCAAGATACAGCATGGAAGTGATCGCACTCTCTGGCTGACTTGAAGAACGCCAGAAAGAGCTTGGGGCTTACGATCCCACCGACTAAGCTGCTGACACCATCTAAAAAGCGTCGCATTCCCCTCAGCGTGTCCTGGCCGATGCCGTGGACTGAACCGATCCCTCGGAGAAATTGCCTCAGCTAGACCTGTGTCATTCTGAAGTCTGAAGGTACCTCCGCCTCTTCCACTCTCCCTGGCAAAACCGGTCCTTGAACGCCAAGGTAGTGTTGGCCTCATTGAGCCGTTTCAATATGTCCTCGCAGTCGGGTGTAAACTCCATCGCACATCGATGTGGCATCTGATTTACACTTCTAGGGGTTGACCCTGCGAGACTCTTACAGCCTGATCCCAGCACCTTCTTGTGCTCTCCCCAGTTGGGAGGCTCATGGGTAGCAACTTAGTAAGCTCTATATATGTCATACCCCTTCGTTATCCTCTTTAGGCCACCATGGCACAGAATGACAAAAGAAGCTGCGCCTCGGCGACTTCAGCGAGTCCGAGGCCTCCTTCGCCCGGCAAGGCCTTCAATTCAATCTCGTGCGCACGCTCGCAGGGGAGGAGGCTCTTCTTCTTTCTTCTTTCTTGCGTCTTATTTCTTTTTTTCTTTCTTCGTTCTTCTTCTTCTTCTTCCTGCTCCTGCTTCTGGTTCTGCTTCTGCTTCTGCTGCTTGTTGTTGCGTATTTCTTCGAGTTTGGGGCAGCTTAGAGTCCTTTCCGCAGCTCCGACACTCACACTCACACTCGTACGTGGCGGGCAAGGCTTCGGATGGTCTCTGTGGGCAGAAGCACTACGTCCCACTTCGCGACCTCACACTCCACACAACTACCAGGACTACTAGTCGAGCTCGACTTAAGCCACATACGTCACATACACCATGCGACCGCACTAATTGTGGGCCAAAAGGGGGACTCCTCTCAAACACCTAAGGCGTGTTTCATGCATCTCCGAACAAAGCTATGTACTCACTTTTCGGAGCTGTCATCTGCATATACACAAACTCGGATTGAACACTGGGAAGCGCGGCAGTTCGTCTACAAACCGACTGCATAAAGAGCTTAGCTGTTTCGCCTTGCCTAGCATGATGACGCGAAAAGCGTATGCCTCGCGTGCTAGGACATCGTTCCAAAGCCTGAGCCTAAATGCCTACAGCGGGCTAGGGACGCTGAGGGCGAAAGAGCGGCTTATTGGCCGTACTTCCAAAGTTTGGGGTGCAGCCCGGCAAGGCCTGCATCATCTCCTCCCAGTATTTGGGATCTTCTGATGCATCCTTGATCTCAGCTAGAAGAGCCTGTCAGCAGCAAAGGCAACTCTTTTCTTCAGGAGGGACTGCAGTGCTATTGGCTTGTCGCAGACACGAAAAAACGCTTCACTACGGGTTCTCCCATGCAAGCATACCGCCTGCACATGCATTGTCGCATGCGTGCACCTTCAGCTCACCAGCCGAGATCGTTTCTTTGTCGCCGCCGTTCCAGAGGTCCAGGACCTCGGTCCAATCTGGGGGTTCTGCTGAAGCAGGCAAGATTGGCTGCACTATTTCTGGGAAGTTTTGTGCTTTCAGTGCGCCCATACTATGAAGCTTGACAAGGTCCCAGCACCCTCCAGGAATCTTCGGAGCCCACGGAGTGTGTCCTGCGGCTTAAGACCATGGCAAATTGTCCATCATCTGTCAACGCGGCAGCTTGAGGGCTTCAAAGAGCCATTCGCAACTCGGAGGCGTGTCTGTGACGTTTCAGGGATCCCAGGAAGGTATCCAGAACCCCGCACGTCTGTCCAATGTGGTCGCCGTAGTCGCCATAGCTCTCCAGGCTCACCCGGAGCTGCACCAGGGAGTGCAGCGCCTGATGGGTAAGGATTGCCAGCAAGATACATGAAGAGGGCTGAGCAAGATGCATCTCAAGGTTCCGACTCATGATGGAGCTCAGGCATGCCCGGAAACAACACAAAGCCTTGCTGGGTGTGAGATCCTCTTTTCTGCATCGGCATTGGCATCACTCCGCGTCGTGGTCACTCGTCCACTGAGGGCGCAGTAATCGATGAGGCCTGTACTAGCACAGGGATCAGCACGAATTACCTCGACTGGGCCGCGGTCATCATGAGCAGCAAAGCTCTTTGAAGCAATAAAATTGGTCCATGCCTGAAGTGGCATGGGGTAGCAACGGCTTTCGGAGGACTCTGCCCGAGTTTCGGAGAGCATTTGGACTTTCATGAGTTAAGTTTCGGCTCAGGCCGAATAAGATATCTGTTCGTTGGTAGCTTGGCCTGGACAAATTTATTGACATCAGCCAGTCAGCTACGGATGAGTCTTCTTCTGTCGCTGCAAGGCTGTCGAAGGCATCTGCCCCGAGAACAGCTGTGCAAACAGTCCCAGTTCTCTACCTGAGCAATGGGGCTGTGCGCTTAAATGATGGTTCGGTGGTCCCCACTGGTCCTGCTGCGGTGAGAAGTATGGAAACGCCTCAAGGGTGCTTTGGCAAAATCTTCAGGGTGGCGCCGGTCTCCGTGTAGATCTTGTTGACCACCTGAGTCTTGATTATCAGACGCAGCTCCTCCCTTACGAGCACCCTTTAGGAAGGTGTGTCTGGGCCAAGGGTGCTACCGTCGACATCTCGAGCTCCTCGAAAACTTCGTAGAGTCAGGCTGCCCATGCTACATTCATCTTCGCCGCATCCGGGAATGAGGAATCCAGCTCTTTGCAAGCAGGTTGGGCTCTGGATCATGACTCTCTTCCTGCAAAGATGCCCTCATCCCTCGCTTTAAGGCTTCGGCCGGCGCCTTTTGTGGGGTGCAGGGCACTTAGGATGCCCTCTTTTTTTTGCACCAAGCCGCATCCATGGTGACCTTCTTCATGTCTCCGGCTGCCACGTCAGGGGAGAAGCTGGGGATCATGGCCTTGTGTTGTCGATTGGTTTGATTCCGTGAGCCTTTATGTGCTTTCCTTTTTTGTATTCCGCCCGACTGGGCACACCACTGCGGGGACGACGGATTTGGGGCCTTTGGGGTTGAAAGGGTTGAAGGGTTGAGGTTCAACAAGGGTGCTTCATTTGCTCACACTGGGAAAAACCAGGCGAGGCAATTCCGTCAATAGCCCCTGTTGCAAAGCACTCTGGTTGCCACCCGCATAGCTGAATGAGATCTGGCTTTGAATGAGGAAACTCCAACAGCAGATTCAGGTCACAAGACCTCCCAGAGATCAGTAAGCGTGCACTTACAAAGGCGAACCATACCCACGCCAACAGGCAACCGCAACACCAACCGAAACCAAGGGCTCAGGGTTCAGGGTTTAGAGTGTTGCAGATGGGTGTTCTAGATGGACACACCTGCCTCTCCTTTGCCCACAACCAGGACTTGCGGCCATACAGACAGAGTGCATTAAACGTTACATGGAAGAACAGTTGCCTAAGATTGTTTAAAATGATGTGCGATCAAACTGATGAATCTTAAGCATTTGCTACAGATGCGCAACATTTTTTTGCTGTGAATACGAAAAATGATCCTGCATGTTGAGGGCAACAATCATATTGCCTCCGGTTTAGAGACAGTAACCCGCTTCTACGAGAAGTTTGGAAACCTTAGACCCTCAACTTGGGATGCTCCCCCTTACTAACAGTCCTTTATCGGGATTCTAGTACCCCCCCCCCCCCCATTATAATCGCCCTATTGAGGATATACGGGGGAACATCTCAACCCTCAACCTCCAAGTAGCCCGCGAGTTGCCCTCTTTGCACATGAGTACATGGTTTCGGTCACCCGGATTCGTCCGGAGCCTCCCGGCCAGGGAGCCCAAAATAGAAAAAAGAGTGAATAAGAAGGCCTGAAAACCCAGAACCTCAACCCTCGACCCCTGACCTCCTCCATCATTGACCCCTACCCCCAGCCCCCGCTCCTCCAAAGAGGATGGGCCAAAAATTGCGAAGTTGTTTGGGGGGAAGGGGGAGGGTGGGGGGTGGGTGGGGGGTAAACCCGGGGCGCAACACTAAACGTCTAAAGCAGTACGTCTAAAGCAGTACACAACTAAGCTTGATGATTTAATAAGTGATCCAGCCATCCAAAGACACAGAAAGACATGTCCGCGGAACTCCGTTGCACATGACGAAAGCTTGTTATAAGACGCGGCAGCTGGGGACCCACCGTGCCAGACATAACTGATAGCTGCCTGGCAAAACCCTTTTGAATCCCACCTCCACGATACTTAGCGCTCGCACCAAGAACAAACAACCAAGCAACCGCCCAAGCCACTAAAACCGCAAGTCTCCCATACTGCCCCTGAAACTCTCCCTTAAACCCCCCTTATACCCTCCTTATACCCTCCTTATACCCCCTTCATACCCCCTCCTTATACCCCCCTTCGACCCCCTTCCTCATAGCCCCCTCTAACCTCCTTAGAACCCAACAAGTCCAACAAGTCCGGGAGGCCTTCAGCTTGGGCGCCCACTTCTGATACTCGGGCTTCCTGAAAATCCGGGGGGGGGGGGTTCAGACGGGTTTCAGAGGGGTTTCGGTGGGCTTAGATGGGATGTTTACGAGGCTTGTGCGGCTTGGGCAGCACTTCTGCCTGCAAAGTTTAGGGCATCTTGGCCAGCCCTTTCAGCTCAGGGTAGCGGCCCCTGCCCTGTCTAACGGACATCTTCCCAATCCTGCAAAGCCCTTCCTGCCTGACTGCATGGGTGTAATCCCGCTTGACACCACTCTAAACCCTACCATGGCAAATGTTGGGGGCTGACTCTGGGGTCCTTACCCTCCTTCCCTTCCCCCCCCCCTTCTTCCTTTCAGAGGACACCTCCTTGCCTCCAAGCCTCTGCCCGAAGCACTTCTGGATGACATCCAGAGCGATGGAGACGCAGGTCGAGGCACCTGCCAGCTTTGGGGTTGTTTAAAAGTTTAGGGTTTAGGGTTCAGGATTTAGGGTTTAGGGATGTAGGGGTTTCGGCTCTCACACTCGCACAAGGCAGGCAAGGATTCGGATCGAAGGTCTGTCATCATCCAAGAGCTGACAGGATTCCCAAGCTCAACAAGCATAGGTCAAAAAAGAAAAAAACAAGCCCGAACCCTGTAGGAATCCCGCACGGATTGTGCACACGGTAACATTGCCCGTACGCATAAATTATGTCGGTGTATCACCTGAGGCAGCCACCCCTTAGATCAACAACTACGCGATCTTTGCTCAATTACGACTCTCGTCTGTCATAAGGCCATAAGGTCTCTGAATGGTATTTGCGTAGTCAAGCTAACGAAGGGATGTAGGGTAGGGGATCAAAAAAATGTATTTGGGATCAAAAAACAATTTATTTCTAGGCGGATCAAAAAAAAAACTTATTTGGGATCAAAAAATAATTTACTGAAGGCTTCGAAGGCTTGTTGCAAGCGGAGCGGAGGCTGTAAACGCTCAGAAATGCCGCATTTCTGGCCGTTCGCAAGCTCTAAATACCGAAAAAACACAGCATTCATGTGGGAACTACTGAAAATAGCAACATTTCTGAGTTTTCAAAGAGGCTGCAGATACTGTATATAGCAGCAGTTCTGCGCTTTCAGAGGCTGGACATACTGTACACTGTGCAGCATTTCAAAGTTTCCAGAGGCTGCAAATACTGTAAATAGCAGCATTTCTGCGCTTTCAGAGGCTGGACATACTGTAAATAGCAGCATTTCTGTGTTTCCAGAGGTGCAAATCAATGCTGGCATCTTGGCATCAGAAGTTTCAAAAAATGCGTATACTCTGAAGCAAGCCAGAACGATTTGAAAAAGGGCGGGGGGTTGGGGGGGGCGCCCCCCCCCCCATGCGCAAACAGAATTCTCGCATCATGGGTTTCGAAAGTATGCTGAAGCACCTGGCACGACTTAAAATAAAACGGGGGGTTAGGGGGGTGCAGGCTCGCATCAGAGGCGTCGAAAGACGCGTATACTTTGAAGCAAGCTGGCACGACTTCAATGAAGCGGGGGGTTGTTGGGGTGGGCCCCGCCCCCCATTTGCAAACACAATGCTTGCATAATGGGTTTCGAAAAGATGTGTATGCTTTGAAGCAAGCTGGCACGACTTCTTCCTTGCTTCTTTTTTTTTTATTTATTTCATTGTTCTTTCTTTCTTGCTTTCTTTCTTGATTTCTTGATTTATTCCTTCCTTCCTTCCTTCCTTCCTTCTTTGCTTCCTTGCTTCCTTGCTTCCTTGCTTCCTTGCTTCCTTGCTTCCTTGCTTCCTTGCTTCCTTCCTTCCTTCCTGCCTTCCTTCCTTCCTTCCTTTCGTCCTTCCGCCCTTCCTTCTCTCCCTCCCTCCCTCCCTCCGGTTCCCTCTCTCAACCGAATAAATTATTTTTTGATCCTAAATAAATTTTCTTGATCCTAAATAAATTTTTTCTTGATCCTAAATAAACTTGTTTTTTGATCCGCATCCCGGGATGTAGGGGGCTTAAGGTTTAGGGAGCTTAGGGCTTTAGGGTGCAACTGCGGAGAACTACATCTCACCATTGTTGCAACAAGACGGTTCGTCTCGATGATCTTTTCTACCACCCGCCAAGCTGATGCTCTCGATGATGGGTTAGGGTTTAGGTATGGCTTATTACAGAAGTTGAAGTGTGAGCCAACTTCAATGACCGTGAAGAAGGGGTAAGGATTGTAGCGAGTTAGGTGCACGAGCGAACTCACGTCGCGTATTGTACCAGACTCAAGCATCCCATTTGAAAGCCACCCTTTTTGAACCCCTCTCACCCCTAAACTTTAAACCCTTTGGATAAACCCTTAACTAAAAACCCTAAACCGACTGCTCCCATTTTGCCATACCAGGCCTGGCGATGCACCCAGTAGGCCAACAATCGTGCCCTCCTTGTTGGACACGACCTGCCGAAGCACGAGTCATACTCATGCGGGGAGGGGGGGGTTCCGAAAAGATTACGGTTTCTGTTCTGTGGGCTCGGCAATAGGATGGAGTATTTTTCAGGGCTGGAGGAGGTGCACCCCTTTTTTGGGGAAAGACCCCGAATGAGACAAAAAAAGCCTGGCGAAGGCTTGCAAAGACACGTGGGGCTTCCGGAGAATTGAGGGTTTACGAAAATAAGGGGACCCCCGAAAAGAGATCCCAAACTAATAGGATGCCCTGACAATGAGGACCCCAACAACTTGTACCTCCCGATTTTCACCCTAAACCCTAAACCCTAAACCCTAAACCCTAAACCCCCGCATTTCGGGAAAGTTGCCTCGGTGCCGAACTGGAGCATGCCCTTCCCGGTCTTCGGATCCTTCTTGATGATCTGGGCACGCACGCCCGCGGGGATGAAGACCCAGTCATCTGGGTCAGCCTGCAAGGGCCATGACGGCATCTAAACCCTAACCCCTAAACCCTAAACCCTAAACCCTAAGCTTCCCTAAACCCGATCCAGACTCAAGTCTGCGGCAAGTCTTCGAAGGCGATCTGGGCGCCTCAGGGTAGTAGTGTCGGATGTCGTGGAGCTTCCCAGCCCCCGACTTGAACACGTCCTTCCTGGGATCGCCGCTGGGGGGGGGGGGGGGGGGGGTGTGCCGATTTTCAGCTCCCTTCAACTTCACGCTAAGCAACGTCTTCTGCCCCAAGATTAGAGGAAACATGAGGAAACCATGAGAGAAAAACTAAGGTGAGACCAACTTTAAAAAAAAAAAAAAAAAACAAAGAACAAGAGGTGTTACCCAACTCAGGGACCAAGCTGCATGAGCATCACGGCAAGGCTCATGTTCTTCGACAGGGCACCCAGGGTCGGCAAGATGTTGTGCGGCTTCAGGGCTTTGAAGGCATCCAACACGGAGCCATACCGCAAGAACTTCATGGTCATCGAGCCTTTCAGTTGGGGCTCGGGGATTAGATATTCTTGTTATCCCGCAAGGGTCCTTAGGCAAAAAAAGCAAGTCTGGAGTGTTTTTTGGGGGATTGCACAGAAGTCTTTTGTACAGCAGCTGTGACCTTGCCGTTCGGGGTGTCCTGAAGTCCTGAACCCTCCACCCTCAAACCCACCGAAGATCGGGGTGCGACCGAAGCACCAAAGGGGCCGAAGAGCAGCATCTCCTGCTCTGAGGCCCCACTACGCCACGCTTGAACAAAGCATGTATACTATGCGTGCATAAAATCTGTATATAAAATCCATATGGATATGTGTGCATGTAAAGACTCGCAAAAAGCACATGTACATATGTATACATTACATGCTACTCTGTTTTTGTGCGCGCTATCTGGCTGTTCATGTGCGTTGATGGGTTCTAAAGGCATCCTTCCCACCGATGGTGCGGTAGTCCAGGTGCGGCATCGACATGGGTGGAGCGCCCGGGGCGCCAGGGGCATAGACTTTCACCTGACGAAGGCAGATGTTACGGAATTGGGAATGAACTCACACACAAACTATCTGCCGGGGGGGGGGGGGGGGGGGGAGTGGGGTTGCTTAAGACTTGTCCTGCATCTCTGGTAGAAGCACCGCAAGACCTCCCCGCAAAGACAACCACCCCCCAAACCACACGCCCGAAGGATCAAGTGGACGCTGTCAGAGAGGGCCTTGTGCTGAGCAACGACTTCCGGGTTCTGGCACACCGCCCAGTCGCCAGTCACCGGCAAGGCCATGTAGCCACTGACCTGCACAGCGATACTCCCCTAAACCCTCAACCCTAAACCGTGATGACCTAGCTGCCTAAGAGCCTCGGGCCTCCGGAATGCCAGCTTTCTGGAGCATGAGCAAAGCCCAACCACCCGCGCCCACGAAGACGAACTTCGCCTGAATCCGGGCAAAGAGATATGAGAGGCATGCACACATCTATGCGTGCATACACTCTGCTTTACATGACACAAATACTGCACTGCATGACTACCATTACATCTGCTGGTCAGTCGGAAGCCACAGATCCAGCACCCCTTCTGCCTCAAGAAGCTCCCTTTCAGAGACACATGCAACCGCGGGCCGACGTGCTGCACATGCGGAGATCGGAGAGGACGGGTCTCTGAGCCTAAAGAGGCTGTCTCACAAGTCTCCCCGGTGCCTTGTTGTAGGCCCACCCGGATCCTGGAAGATCGTGCGAATGCACTTTAGGGTTTAGGGGTTTAGGAGTTTAGGGGTCTAGGGGTTTAGGGGTTTAGGGGTTTAGGGGTTTAGGGGTCTAGGGGTTTAGGGGTTTAGGGGTTTAGGGGCAGTGTTCTCTCATCTTCACTTCGAACAGCCCAAGGAGGCTCAGGAGGAGAGAGAAGGCGCGCCTGCGCCGTTCACGCATGTGGTCACTGTCCACTTGCCGTCGGAACCCTTCTTGATGTCCTTTACCTGATGGAGAACTTCTTTCAGCATGACATGTATCCTAAAATGTCTAAGAGTACCTCAGCGATGAGGAGGCGCAGAGGAGATCGCCATACTGCAGCTTGCAATCCCTCCCACTCTGCAAGTCTCGCCTCCGTGTGCAAGCGGAGGTCGCCACCTGAGTTGTTGGGCACCGGCCACCCCGAACCGCACAGGACACAAAATGCCCACAGTTCCACACAGCATGTCAGCGTGGCTGCACCTAAGCAGCCCTCCTCACAACCAGTAGCTGCAACTTGCAATCCTGCCAAATCCCAGATCCGAAACATCCGAAAGCTGCCGCTTCGGCACCAAGTTCCTGGAAAGCCACGATCTTGGCCTGCAAGGGGTTGGCACCAGCCAAGGCTTCGATTTGTTGCACTTGTTTTTGTCAACTCAGGCTGACTCAGATGCCCCCCAATGCCCCCTACTCCCAAAAAAACCTTGAAGAGAATTTTGTAGTCATGAGGGCTTGCCTTGGTCAAGGCGCCGTAGTCCACGTCGGTTCCATGGGGAACCTACGCAGCTGTGAACTGAAGGGGGCAGCATCCTGCACCCGGGAAACCCGCTCTCACCCCCGCAGCTCAAGGTACAGGCCTTCGTCATGCAAATCGGCTCGGACGGGTCACGACCCTTCATGATGAGCGGCGCCCATTCCTTGGCCTTCGCCTGGCAGGGCACTGCCATTTTTCTCTCATTGCGGGAAATCACTGTTGCAACCTTTGGTGGCACGTAGTCTTGTTCATGCGTGGCGATACACAAACTCATGCCTAAACCACATGCAGAACACGCTCCTTCTCCTCTGGAAGGCAAATCTCCATGCTTCGGAAGAGGGGCATCTCCTGCCGGTCAAGCCCGGCACAAGGCTCTCAACAGTATCTCCAAGCATGGTCTGTCCTGTTCATGCGAGGGCATCTGGCAGTGAGCAGTCTTGCGCTATGCAGTGGGCGGCAGGGAGGGTATCTACGTGTTGATAACCAATGGCAGTTTACACGTACCGCACAAGCGCCCTCCACCTTCCCAGATCTCAGCACAACCGGATTGTCCTTCATCGCCTCGTAGCGCTTCTTGATGAACTCGACCTGATCCTGGCCCACACCGAGTGCGATGTGGTTCGTCTGGTGGATCCAGGAGTCGGGCGCCGGCAGCAGGCCCTTGCGTGTGAGGTACTCCCAGTATTGGCGGCTGCTCAGGAACTGCTCGCAAACGTGCTCCACTTTGTCCTAAGGTGCCGTCTTGAAGCCATGTGCATGAACTGGGTAGGTATTCCAAACACCCCTTGAATGGGGCCTTTCGTGATCCTGCAACAAGGAGGCGAAGGACAAGTATACAGCCGTGCCGCACTGCTGCTACAGATGGTGACGTCTTGCTGAGTCTTGCTGAGTCTTGCTGAGTCTTGCTGGCTTGTCCCCTGCTGGAGCATCAAAACCTGTACATTGCAAGCAGGTCTCAGTGGTGACGGTCTTCAGGGTGCCATCACTGTTCTTGACTTCCTTGGTGTAGTTCGGCTCCATGAATCCAGCATGGCCGGTGCCTGCCAGAAAAGGTGGAGATTGTCGCTGCTCGCTCCGTTCCTCGAGTTAAAAACCCTAAACCCTGAACCCTAAACCCTAAACCCTAAACCCTACGGGCCCTGCCTGCATTGTTGAAGCCGTTGGAGCTCTCCTCCCCCGGGGCGCCAAGGCGCTCAAACATCATCATCTTCCACTCGGGCTGCAGCTCCTTTTACGATAATGGGTGCCTTAATGGCGTCCTCTTTCTAAGGGGATCCTACTACGTATTTTGGGGGTCTATATTAGTTAAGGGTCCCCTAGTGATGCGTTTCGAAAGTTCAGGGTTTGAGTATCGCTTCAGATTTGGGAATTTTCTGGCCACCTTCAGCATCAAGCCCACTGTCGCGCTCATGACGCCCGCGCCGATCAGGATGACGTCCACCTTGCAGTGTCGGCTTAGCTCTTCAGAACCCTAAACCCTAAACCCTACACCCTAAACCCTAAACCCTAGCCCTAAACCCCAATCCCTAAACCCTAAACCCGAGCTTCAGGGTTCGGGGTTTGGGACTCTGTCAAGGGTCCAGCGAGACCGCTTCAAACTGTCAGTCTTTGCCCCAAACAGAGAAGTTCCTCCAAATTTAGAATAACCCTTGCCCACTTCGGGCAGTCAACCAACCAGTTGACCCAGCAACCGAATTTCCTAAGCCCCGAATTATCTCTGTCAAATGTCAAAACTACTTGCTTATCGGAGGACCTGTCCCTTTTTCATCCTGAGGTGACATCATGAGAGGAAGAATCGGTGCCACATCAGGATTCCTCACGGTCCGAACCGGACCCTTCCCCTCAAGATCCCGCAGAACCCCCAACACCTCACCTCTGAAACCCCTGAACCCTTTTTGCTTCGGGTCTGCTAGGGTTTAGGGTTTAGGGTTTAGGGTTTAGGGTTTAGGGTTTAGGGTTTGGGTTTAGGGTTTAGGGTTTAGGGTTTAGGATCCCTAAACCCCTCAACCCTGGGGGGACGTCAGGTCCCAAACAAACCTGCCCCCGCCTCCCGCTCCTTGGGCTTGGGGCTCGACAACCAGGAAAAGCAGCCGGGGGCCGGTGTCTTGGGCTTCGCCACACGCATGGAGCTACCCCTGAAGCTCCTTGTGAGGATGTCAAGAGGGTTGAAGGGGTCTAAGGGTTTTCAGGTGTTTTGGGGTTGAGGGCTTCTCGGTTTCGGGGTTTAGGGTTTTCAGGGTTTGGGGGTTGAGGGTTTAACGGTTTCGGGGTTTAGTTGTTTTCAGGATTTAGGGGCTGAGGATTGCGTCACGCACTCTCGCACAAGGCAAGGCTTAGGGTGCTTGCAGCTCGTCTTCGGGGGTTTCGATGCCCACGCTCGCACATGGGCAAGGGCATCAGA
This sequence comes from Symbiodinium natans, assembly GCA_905221605.1. Lineage (NCBI taxonomy): Eukaryota > Dinophyceae > Suessiales > Symbiodiniaceae > Symbiodinium > Symbiodinium natans. The sequence goes on from CAJNDS010002102.1 coordinate 1,259,637, forward strand.
GTCTCCACCTTAATTATGGGCTGAGGCCGAGGGCTTTGGCTTTGCCACCTGCCTTGAGACCTTGAGAGCACGGCTTGGTAGTTTGAAGACCGCGGCTTTGGGTTGCTTCCGAGAGCCAGGAAGGAGGGTCCGAGGTCGAAAGGGTCCGTGTCTTATGTTGACACATTGGGGGATGCAAGTGGGTGGAGGGAAGCAAGCTAAGCGCAACAAAGTCTCCCCTCCAGCTTGTTGAAGCTGTCTTCCTTGGCTGCTGACAAACAGCCGCTTCATTCTGTACATGTCCGTTCTCATCAGGTGGCCGATTGCTTCAGGTCTTTGATTCAACTTCCCCTAATTTCCGAAGTCAACAGAGGTCAACAGAGGCCCAGCGTCAGCAGGGGCATGGAGTTCTGCCTCAAGCTGTGCGGCCATGGCGCTGAAGGGAAGTAGTGTGGGACACCTTGTGGGAAAATAGTGTGATCAGTGCCCAACTGGGCCGTCACACCAGCGACAGAGCCACAGCGCACGCGCAGATGGGGACTACTTCCGTGGAGTGGCTGAGGATCGGAGACCGGCAGAGGGGCGTAGAAGAACATCTTTTCATGCTACAAACATGTTGTCACAAGAACAACGCATATTGTATGAGATCGACAAGCAGAGCTATATAAAAGACATTCAGACGTACACTATTTCCAGCAAAACGGCCATAGAGAGTGCATACTCCGCACCAGGGGAGAAAGGCCATTGACTGTTAACCGTCCCATACTCAGGCAACTAGATCCCAGTGTTCCAGCTTCGCACTTCGGCACGACCTGATTCTGGAACCACGTTTTGCCTCTGAGCTTGCATCTGCCTGCTTCGCCATTAGGCCAGGCCGGGCTGAGCTCAGCAAGTGCAGGCTAGTCCGCACGTGCTGATCGCGTGAAACGAGAAAATGGCTATGTGCAGTCCGAGTCCCAATTTCCGCTGTGTCCTTCACAACATCTACTGCAAACCTTCTTGACCTACCTCGCCACGTGAGGAAAGGCGCGAGGCATTCATGTCTTTCAGGATGCTTGCTCCTCCATCTCCCCGTTTTTGAGTTTTTCCATCTTGGTGACTCGGACCGCCGTGCATGAGGCTCAGCCCTTCAGGATGGCCTTCGCCGTCGGATCTCAGACCACATTCGGGACGGCCTTGGCTACGCTGGCTGCACCTTGTAGGGAACCTGCGTTCTCATACTCCCCTCCCATGACACGTAATTAGTTACCATGCCGGGGCGCTCGGAAAATTCGATGCTCCACCTTAAGTGGCAGGACGCAAAAGCATCTGCAAGGTTGTGGCAGCATGTGGCCGAACTGTAAGGCGACCCCCCCCCCCCCCCCCCCTGCAACGCCCGAACCCTTAGATGCCAGGAGCCCAAGCTCTAGAACCCCCTGTCTATGGCCCCCTGGACATCTTTTCTTGCTTGCTTCCTGAAGAGTTTAGATCCACATGGGACGCTGAAAAGCCACGGATTCCGCTTCCCGGGCCGCGGATGCCTCTGCCATGACCTGGGAAGCAATGTGTAGGTCTTATGTCACTTGTGGAGCTCCAAAACGTGATCCGCTTTGGTTCGGCTGCCCTATTTCTGAAGCGTGGACTGAGGTCGGCGCAAGTTCCATTGCCCTATACTACGCGGAATAAACGACTCCAGATGGACTCCAAAAGAGCTTAAAAAGCCTTTTTGGCTTTAGTCCAAAGGGTTTTGGGTTTCATCAATATTTCTCCCGCAGTAGAGCCTCACAAGGCTTAAAGCAGTGATGCGCAAAGCCTGTATCCGGAGGCACCATAAACTCTGAACCAATTGTCGAGTTGCAGCTTCCAATGGGTATTTGCCACTTGCAGCCTGCCAGGATGGAGCTCGCAAAATTCAAGTGCAGAGATCGTGGCATACGGTACGTCCGGTACGTCTGACTCTGTCTGTCTGCGCATGCGAAAGTGCTAGGGTCCAGAGAATCTGTCAACACCAGCGAACTGCAACAACGAAACTGCGGGCCTCTCCAGAAAGCATCACTGCGTCGGTACCGTCCCACACAGCATTGCCTTGGCCACCGAAAGCCAGAGATGAGGTGTCTTTTAACCGCTTCGCTTTCCTGCCCCCCTTTTAATGGGGAGCTAAAGGGTTCGGTGCGCGGCTTTCATTTGGTTCAGCAATCTCTGAATGCTTAGGGTTTCCAGGCCCTCCACATACGGTAGTCGCAGCTGGGAAAGCGGAGCTTACACCGGGTAGACTTCACAGCTTGGCTGGGCAACAAAGGCGAAGTAGCTTGCTCTAACAAAGCATCAACACTTAATTTGTTGATTCTTGCAGTTCCATGCCACCTCTGACAAGAGCCTCGGATAGCAGGCCCCTCAGCCGCTTCTACCTTGAACATCCCAAGCCCTAAACCCTAAACCCTAAACCCTAAACCCGAAACCCTAAACCCTAAACCGCTCCCAGGGCCCCAGGCAGAGGTCGGAGACCTCCGCTCTCGTGGGGACCGGCGCCTCGATCATGGACTCCACCTGAAGCGTCGCAAGAAAAAAAAGGGTTTAGGGGTTAGGGTTTAGGGTTTTGGCTTAAGGTTTAGGGTTTAGGGTTTTTTGGCTTAAGGTTTAGGGTTTAGGGTTCAGGGTTCAGGGTTTAGGGTTTAAGACCCCATGGCTTCGGTCGCACTCTGAGACTTTCTGAGACAGGACAGGCTTAGCATTCCTTGGGTTCAGGTTGCCGACTTGTCCCAAAGCCTGTCAACTTGGGTCGCGGCCATCTGCGTGGCTGTAATTACGAAGAGACCGGCATCCTTTGCCTGAAAATGCCCCCCAAAGGCTGTGAGACGTCTTCTAGAAAAGGGGTGCGCTGTCAGTGCATCTTTGCAACTACCTTCTACTGCACTTTAGATGTTGCATGAAGGCCTTGCGAATCAGAAGCTTCTGTGCGAAGGGCACTCGGTAGAGTCCAAGCTCAACACCTGCAGCGCAAAGACACGGCATGTGCATCGTACGATTTTACGCCTAGGATGCGACGAAAAGCCTCAGCCCGGCACCAAGATCACCCCGGGCAACCATCAGAGCCTGCGACTTCTCGATGATGCCTTCCTTATGTTCACGTCCACTTTGCACGGAAGTCATGTCCATGTGCGGTTCTTGGGGGCCAGGAGCCCCACCTAGAGCACTTAGCTAGAGCTTGCTCCAAGCGTCAATGTTGGTCAGTGCCTGGGGCTTCTCAATCTTCGGGCAGATCTTCGGCCTCTTCCTGAAGAGAGGAGTGCGGCGCAAGGCGTGAGCTGACTCTGCATGACATCTGACTTTTGGCACTTGCAACCGCCAGTGTGGAGCGTGTCTCCTTCTGTCTGATCCGAGTGCATGCAAGGAGCTCTGCGGGAATGTTCAGCCTGTCCATGATGTCAATGAGCTCCTTGCTGGCATGATGGCTGGTCATAAACCGCGGTTTAAAACAACGTGTCTAAGGGTGCTCACGTGGAAGCCTTCCACAAAATCACCTCAACAAAGGGCATCCACACACTCCCTACTTCATCTGTGACTACTCTTGTGCCTCCCCTCCCCCCTGAATATAGTTACAGTTACATGCATGTACGCACATCCGCTGAACGTGCCCAGACTCAAAGCTCTACTGGAAGCTACTATGTCTGCTTTGTGCGCCTGCAAGTCTTGCTTCTTCTGAGCGAAGGAAACGCAGATGTACCTCTCCAGGCCGTCTCCAGGACTTTGTCGTCTCATCTGGCAGCCAATAAGCAATGTCTCTGAGCCCCTGGCTCGATGGGAGGGTCCAGCTGCAACAAGAACTCGGCATCCTGCGGGTGGGCTTAAGAACTGGGGACGTGCTGTGAAGATGCAGGATTGACCTACGAATTCAGCCTCTCTCCCTGGACTTTCTCGTGGCAAGGACCCCGCCCCCCCGCGCTTTTACCTCACTGCACGCCTCGATGTCTTTGACCGTGAGGGCTGCGCAATCGATTTCCTTGGATAGCCATGGCTGCCCAAAGCTGCGCGGCCGTTGACCGCGTCTCAACACAAAAGCCCTTAAAGCCCACAAAGCCCAAAGCCCAAGGTGAGGGGCGATGTCCGGCACGTTCACGCCTTTCCTGGCCTTGAGCTTGCCCCCACGAACCACTTTGACCTGCACGTCAAGGTACAGAAGGTACGACAGGACTTTCCACTCCGCCCCGGATGTACGGGTCGCATGCGCACCTTCAGCTCCGTGTCACTTATCTTCTCTGTGACGACCACCTGCAAAGCAAACACACTTGCCACAGCCCAAACATCAGACAGAGTCCCTCAACTTTCTCAACTCCCAAAACGCCTCCATGATGCCGTCCTCAATGAGAAGCGTGGTGCCCACCTGGTGGGTTTATGCACTACGAGTGAGACTTACTCCACCAGACCTTCAATAGCCACCGGAAAACGAGATTACGAATGCATAGAAAACCTCATGGCCTGGCAGCCCTTCACCAGCGCGTTTTGCTCGGTTGTCGGCCTCAGCGGAGCGCACTTTTGGGATTCGATTTGAGTGGGTTGGCCCAATAGGGCTACACATGCAAGGTTACAACATGCCTGTGTGTGTGTGCGTGTAGCAGGCTCTCCTTCAGCAGCTGCAGCTGAGCAGCTTCATGGTGATGCGACCTGGCTTAATGTTGTCGTTGTCATCGACGCTGATTCCGAACCTTTCCAAGCTGGTGATGGCTCCAGATCCCAGAATCAGCCCTCTGGACTCGGAACGGCTACAAATGCCTACAAGTTCCTCCGCTTGCTGCGTTAACTCCGAGCCGCTCCAAGATGTCGCCATTCTCCAGTGGAATGGGATCTGCAGCCAGCTCCCCGACCCGGAACTTTGGTCCCTGCAAGTCGCCGAGGCACTCCACCTACGGCGCGTCATTTTCACATGCGAAACCACGTGATACAAACGAAAAGTGCACAAACATCCACATCCCTAGCCGCCCTAGTGCCTTCTTGCCGAGATCCTTTGCCGCCTTGCGGATCAGCGGATAGACGCGCTCGAAGTCGCCGCCACGGCGGTGGGAGCAGTTCAGGCGGAAGATGTCCGTGCCGGCCTCGATCATCTTGGGGATCATCTCCTGCATTCAATACCAGTCGTCCAAGCAGCTGGAGGGTGCAGCTTGTGCTTGTTGGGTTTGAACCGCATGAAGCGCGACCCGTCCTCACTCCATGAGGCTGGGCCCAAGCTGGCAACCACCTGGACAGGACTGTGTGTCAGGGTTTTTTTTTTCTGTTGGCCAGGGCTTCAAACACAAATAGGCCCCGGGGTTGAGGATCCTTGGTGGTGAAGTGGGAATATCTGCCTCCCTCCCCCCCCACCTTGGTGCGGCGCTTCGAGTCGTCCATCTCCCTGGGCTTGTTGCCCTCGCCAGGGGGGATGCGAAAACTATCGAGGCCCTATAGCGAGGCGGAAACGTGCACTTGGATGTCACATGTAGTACGTGACAGTACATTGTCCACATAGGATCATGAAACCCGAAGCGCTTGGGAAACATCGAGAGCTGACTGCGTGCCCTGTGAACAACACTGGCCCAACGCAACACACAAGATGTCGTCCTCGTCGCAGAAATAGTCGATACCCAGGCGCGGCATCAGCAGATCTTTCACCTCAGCTTGAGGAGCATTGGCATACTCGCATACATTCTTCTCGCGGGGTGTGAGGCCCAGGACTAAATCCCAACTGTGTGGAATGAGAATGCGAACTCTAATCTGTTTCTTCGCGCTTCATGTTGCTGTTTGTTTGAGTTGGACGGAATGAAGATCTGAATGGAGCAAAAGAGTTAGAATGGAACGTGCCAGCAAGCTAGGGAAAACTCGTTCCACAGCCCCCAGCATCACAGCAAATCCACTTCCCCCGTGCAAGAAACACGTTCAGCTCCAAGAGCCCCGCTTAATTTGAACTTGCTCCGAACCTTTCAGAATGCCGCGCCCCGCCCCCCCCCCCCCCCCCAAAGAAAAAAAAAAAAAAAAAACATCCACACACCGCGGTGTCAAAATTTGGCCGCGCAGCTGACTCGGCCTCAAGGGCAGCCGCCGCCTCTGCTGCCACCTAGGAGCAAACCACGGGAAGGGGCACCACAGGGGGGACTTGGGCTTCGGGGGACTGTGGGGAGGTCTGGAAATGATTTGCGTGATTTTGCGTGGTAGACGTGCGTGTCTCTTCATGCTCTTATTTCTTGGCTTCGGCCGGACTCTGGAAGGTCAAGGGCTCCTCATTTGCTGCCCCGCAGCTGATTCGCAAGGGTACTTGCCGCTGGCAGCCTGTCAGGATCTGTCGGAGACCCTGATTCCGCAGTTTGGGGCGGGTTCCGAATGCCCCCCGCGCCTCTCCGCTGAGCATCACCGCATCCGCACCGTCCCAGATGGCGTTCTGGAGATCGCTGACCTCTGCCCTGGTCGGGACCGGGCTCTCGATCCTCGGCGGAGTGACCCGGCTTCTCTTCACAGGCTATACAGGCTTACGCGAGTGGCCTTTCGATCGTTTCGTTTTCGACACCTCTCTCAGACCTAATTACGCCTGTCCCGGAATGGCATTTGCTCCAGGCTTTTTGCAAAGCGAGCAGTTGAACTCACGGATGCACTGACGAGGCATGAACATCCATGAAGCATTCTGTGAAGCCTGACAGGGCTGCTGGGGGGCAGCAGGAACCAGGACTGGTCACGTAAATCGCTTCAACCGGGCAGCATGCTCTCGACCATCTGCGTGGCATTGATGACAAAGAGCCCAGCGTCCTACTGCTCAGCACTTCGGCCCTTCGGCCGCCACAAAACAATACAGCACAGTAGCACAGAGTGGAGGCACGCTTCAAACCAAGCTCATCAAGGGCGAGTCCTTGGCTTTGCGGATGAGAAGTTTCTGCGCAAAGGGCACCCTCTCGAGCTCCAGCTCCACGCCCAGGTCGCCGCGGGCCACCATCAGCGCCTGAGACTTGGCGATGATGCCGTCGATGTTGGTCAGGGCCTTGGCCGCAGCACAAGCTTCGAAAACAGCTCCTCTACAGTAGCGCTTTTAGCTCGTCTGCACCATCTCTAGAAAAACTCTGGCCTGAGGCTTCTCGATCTTGGGGCAAATCTTGGGCCGCTTCTCCTGTTCGGCTGAATGTCTAGCCAATTTTGGGTCCCAAAAGGCCTTACATCATCTTACATCGTTCACAGCACACGCGTCATGGGGCATCCCACTGCGGGGAGTGGCCTGGGGAATCTTGAGCCGGTCCATGATGTCGATGAGCTCCTGGAGGTCCTGTCCCTTCTGCACAAAAGAGACGCAGATGTACTCGATCGGGGGGTCCAGCTGCAGCAAGAACTCCGCATCTTCGATGTCTTTGGTGGTGAGGGCGGCGCAGTCGATCTCCACGTCGGGCACGTTCACACCCTTGCGGGCCTTGAGCTTGCCTCCACGGATGACCTTTACCTTCAGCTCGGTGTCGCTGAGCTTCTCAACGACATTCACTTTCATGATGCCATCTTCCAGCAAGAGGTCGGTTCCCACCTTCGCGGCTGCGATCAGGGCGTTCTGCTCTGTGGTGGGCTTCATGGTGATGCGTCCCTCCCGAATGTTGTCGTTGTCATCCTTGCTGATGCCGAACTCCAGAACATCACCGTTGTTCAGCTGGATGGGATCTCCGGCAAGCTCACCCACACGGAACTTGGGACCTTGAAGATCACCGAGGCACTCCACCTCCAGGCAAACTCAAGCACACCCCGCCCACACAGTGTCCCCCCTAGCATCTTGTTAAAAAGACCAAAGCAGCATGATGCGACTGGTATCAGTCGTGCACTCTTTCCTCGGCGGCGCCTTCTTGCCGAGATCCTTTGCCGCCTTGCGGATCAGCGGATAGACGCGCTCGAAGTCGCCGCCACGGCGGTGGGAGCAGTTCAGGCGGAAGATGTCCGTGCCGGCCTCGATCATCTTGGGGATCATCTCCTGGCCAGAAGTTAAGTTCTCTCACACTTTGCAGGACAGCTACTGGAGGGGGTTTGGGCGAAACCCTCTTAAAAGCAGAAGCTCCAGGAGATGCAGCGAGGAAAGGGTCGCAAAATAAAGATAAGGATAAGGGGAGCAGCACGCAACCCCGTAGTGCCATCGACTTGCAACCACGGCCAATGAGACCCCAACGCCCGCGTGAAACTGCCGAGGCGCCTCGCTCCAAGAGGCAGGGCCAAGGCTGGCCACGACTTTGCTCTTGCGCAGGGCGTGATTGGTTTCCTGCGTCGGGGAGGCTAGGGGAGGCTCTCTGGCTCCCCATTCCCATGGCCCAATCTGAAAGAATGTTCTTGGGAGGGGAGGGAAATCTGTGTGGCCTGCTTCTTGTTGCCCATGTTCACGTGCAGCATCGGAGCAACAATCGCACCTTTTGGTGCTGAATGAAGCTTTCATGGGGGGGTGTGTTGTCGCAGGTTCAGGACTGTCACATGCTTTTGAAGTTGGCAAACTCAGTCGCACACCCGATTCCACAGGCGGGCATGCACGTCTCAGCCGATGCTTCACCTCAAAAACTTCATCTCTGGCACACAGGCGATGGTCCAGTCAAATTGAAGTAGGTATGGCATGTCAGTCAGCATCCAGAGTCCAGCTTCTGAGCCACGCTAGCCTAAACCAACCCTACAACGCTTGTAAGGCAAGCTTTCCGCCGCGGTGCGGATTCCGCTTCTCGCGCTGCGGAGGCTTCAGCCATAACCTTGCGTCAGGGTTGTACCAGAATCAGTGTCTGTTGGGATCAGGGTATGTTTCGGACTATATTGCGCATGTGAAATCCATTGAAATCCGTATGCCCTTATTAAACATGGGCCCAACAACGAACGAATTACCCCATGCATATATCTATATCTATGTATATACACCCATACATATATATATATATATACACACACATATATATATATATACATATATATATATATACATATATATACATATATATATATATGTATATATATATATATATATATATATATACATTTTTATGTATACATGTGCATAGCAAGTGCCTCCAGGAGATTCTCAGGTTCTAGGGCTAGCTCAAGGCTCCTCATCTCAAGTAGGAGGCTTGAGGACAACAGATTCCAGACTAAGCAGCTGCTTCACACGGGAAGTCACCGCTGGCGGCTTCCCCAGACAGCATCACTGCCTGAGTTCAGTTGCGGGCGCGCTTGCCATAAAGCTTGGCTTGAAGAAGCAGAGAGTTGTGAGAACGGTGCCGCGGCAATCGGTGCTGGGGCGGCTTGGTGCGCGTAATCAGTGTCAGCTGCTGCCGGGGTGCATCTGCTCCATCCCACACAGCGTTGCAAACATCGCTGACCTCTGCACGGGTGGGCACAGGATTCTTGATCATGCTCTCCACGACCTGCGTGGCGTTGATCACCTGAGCTATGCCGTCGAACACCGTCCGCTCAAGTGAAAACACCTTCCACGAACGAAAATGCCTGCAGCGGAGCCACGAAGAGTCCGGCCTGCTTGGCCCGTGCGATGAGCAGCTTCTGAGCGAACGGCACGCGGTTCAAGCCCAGCTCCACGCCCAGGTCACCACGGGCCACCATGAGAGCCTGGGACTTGGCAATAATGCCGTCGATGTTGGTCAAAGCCTGTCGTATCTTTCATATCTTGCATAGACACTGAACCGCTGCGCGTGGGTCTCCCAGACTGAAAGCTGGCCTGAGGCTTCTCGATCTTGGGGCAGATCTTGGGGCGGCGCTCCGGCGGGATCTTCAGTCGGTCCTTGCGCCAGGGGTGTACACAGGTGGCCCTGTGCATCACTCTAGGATACACGGGGGGAGGGGGGGGCATATACAAGAAAAGAGCATGGACAAAAAAACAATCGCTGGTGCCAAGTGTCCATGATGTCAATGAGCTCCTGGAGGTCTTGACCCTTCTGCACGAAAGACACGCAGATGTACCTCGGTCAGGGTGGCCCATTCTGGGTTTTTGGAAACAACCGACAGTGATGCCACGAGTGCCAAGCCGAGGCGCTCGATGGGAGGGTCCAGCTGCAGGAGATACTCGGCATCCTCGATGTCCTGCACGACTCATGCTTGCTCATGTCGAGCAGAGCAAGCGCTGCAAAAGATCACTCATGGTAGCATTGAGGGCAGCCCTGGTTCCAGCTTGGGGATTTCCGACACTAGGGGTACCCCTCATATACCCCAAGTTTCTATAATCCGCTCAAATGAACCCCTAAAAAGGGTACCCATAAATTCAGAAACCCATAAACTAGAGTCACTAGAGATAACCACATTGTGGGCACATTGTCTCAAGCCATTCGTGAGATCTGTAGACCTGCCTACAGAAGCGTCCTTCGCCGTCAGGGCGGCACAGTCGATCTCCAAGTCGGGCACGTTGACGCCTTTGCGAGCCTGAAGATACGGCCACGCCTAACGAGTAGGGCTCTGATACCTGAGGCAAGTTTGGGCCTTCAGGGCCTGGGCTTCGTATTCAGGGATTCCGGCACGGGTTCACACTTCAATGAACGGGAACCATGACTTGATGTACTTCGGGTTTCACCCAAACATCGGAAACCCCGTAACACGTCCCCTAACGCCCCGAAAGGGCCCGAACGGCCACCCCAAGGCGCCTTCAACTTGCCACCGCGAGTGACTTCCACCTTCAGCTCCGTGGAGGAGATCTTCCTTGAGACTCGGACTTTGCTCTCTCAGAGTTTTCTTCTTTTTAAGGGGCTTTCTCTCGGCTTTTCATGCGTTTTCTTGCGCCCTGTCTCTCTCCCCCCCTTTCCCTCCCGCCCTCCCCCCCTCTCCTTCTAAAGCGGTCTCCTCGTCGCTCTCTCTCTCTCTCTCTCTCTCTGCACGCATGGCCCCCCCTCGAGAGAGGAGGCCGCCCCGCTCCCTCTGTCTCTCTCCCTCCCTCCCTCTCTCTCTCTTTCTTTCTTTCTTTCTTGGGGGCATGGGGGCGAACCCCCGGGCGTCCTCGCCCGCCCCGGTATTCGGGGGGTCTCCGGTTGGCGGTTGGAGGAAGGAGAGCACACGAGACCTTTGACCCTCAGACCCTCAGACCCTCAGACCCTCGACCCATACCCCCCCCACATGTGCCCCCATAGTGCAGGCCCCCCTTTGTGCTCCCCCTCCCTGCCCCGCACCTGTACCTGCCTCGGTGTCAGCGTGTCTCTGCTAGTCCCGGGCTCTCTCTCTCTCTCTCTCTCTGTCTCTCTCGTCCTCTTCTTCTTCATCTTCTACCCAGGACCCAGCCCCTCTCTCTCTCTCTCTCTCTCTCTCTGCGTGTTCTGGTGACCTCTTTGGCCGAGTCTCTCCGTCACCTTCACTTCCATGAGCCCGTCTTCAATGAGCAGCATCGTGCCTCAGAGAATCCCCGGCCTCTACTCCGCACCCACTTGAGATGAGCAAGCGAGGCATGGTTCTGAGAACGGCTTTCTACATGTGTCTTTTATGTATTCTACTTTGCATCTGCGGGCCAGGTGCCGACCTTGCAGGCTTCCACCAAAGCGTTCCTGAGTCAGTCCGGAAAGGAGGTGGGATAGTTTCAGGTTCGTGGGCCTTAGGAGGGGGGGGGGGGTGGAGTTCAGGCAGGGCGCTGCTCCGTGGTGGGCTTCATGGTGATGCGGCCAGGCTTGATAAGGTCGTTGTCGTCCTTGCAGATTCCTGGGGTGCGCACGGGGCGAGGGGGGGAGCTTGTGGTCTTTCTTTGCTGTCCACGCAGCCGAACTCCAACACATCTCCGTTCTTCAGCTCGATGGGGTCACCCGCAAGCCTGAAGGCAAAGGCTCCAAAGGATGCGAGCTCTTGAGATGCGATAGCTACAATTATGCTCTGCTTGTATCAATCCTTCCATAGAGTATATATCTATAATACTATACCTTGCGATTGCCCTTTGAGGGACCACTGGGCGGTCTTGGGCACACGAATCCCCAAGTTGGGAAATCATCTGCCCAGGGGCTCGCCGACGCGGAACTTGGGGCCCTGAAGGTCGCCCAGGCACTCGACGTTGACGCCCAGCTCCTCAAGGGACGGTTACTTGGAGGCTCATGGTACTTATATAACCCACTTCTACCCCTGTTAGGGTATTTAAGGGGTAGCTGCAGGATTCAGGGGTGGCGCCTTTGGGGGCCGGCCGTGGGGCATCGGTCTGAAGCTTTGGTTGTGCCATGTCTATAGACTCTGGCTGCTTTGGATGTCCTTGGAGTGGCGGCGGATGAGAGGGTAGACTCTTTCGAAATCACCGCCTCAGAGGCGCAGTGGCTGTCCCTCAGTCCCTCACACGCGCGAGGGAATGAGGCAGGCCTGAATTGCTCTGGCTTGAACAACTAGGTACCCTAACAGATACCGCCCTACGGTAGTTTGCGTGAAAGGTCATGACAGGCTTCAACATTGAGATGCCCACCGCGTCGATGCGAGCAATTTAAGCGGAAGATGTCCGTGCCAGCCTTCAGGGCACCATGCCACGCATGATCTCGCCATCTTCAGTGATTCAGGTTGGATTTTGGAACCAACAAAACAGGGCCTGAATCATCTTGGCCAGCATGTCATCGCTCCAGGAAGAGGGGCCCAGGCTGGCCACGATCTTTGTCCTCCTTCGGCTGTCATCCAGTTCGCGCGGCTTGTTTGCCTCTTCCACGACCTGGAAGAAAGATTGGGGCGTGAAACGCAAGTGAACTCTTGTCACAAGTCAGCCAAACGACCAAGCAGCACAGGAGCCCTAAAACCCAATGATCAATGTTGCTCAGAAAACTGACAGATATTTGAGATCGGTCGAAACCGAAAATCTGCTAAATCAGGGCAGGGCTGCGTAGTCGTCATAGACTTGTGGGACGAGGAGGTGCTTTACACTCTCGGCTTCCAAGGCGGCATCTGCTTCGGCTCGCACGGCCTCACCTTCACTTGCTTCACTTTGTGTTGGGCAGGATGTTTTTTGGGTTTGAGCGGTGTGCGGGCTCTTTGCGATCTTGCTGCCGGGGCGGCGTTTACAGTCGTTTACAAAGCAGGGGGCCACAGAGGACAGTTCGTTGGTGTGCACCTCCTGGCCCACTGCTACTGCTGCTCCCCCCCCCCCCCCGTACATTCATGGCCACTCTACCAACTCGGAGCCAAGGCACAGGGGTACTTGCCGCTGGCCGCCTCGCCGCTGAGCATGACAGCATCTGCGCCGTCCCACACGGCGTTCTGCACGTCGCTGACCTGCCCGGCTGCAACGGTGGAGTCCCGGCGGAGCAGGTCAAGAGCGTCATGGGCTCACTGTGTCAGGGGCCGAGTTGCTTTCAATGGCCTTTTTGGAGCTGGGCAGTTCATAAGTAGCAGCTCATTGGGCATGGGCATGAGAAGGGGACAATGTTGGTCATTGCGGTCCTCGCTGGGGCTCCTGTGTTACTGAGCTCCCTCACGAGCCTCGGCCCTGGTTGGCACTGGCTGCCTCGGAGCGTGGGAGCCGAAGTAGCTCACTTGCATTTTTTGGAGGGGAGGTTAGGGTTTATGGTTTAGGGTTTAGGTTTTCACCAGGACACTGCTATGACAGGGCTAGGGTGAGGGAAGTGTAGGGTGTCGGGCCGTGTTGAAGTGCCGCAGTATTGACCCCAAATCATCCTCTAACCCTCTGCAAGTTGAGGTGCTCGATCATGCTCTCCACCATCTGCGTGGCATTGATGACCTGTGCTACAGTGCATAAGCATCAACAGCCCAGGTTCAAATTCGAAGCGCCCTTGATAAGCCTGCATCTGCCTTTAAGATGCCTTTACAGATACTACGCCCTTGCTGTGCAAGAAGCGAAAAGGCCAGCATCCTTGGCTCTCCTGAAGTCTGCATGTGTGACATATGCGATATTATGCGATCCTACACCCGGCGGGGGCGTATGCCCGCGGGGGTTTCTTTGAGTGCGCGTGCCCGGTCCTGATCAGCAGCTTCTGCGCAAAGGGCACCCTCTCAAGCTCCAGCTCCACGCCCAGGTCGCCGCGGGCCACCATCAGCGCCTGAGACTTGGCGATGATGCCGTCGATGTTGGTCAGGGCCTCCAAGGGTACAGCGGCTACAGGCGATTCGCTCGGGTTAGAAGGCGAAACGACTATGGGACGAGGAGTTTCGGCTCGGGTGGCAAGGACAGCCACTTCCCAGTGCCTGAGGCTTCTCGATCTTCGGGCAGATCTTCGGCCGCTTCTCCTCAAATGCTTTCAGAGAGAGACAGACAGACAGACAGACAGACAGACAGACAGACAGACACAGACAGACACAGACAGACAGAGACAGACAGAGACAGACAGAGACAGACAGAGACAGACAGAGACAGACAGAGACAGACAGAGACAGACAGAGACAGACAGAGACAGACAGAGACAGACAGAGACAGACAGAGACAGACAGACAGACAGAGACAGACAGACAGACAGAGACAGACAGACAGACAGAGACAGACAGACAGAGAGAGAGAGAGACAGACAGAGAGAGAGAGAGAGAGAGACAGACAGAGAGAGAGAGAGACAGACAGAGACACGGAGAGAGAGAGAGGCCAGGACTGCACAGCGGCATCCGAACACCCGGTCCTGAGGGATCTGCAGCCGGTCCATGATGTCAATCAGCTCCTGAAGGTCCTGGGCCTTCTGCACGAAGGACACGCAGATGTACTCGATTGGGGGCTCCAGCTTCAACAGAAACTCCGCATCCTCGCCAACAAAAACGAGGTATGCAGGTATGCATACGAGCGCAGCTAGGAGCACAGTGGCCTTCTTACGTGAGAACGTGATTTAACAATTTTTAACCTCCTTAACAAGAACTCCTTTTTGAAGACTTCATCCTGTCAGCTGGGGAAGGCCCTGCAGACTCGCAAGCAGGCATGTTATCTCATGCCGAATGACAATAACCAGAACCACACAGGTGCAATAACAGAACCCCGTTATCAGAATGCCGACTTCCACGCCACCGAGGCCATACGAGAGTTGCCAGATGCTACAGTCAAGTGGTCGCCTATTCTGCATTGATCCTACAAGCCCGCAGCTGTCCACCCATGTTCGTGCTGGAGAGTGGCAGGCTCCACTGTCCACTATCACATGCCTCATCTGGGGCTTTCATGAATGCAAGAGCCCATTCGCTTTCCAAGGGCATGTCCTACATCAAAAGTCCAGCAACAACAAGTGGGCCGTGGGCGGCCATTTTGTGTTTCTGCTTTACCGGCCCAACTGCCTCGTCTTCTGATAGAGAAGCATGTGACACAACACGCTGCGCGGTCCTCGATGTCTTTCGTCGTCAGGGCCGCGCAATCAATTTGCACCTCCGGCACGTTGACACCCTTGCGGGCCTTCAGCTTGCCACCACGAACCTGAAGAAGCGTTCAAGGGCGCGAGTTGAAGTGTCAAGTCATGTCGCTTTGCCCGCACCCGGTCACGAGATGTCACGAGTCCGTAGTCCTTCGTGCTGTCAAAGGGGCCACCTGCACCTTGAGCTCCGTCTCGGAGCACTTTTCAACCACCTTAACCTCCATGATGCCGTCTTCCAGGAGCAGGGGAGTGCCGGGCTTGCCTGGCAAGCTTAAAAAATGCAGCTGCCATGTTGGCCCCCACTTCAAGAACCTCCTAGACACTGACATGCGCAACCCGGCCCAACAGCAGCCGCGATACAAGCTCGAACCAAGGCATTCTGCTCTGTTGTGGGCTTCATAGTGATGCGTCCGGGGCGGATCATGTCGTTGTCATCCTGCAGACTCAAGGAGGACCATGGCAGTGTCACCGCTGGGTTTCAGAAAGCTCCAGCTTTGCGGAGCCATAGAACCTCTGTAGCTGCACTGTAGCTAGCATGATACTACGTAGCTTTGTAGAATGATAGAACCTCCCGTACCTAGCATGGAACTGCGCGGCTGGCCATGGTGACGATACAACCTCGACAAGACTCTCAGAATGGCCGGTCCTTGCAGATTCCAAACTCCAGGACCTCGCCGTCCTTCAGCCTAGATTGCTTGGGAGGTCAAGTTCGTCATGTTCGGGTTCATGCATCAACATGGCCCTTTTCGCCATCAGAACAGAATAACATAGAGACTCTGCTAACTGAGACCAGCCAGCGGGATAGGGTCGCCAGCGAGCTCTCCCACGCGGAACTTCGGGCCCTGAAGATCTCCCAGGCATTCCACCTGGCAGGGGGTTACGGCTTCCTTGTGCCAAGCAGCGAGATGCACGGCGGCCCTGCACTCCCACTGCCAGATTGTTTTTATAAAAACAATTCACTGGCACCTTCTTTCCCAATGCCGCGGCCGCTTTGCGGATCAGGGGATAGACGCGCTCGAAGTCGCCGCCGCGACGATGGGAGCAGTTGAGCCGGAAGATGTCCGTGCCGGCCTATGGCAGAGAAAGCGTGATCGGCCCAACAGGTCTCCAAGATGCTACAGTATATTATATAGGATTGTATATTATAGTAGATTTTAGTATACTATAGTATATTATAGTATATTATAGTGTATTGTAGTTATAGTATATTCTAGTATACTATAGTATATTGAAGTATATTATAGTATATTTGCTGCAGCAAGTTTGGGGCCTCGATCATCTTTGGGATCATCTCCTGCCGCGCAGCAAGAAGGCACAAACGGCACAACCACGTGGAGAACATTTGGGGGAGTACGCCCAGGGTGTACAGATGCCAAATTTTAGAAGGTGCTACAAGTACACATGAACAAACCGCAGAAGATACGATGCACAGAACAATCATGATGACTTGGCTGCAAAACACTTCGCATGTCCTGTAACACTGTAGCCCTTGGTCCTAAAACGTTTTCAGGGAGCCTGCAAGGCCCTTGGTCGAACCCTTTCGGAACCAAAAACCCGCCTGACAAGCCCTGAAAACCTGAAGCCCTTGCTCCTCGCTCCAGGAGGCCGGCCCAAGGGACGCGACGACCTCCGGAGCTTTGCACAAGTAGGGCCTGGGGCCTGCTAGGCTTAGGGGGCTTCTTGCGCTGGGTGTTTGCAATAGGTTGACAGGGCGAGTCTAGCAAAGGAGTTCCAGGCCATCTAGGCAGCTTCCAGATCTTGCAGGGCCCTGTGGGGGGCTTTCACGCAAGAGCATTCCCTGCATGTTCCTCTGGCCCCCTCTTGTAGCAAGCGTGCAACGCGTGCGACCAGCTGCTCAGGTCACGCGCCTTGGTCTTCCTCTTGCTGTGGTCCATCTCCTGCCTCTTCAGGCCCATGCCGCAGTTGAGCATTGGGGGCGGGCGCAGCGGCATCTTGCTGTTAACGGCCTTGGAAAGCACAAGCTTCAAAGCCCAAAAAGCCTGTGCGTCGTGCATTGAAGAACCATTGCGTTGCCAGGAGGCCACGAAGGGGCAGGCTTGCTGCAAGCGGTGCTTCACGGTCTCGGCCTCTTGGGGAGAAAAGCCAGGGGAAGAGAGCCCAGCAACCCAGAGAGCCCCAGCCTCGCGAGTCGCGGATGCTTCGGCCATGACGGCCTCGCATGGATACTTGCCGGAGGCAGCCTCAAAGGGAAGAAATGGACACACCAAAATTGAAAGAGAGTGGCATGTCTCAACACGGCACCTCGCCACCCCGCACGGTGCCCTTTGCAAAGTCCCTTTGCCTCGCCAGACAGCATCACAGCATCGGTGCCGTCCCAGACAGCGTTCCTGCAGGAAGACTCCCACGCCACCACACAATCTTCACAAAAGTCCCCCATCAATGACATGGCATAAAGTAAAGTCTGCCGTGCAGCTGAGGGTCATGAGATCGGACACCTCTGCCCGAGTTGGCACTGGGTTCTCAATCATGCTCTCCACCATCTGCGTGGCGGTGATCACGAAGAGTCCCGCTTGCTTGGCACGCTGGATCAGCAGCTTCTGCGCAAATGGCACTCGGCAGAGCCCCAGCTCCACGCCCAAGTCACCACGGGCCACCATCAGGGCCTGAGACTTTTCGATGATGCCCTCAATGTTGGTGAAGGCCTGCGGCTTCTCGATCTTTGGGCAAATCTTGGGCCTCTTCTCTGCAGGAACTTTGAGGCGGTCCATGATGTCGATCAGCTCCTGCAGGTCTTGGCCTCAGAAGAAGCAACCGAATCATGCAACGTCCTCTCGAAGCACTTCTCAAGGTGGGCAGCCATCTGAGTTAGCGACCCTTCTGCGCAAATGATATGCAGATGTACTCGATTGGGGGATCCAGCTGCAGAAGGAACTCTGCGTCCTTTCATGGACGAGCGATACCCTCGGCAACCGGCAAGCCAGGCGTAGCTTCTTGGCTTCCGGAGATTGCCCCCTACGGCCCTACGGTCCTCGATGTCCTTTGCCGTCAGGGCGGCGCAGTCGATCTCAACGTCCGGCACGTTCACACCCTTCCGAGCCTTCAGCTTGCCGCCTCGAGTGACCTGCAAGGCCCAAAGAACCCTCAAGCCACTTGGAAGTTCCTCGGTTCCTAGTCGATAGTCGACGCTTCTAGGGCAAGACGATGCCTAGCTTCTTGCACCACCAGAGTTCAGAACAGGTGTAGACGCCTATGGCCCTACGTAAAGTCCAGCCATGAACCCTAAGCTCCCTCTCGGCCGAGATGCTTCGACCTTAAGCTCGCTCTCGGAGCACTTCTCCACGACCTGGCCCAGTGTCAAAACATCAATTGTGAATGAGCTGAATAGGGTTGTGGGATGCAAGCATGCCGCAAGGCTGAATATGGGGCACAGGGTGCCAGCCCGAATGAGAATGAAAACAAGACATTCGCGAACGCCTGCAAGCTTCCCCAGGGTGCTTGACGGCATTTCGGCTGTATATGATTGCTTGGGGACAGGATTTGATTTGTGTTCTGGGACCGGCGTCTACGATGGCAGAGCCTTGTTTGGCTACAGCGTGGTCCGCCTACCACAACCGATTGTACCACAACCGACTGTACGCCGAGTACATGTCAGCAACTATGTATATTTACATATATATATATACATACATATTTCGTTGTTTATGTCTTCATCTTTATTTTAGTTGTTAATTTATACTTATATTGTAGACATATATACTACTTCTACAAGAGCCGCGCCGCCAGTGGGGCTTAAGGTGATGTGAGGTGGTGGCCCCGACGTCAGCAGCGAGGCCCTACACACAGTGTGTGTTTCGTGTGGAGTTTTGCTGGTCCCCACGCCTTCACTTCCATGATTCCGTCCTCGAGCAGAAGAGGGGTACCAGGTTTGCCTCGGCATCAGGTCAAGTGTTGCCGCCAGAAGTGTGCCCGAGAGGGCCTCATTAAAACGGCTTTCCAGGGTTACTTTAGTATGGTTGGAAGAGCTTTGTGCCAAGAGAAGGAAAGTCGAGTGTTTGGCCGCCGTTGTTGGACTGGAGGGTCGCCACCCTACTTGAAAGAACCATTCAAGGAAAAAACTGTTGTGGTGCATCTATGCATGTCAGATGCCACGCAGTGCTCTTCGCTTTATAATAATGAGTTACGCGTCAGCACAATCAATACCTTCGACTCCTTCGTTTCTTGTTGCACCTTTGCCTTAGTGGCCTCCAAAGTGCTCCCACCAACAAGCCCCAAGCGTGGACATCTAGGGAGGCTTCGTGGTCGTTTAAATCAGGGCCCCGTTCACGTGACCTTTGTATGACGAACCATTCTTACATTCCATTGCCTACCACGGGACCCTAAGTCAGGACCAACCCCATTTGGGCCTCTGAGCTTTTCATGGCTGATGCCGTCTCTTTGGCCTTGCCGCCACGTGACAGGCCTTCACCAGGGCCGTCTGCTCCAACGTGGGCTTCATTGTGATGCGCCCAGGGCGGATATTGTCATTGTCATCCTTGGAGATACCTGGGTTTAGGGTTTAGGGTTGAGGGTTTAGGGTTTAGGGTTTGGGGTTTAGGGTTTAGGGTTGAGGGTTTAGGGTTTGGGGATGAGGGTTTAGGGCTGAGAGTCAGGGTTCCAAGGCACCTCTGTTTCCGTGTAGACATGAGAGTTCATACTTGCGTTCAGCTTCTCTCCTGGTCCTACTGTCCGGCCCCAGTGCAAACGCCGCGTAGGTACACCCACAATGTCCACCCCGGCCGACTCGGCTTGCTCTGACTATTCTTCTCGACCTGGCGAGCCCAAATTTTCAAGCGACTTGAATTGCGTTCAAGGGGCCAAACTCCAGGACGTCGCCGTTTTTCAGCTCCACGGGGTCGCCTCCCAATGCCATTTGTGAAGGGGTGGAGGGGGGGGTGGAGGGGAGGGAGGGGGGAGGGGGAGGGGGGAAGGGACTCCGGCCTGCAAGCTCGCCCACGCGGAACTTGGGCCCTTGAAGGTCGCCGAGGCACTCGACCTTCTTTCCCATCTCCTGCAGCAGCTTGCAAAGCTTTGCGAACACGTAAATATGATAACGTAGCATCTTTTGGCGGCCCCGATGACGCCTCCCCCAAGTCGCCCGTTTCATTCGTTGGGTTCTTGTCAAATACCGCTCGCGCCCTACTACAGCTCACGCACGGCTGGCGAGCTTCTCTCTGGTTTTTGGATATCGGGCGTTCGTGGTGAATTCAGGGGCCGCCCAAACCGTCTGACCCCTCCAGAGCTGTCCTTGGCATACTTGCGGATGAGCGGGTAGACGCGCTCGAAGTCGCCGCCGCGGCGATGCGAGCAATTCAAGCGGAAGATGTCCGTTCCGGCTTCAATCATCTTGGGGATCATCTCCTGCACACATTGCTTCCGACCTCAAGACGCCCCTTTTTACACTTCAGATCTGCAAAACTTGTGGCCCATGTTTTGCATGTTTTGCGGGGCGAAGCAAGAATCGTCAGAACAAAGGCATCAGGTCAAAACTCGCCGAATCGGGCTGGGGGTGCGCTGCTCACCGTGCTAGCGGCTGCCAGGTTATGCAGCAGTACACTGTCTTGACGCCGGTAACCCCAAGAAGTCCCAAGAAGTACATGGAAGTCCTCGCTCCATGAGGCCGGGCCCAGCGACGCAACTACTTTGGTCACCCGCTTGCTGTCCTGAGTTGCCAACACGGCCCACTTGTGGCCAGAATGGAAGCTGCCCTACTGTCATGTTCGCACATGGTCGTATTGCACACCCGAGCCCAGCTTCATTCAGCTCTCTGGGCTTGTTGGCTTCATCGACGACGGTCCCATCGGGTACCTGCCAGGCGCTGACACGCAAGAGTGAGCGAGATGGGGCGCGTGGCTCCCGAACAGATTGTTTTAACCGACTACACCTCAGCTGCACTAAGCAACATGCATTTGAGACTTTAGAGTTCGTTAACGGGGGCCCAGGGTTGTCAGAACTACTTGGCGGGTTAGGTACTGGCCTGAGGCTTCAAGAAGTCGCGCACCGTCTCTGCCTCGAGCGCCTCGTCACACGTTCGGGCCAAACTTGTCCCACGTGCAGATCTGTCTTTTGTACACCTAGACAACGCCTTAAACCAAAGCAAGACTGCAGTCCGCAACATATGCGTGGCGCAAGCGAAGCCCTATAGGATTTATGAGAGCGAAGACAAGCAACATCCCCTGATATCTACCCTCCCCCCCCCCCCCCAAAAAAAAGGGACAGCTGCACCTGACTCCTTAGGTCCGAGGCGCCGCATCGGCTTCGGCCCTGACGGATTCGCAGGGGAACTTCCCACTGGCAGCCTCACCGGAGAGCATCACGGCGTCGCAGCCATCGAACCTCGCTGCGGAGCAAACCGAGACCACTAGGGTTTAGGGTTTAGGGTCAAACATTGATAGAACACAAGGCTACGGGCAACCCGAGCTTGCGGTTCTCAAGTCTGCGGACAACATCTCTTCGTAGGCTCGGTGCTGCTAAGCGGCACTGCATTCTGCAAGTCGCTCACTTCTGCTCGGGTGGGCACTGGATTCTCGATCATGCTTTCCTGGGTAAGGCAGCACTTGAAAGCGCTGTCGACTTGAAGATAACATTAGACAAGGACCACCGGTACTACTAGATTGTGGGACAAGCAAACGGTAAAACCAGGCCACCACCATCTGTGTAGCATTGATGACAAATAGGCCAGCCTTGTGGCGGGAGCGGGGCAGCTCTGTTGCAGGGCTTCCTGGTTAGGCCGCAGACTGCTGCAGACTTTGTGTTTGAACTTCATGTCCCTACGTCTTCTGGGAAGCATCTCGACTCGCCGCTGAGACTTGACCTCCTTGAATCTGAAATTTCAGATCCTCACACACCTCCCAGATAAACAGGTGACCGCGGACCGCAAGACGCAGAAGCAAACTACCAGCTTGAGTCAAACCCCCCCATAAACCACAAACGCAAAAGTTAAATAGCGCGCCACACTTCAGTCAGATGCCTCCACTCCAGCAGCTCAGGGAAGAAAGACCCCCCCCCCCCCCCCAAAAAAAAAAAAAAACACAGCATCTGCAGCGCCTTCTTGGCACGGGCGATGAGCAGCTTCTGGGCGAAAGGGACTCGCTCCAGCTCGAGCTCCACACCCAAGTCACCCCTCAGGGGTATTTGGGTGTACGGTTGTGTTCAGAGGTGCAAGGTATCGGATGGGTTCGTTTTGGGTGTTGGGTACGGGGTTTGGGGTTACATAGCGTATGGGACCGGATTGATGGGTTACATCTCTCAGCACTCAGCAGTGAAGCAAATGAAGAATCACCTTCCTGTACAGCTTGAGGCACAAGCACTCCCACCCTCGCGGCATAGCTTGTGAAGGTCTTGCAGAATTGGTCAGGACTACTTCAGGAGCGGTCACACCTGTTGTCAGGAGCCCTGCAATCAGCCTCTGTCCCCGTGTCGCCCTTCTTTACACTGTATTCGGACCCCAGAAGCATTCTGCCTGATGACGGCGTGCAACTTGCATCTTAGATGGGCAGCTCCAACCGTGGGACACAGCCTCTCTCACCAGTCCGGGCAGGGCCGGAGAGATCAACCGGCACAACGCACAGCAAGCCGTCAAGGGAACAATAAGGGGCAGCTGCAGAGCAGAAATGAGCAGAAGCTATGCGGTGGGGATCTGCCAGTCTGCAGGAAGCGAGGAAGAACGCCCGGCACAGAAGAACAACAAGACCGTACATCAGCCTCCTCAGCCACTGTCGGGAGCCATCTGAAGACGGCGCGGGCGTTCTGCCACTGCCATTTGATGCTGAGAGACTTTGGAGCAGGCGCGCGCCAGGGCTCTTCCCGGAAAAGAGAAAGGAGGGACGAACGCGGCAGTGGGGCCCCAAACCTCCACCGCAGGCCTCGGGGCTGCCAGGAGGCCTGACGAACGCGGCAAGCAGGCCTCGTCCACAAGTGGAAGGAATTGACCCGGCATGGCCGGTCCGTTGGTGAGCACGCTTGGGATCCTCGTAGGCTTCAAATGCAGCAGCCCCGTCGCGAGCAGACTCAGCAAGCGCAGGTCTGGCCCAGGTCCGGCGCGCAAGCAGGATCACCGAAGTGCTAGGGCGCTTCTTCAGCACTTCGCGATGGCTTGCCAGAGGTTGGAATCCAAGGGAGGAAAACGCCACATAGGAGCAGGCGGACAATGCAGCCAACCAGCGGAACCTTACCCGTTGATTTTCCTCCCTGAGATACATCCGGCTCATTGGCGACTCAGAGAACTGAACGACCAGCTAGGTGAAGATCAGGGTTTAGGGCCTTAGGGTTGCAGGCCTGGCCACCATGAGAGCCTGAGACTTCTCGATGATGCCCTCAATGTTTGTCAGGGCTTGTGGCTTCTCAATCTTCGGGCAAATCTTCCTCGGATGCAAGAGACCCCGGGCCCCGCCCCTCCTCCACAAAAGGGATCTCACTCTCGAACGCTGAGACTGAGACACTCTGGGCCTTGCGCACATTGCACAGTGCATCGGAGGCACGGTCGCTTCTCCGCTGGAACCTTCAGTCGGTCCATGATGTCGATAAGTTCCTGCAGATCTTGGCCCTTTTGGGCAAATGACACCTGAGCAACAGCGGAGGTGTCAGACGGCCACGAGGGAAAAGAGCCTACAGCCGCTGGCCGGGTCACAACATGTACTCAACTTGGGACCCGGACGCAGATGTACTCCACTGGAGGGTCCAGCTGAAGAAGGTACTCAGCATCTTCGATGTCCTGGCAAGCAACTTTCGAGTCCCCCGCACTCTTCTGATCCAATATCCGTCTCTCACACTAGTCACTGGCAGCAGCGGGAGAAAGTTCCCCGTAGGCATGAATTGCCGGCATTTGCCGGCGAACACACTGGGGCACAATGTCGCAGGCGATACCTTCTCCGTGAGGGCGGCGCAATCGATCTCGCAGTCAGGCACGTTCACTCCTTTGCGGGCCTTCCATGTCCAAAGATGTTCACGGGTGTTCGCATGGGTCACGCTGCTGGCTGTTCCAACAAGAATTTCGCGTCCAGCTTGCCTTCAGCTTTCCACCGCGGACAACCTTCACCTTCAGCTCCTTGTATGGCCATTCATGGTAGCATGTGCGTTGCGATGCTGGTGCACTGTGGATCGCACCAAATCACAGGTGACCATCATCAAGCAAAGAGAGACCCGTGTTCAAGCAACGGCGTGCAGTGCAGCCGAAGTTCGGTGTCAGAAATCTTCTCCACAACATTCACCTGCTGCGTGGCACTCATGCTTGCAATTCACACCTCGACCATGAACCAGTCTACATGCCAAGAGAGGTGAGCAGACCACCGTTGTATAATTACAGTCCATTCGTGGCTTTTGCTTCTCGTCGAATCGACAAGGCCTTCATGATGCCATCCTCGATGAGCAGATCCTTAGCTCACCGATGGGTTTTTTTTGCCGCCCGCCTAGCCGACCCCCTCCGATGGATTTAGGGTTTAGGGTTTAGGGTTTAATCGCTCACACTCGGACAAGCCAGGCGAGGCATTCAAGGTTCAGGTGTCTGGGTTTAGGGTTTAGGGTTTAAGGTTTAGGGTTTAGGGATGATGGGTCTCAACTTTCCGGCTTCTTGGCCTTGCGTTGAGGTTCCGTGCCAAGGGAAGCACCCAACACACGCAGCCAGGTTGGCATGGCGGAAAAGATGCATCATTGTGCCTGATATAAGGCCCGGCACGCACTTGCTGACCCGTGTAGGCCAGCAGCTTCGAGCCCTCAACCCTTACCCCAGGCCCTAGACCCTAAACCCTAAACCCTGAGCCTAAACCTAGACCCTATCACACCTGGATAGTCGGGGCTCGATCCCAACCTTGCATGCTTTCACCAGTGCGAGCTGTTCCTTGGTCGGCTTCATCGTGATACGCCCAGGCTTGATGAGGTCGTTGTCATCCTCGCCGGGCGCTTTCGGTTTGCAAAGTCCTAGAGTGGGGATCTACAATCATGTGCTTCCGATGCTCACGAAGCCGGTGTGCCTTGCAGATGCCGAACTCCACAATCTCGCCATCCACGAGCGGAATAGGATCCCCAGCCAACTCGCCCACACGGAACTTGGGCCCCTGTGCGGCCAGTCGTGATGGCTTGGAGGCGTCGGGCGGAAGGGACGCCACCCCCTAAACGCTAAACCCGGCGACCTTCAACCCCAGCACCCCCTGCGCCAGCCATTTGCCATTGGAGGCCAGACAAGGGCGTGAGTTTCAAGCATGCCTATTGTTGACCATATGAATGAATTCGAGTTGAGGGTGCCATAACAAGGCAACCAATTTTTTTAACACCCATCCGACAAGGATGTCGCGGGGTTGCATGAGAGGGCTTAACATGATTTAGGGCCCATTAGGATGTTTTATGGTGCCTACTAGCTGCTAGGGTTTACGAGGGCTTATGCAGACTGTGCCTTGGCGTCTATGGGAGTCTATCGCTCTTGCGCGGCCTGCAGGTCTCCCAGCACCTCGACGCGTCGGCCAAGCATCCTCGCGTACTTCCTTGAAGCTCCCAAGCACAAGCATGGTTTACTATGGTTTGCCATGGGTTTCGCCATGGTTTGCCATGGCTTGAGTGTTGCAATGAGGGTCTAGGAGCTGGGGGCTCTCGGTTTTCGTACAACGAAACGGTCAAACGGTTGGAGCAGTCGCGTTCAGGATGCAAAGCTTGAGGGTGTGCACTGGGTGTTCAAGGTCCTAGGCTGATGATGTTGGCTCAGAGGGAGCGAGCTGAGAGCCATTCACCGTTAACTTGTCAATTCCCTTGCAGCTACAACGAATGCCGCAAGGCCAGGCGTCGAAAGCGTGTAGTGGCACACCCTGAACCTAAACCCAGGCGACGGCGAGCGGCCTGATCAGCGGGTAGACACGCTCGAAGTCTCCACCGCGGCGGTGCGAGCAGTTTAAACGGAAAATGTCCTGCGGCTGGGCTTCAAGGTTCCAAGCAGACGCGAGAACACTGCCAATCGACAGCCGAACGCTGAGAGTTCCACAAGAGATGTAGCCGCATGCTGTGCGCTCAATCACCTCTCGGACGAAGCAAGGTGCAGCCGAGAGTCGGTTCCAGCTTCGATCATCTTGGGGATCATCTCCTGCAAAGCCCATCTGCTTCTCGTCTCTCACGGATGAATGGTGGCGTCACGGTGTCGGCAAGTGCTCCGACTATCTTGCCTTGTGCCCCTCATGCATGGAACCCGGAAAGCAATGGAAAATGCCGTAGGGACCAGCGAATCTATGCCGAAATGGCGGTGCCTCGCTCCAAGAGGCAGGTCCCAGGCTAGCGACGATCTTTGTCTTTCCTCGGGAGGTGGAAAGACACAGGTGTGCAGGTGTGAGAAAGGCCAAGATGGTCGAGCTAAACCCTTTGGGAGGTTGCTCTTCACTGGCGTTTCAGTGTGCTGAAATCGTGATTGCCAGAAGCCAGAAGCCTTTGCTTTCTTGCGGGGTTTCGGGTTGGGGGCCCATTTGAAGGTTTGCATGCACGACTCCGCCGCGCCATTCCCTGCGACATTGCCTCAAGAACCTTGTGGCCTTCGCGCTGAGCCCCGCACGCTTGCTGTGATCTAGCTCCTGCAAGACTGTCTTGGCCAGAAACACATGCAATGCACTCGGGCCCTTGCATGCTGCCCCCACCGGATACAAGGAACGAAGCCCCAGAAAACCTACCCCCCCTGGGTCCTGAGACTTCAAGGCCATCTTGCAGTCAAGGACTTTTCCATTGACACCTGCAGGCGCAATCCCACGGGGGCCCCACTACGAAGGCTCTTCGTGCGTTGACTGCTTTAAAGGATCTGGAACGCTTCCTTGGAACCGACAGACCCGGAACGAATGGGGGGGGGTTTTGGCAAAGGGCTTTCTCGGATCTTTCTCCCTCCCGCACAGCTGGGGCGAATCCACATTGCCCTTCATGCATTCAAGGTTGAGGGCTTGGTCCCGAAAACCCCGCGGCTTGCTAGAATACCAATCCTGGGATCTTAGAGTGGGGAGTGCAGAAGTGATGAGGGCCCCACTGCCGAGGGCGGCGCGATGACTAGCCGACCAGTCTTTCAGTGTTCGGGCTACATTCCCGAGGTGAATCCGCCCAGGATGGGAGATGAAAGCCAAGCAACTTTTCAGCTTTAAGCCAACCTATACCAGGAACCCGCAGCCCGTGCTATGCAGAAGAGGCACTGTATTTGTGCAAGATCAGCGCTAGGGTAAACTTCACATACTCGGGGAACTTGATGAGGGGAATCGCCTGAGAGCCCAGGTCAACACGCCAGAGTCGTGGCAGTCTTGGCAGATTGCTCTGCGCAGCCAGGCAAATGACATACTGACATCATAGAGGTCTGCCGTACTTGCAGCTTCCGAAAGCAAGCGCCTGAGTCATGAGTCACACAATTCCCTGCACCCTGCAGCCCGATGCGTAGCAAGGCTCCTCAACATTTAAGGGCTTTAAGGACCCCCCCCCCCCAAAGCTCCGTGAGATCTCCTGCTACCCAGTGGCTGGCTCCCCTTCACGACCACATCCGGTGAAACTATACACGGAATCTTGCTGCAGAGACCAGCCGTACCTTGACGGCGGAATGGGAGGGGGAAAAAAAAAAAAGGCGCACCCCAGAGGGTCAGGCCTGAAACCTGAGGCTCACACCTCAACCAGGTGTGCCTCAAGTCAAAGCCCTCTAAGCCCATGAAAAGACCTTCCACACCCTAAACCCTAAACCCTAAACCCTTAAACCCTAAACCCTAAACCAGGGCCATCCCAGGGACTGGTTCTTGAGGATGGCCTGGGAGTACGACTCAGGGAGTGCCTGGCGGAGCTCTCTCTGGGTGCCAGAGCTTTAAAGGGCCTTCTTCGCATGCTCTTCTCCAGTTGTGGGGGGTTTCCGAACGTAGGGGTACCTTCTTCGGGTCCTTATGATAAGGGAATCCTGCCATTTTTGGGGGGCTATTGTAGGGAGCCTCATTTTCGTCAACTCCCATGTTTGTCTTGGGCTGTTTCTTTGGGGGCTTTGGCTTTGTCGTGTGGGAGGGGGGGGGGGGGGGGGGGGCTCTACTCGGGGGGGCTCCGGGCATCTCCGGGGGCCGTTTCTTCCTTTTCGAAGGGCCATAAGGGAGTCCGCCTGTCTACAGCATCTCCAGCGTTTGCTCTTAGGTGTTGCCTGTGTACTTTCTTTGCCTCTCTCCCTTGCCCGTATCTGCTTCATCTCCGTGGAGCAAGTCCCCCGTGGAGCAAGTCCCTCGTGCGAAAGCACGTGGCAAGCGCGGTGGAATCAAATCTGTCCACCTCCAGCAGCGCTCTCCAAAGGTTCACGCCCTCCAACTTCTCGTGCTGAAAAACCTGGGACTGGAGATACAGTAGAGCACCAACAAGGGCCGGCTGCCCCAGCTTTGAGGCTCTTGAATGCCTCCTTGACTACCCCCAACGTCAAAGCAGCAAAGACCATGAAAAGCACTGTAAAGTCTGATACCGAACCCCACACCACACCAAGAGAAATGCGAAACCAGACCCACAAGGAGCACGGCTTCAGTGCCGTATGCCAGGAGGCGTCGTGCTTCTTGAAGATTGCCCAACACCTGGGACATGAGAATCCCGGTATGCGGGAACTGAAACACGGAAAGGGCGGCCTCTGATGCCTCAACTGCTTAGGTGGCTTCCGCCCTTCGGCATTCCTGCTGTACAGTGCCAATAGCTGGACTGATTCATCCGCGTCGCTCGTCAAGAAACTCCTCCAGTCCAGCACACCCAGGCTGCACAACACATGAAGCATGTGGAAATTTGCCACCCCTGTCCTTGGCAAGGACCTTGGTCCTCACTGCCTTAGGCAGCCTGCGTGCGGAAACGTGCACATCTCTGCCGATTGCCCCCACGCATGACTACTCCCGACTCATGCATGGCAAGGCCTCGCAAGGAGCTTGTTGACGTTGATCTCCTCGCGTCGATACATGGCCTCAGAGAGTCAGAGAGCGTGGACGGCCGGCGTCTCTCGTTGTCAGGCAGCAAATCAAGTGCCGTGAAAAACTGTTTGTGTCCCAAGTGCAGCTTGTGCAAGATCGAAGCTCGGGGAGGGCTATTTGAAACACGCACCGACCGAAGACTAGCGTCTAGCTGTCGAACTGAGCCAAAAGTCGCGGCAACAATCACTGGGCGAATGTTCCGGCTACCAGGGCCTGCGCTCATGCACTGCAAGACCTCAAACCTCCTTGGTGGACAAGCGCCAGCCTCTCGGATGTCCCAGCTATCGACGCCGAATTACACTGACGAAGTCCTCCCCTGAATCTGAAGACACAGGCTCAACCAAAACAAACAAACAAACAAACAAACAAACAAACAAACAAACAAACAAACAAACAAACAACACAGATTAACCCCCCCCGAACTCCAGTTCCTTGCCGGCAACAGTGACTGGCCTCCCGCAACCTGGCCATGAGGTCACCCAAAACTCAGGGCCCAGGGCATGAGGGCCTCAGATGCAGCACATGCCGAAGAATTTGCGAGGAAAAGGGCGGGAGAATCCCCTACTCCTAAACAAGATGGACCCCTTGGCTTACCATACGTTGGCTCTGCTCAAATGGAGCTCGAGCGGCTAGAGCACTCTGACTACACCCTGTTCTCCAGAATCTCAATACTCTCAACTTTCAGAGAGTCAGAGAGTTAGGAGGGTCCTGGGTGCCTAACTTGCACCACGCCATCGCCCCGTGCCCTCTGCCCATCTGAGCCATAAGGCGGCAGGAGCCATGTCTTCGAAACTCGCAGATTGGCCAAGCCCCTCCCCCTCGCTGGCTCCACTCCCACTCGAGTTTTTGTCATTTTCTTCCGCCCCCGTCTGCCCCCCCGGGGCTGCCCGGGGGGCTGTCCTGGGGCTCAAGAGAGGCTGGGCAAGCGCTGGCGACGGTCGCGGCAAGGCCACTGCTGGTGAGCGCTCTTGCCAGGAAAACGATCATCGCCTGTCTGCCCCCTCCCCAACACGGCTGCAGCGGAATCGAGGCAATGTCCTGTTCACCAATCCTTACAAGCTGCTGCTCGCGTGGCACCCTTGCCGCTGAACGGCGACTACATGTGACGGATGGACGTTGCTAGATGGCTTAGCTTCCTATTCACCCACGCCTCCCGATCCCAAATCCTCCGGCGTCCTGCGGAACTCTGTCCTGCAAGGATCTGTTACAAGCAAAGGTACCCCTCTCGCTGAGGGGACCTTGCAAAGGGAAGCCTTGGCCCAAGTCCTGCTTTGCAGGCAGAATGGCACAAGCTGACAGCGAAATCCATGCAAAGCAGCTTCTGCTGCTTCAGATGCTGCCAGCACCGTGATTAAACATTCGCAAGATGAACACATGCCCTGGCCTTCAAATGCCTTCAAATCGTTTTATGCTCAATCCTGTACCGTCGATCAAAATAGCCCGGGAACTCTTCGAGGGCTCCAGGGCAATGAAACGAAGGCGGTGCTGTCGCTTCCAACATGAGCACCAGTCTCCCTTTGGAGAGAAGTATTGAGGGGCTTTTCGAGGCCTGAAAGCGCTCACAGCTGACTTCTGAACTCGGATGAGTGATGATGGGTGTTCTGGTACGAGTACCTGGACTGGGATCCCCCTTATAGGTGACGTCTGCGTTGGACTTTCTCATTCACAGGACCATACAGGATCCCCAAAAAGGGACCCTATTCAAGCCTATTGTCGAAGCCCCATGCTGTGGGGTCGGGCTGAGAGTTGCTCGGCCCAGTTCACACACTTTGTACGATTCAGCCGCCCAGCGCCAAGAACATCAAGCAAGTCTCCGTGTTCACGAACGCCTGCAGGACCCACAGGGCAGTCTAGGGTTTAGGGTTTAGGGTTTAGGGTTTAGGGTTTAGGGTTTAGGGTTTAGGGTTTAGGGTTTAGGGTTTAGGGTTTAGGGTTTAGGGTTTAGGGTTTAGGGTTTAGGGTTTAGGGTTTAGTTGCGTCGTGCCCAAGCGTCTCACGGCTTCCGGCGCCTTCAAGAACTGCGACTGTGGCATCTGGAACGCCTCGCTGAGGTGCGCCTGGCAACGCCCCTACCTCTGCAGCCTGGCCCTGAAGACTAACCCTAAACCCTATACCCTGAAGCCTAAACCCTAGACCCTGAACCCTGAACCCTAAAGCCTAAATCCGGGCTCTCAAGGCTTTGGAGCTCCTTTTTCTCTAGGCTCTTCTTGCATTGCAAGTATCTCGGAAGGTGCGGGGGGAACTCTGAAGGCCTGGCCCAGCACACAGAGGACCAAACACACGACATCGAACACCCTTCACAAGGGCCCGCTTTCTACCCCATAGCCCTACATAACCCTGCAAAACCCTGTATAACCCTATGCAACCCTACCTATAGCACCTTGTATAACCCTATAATAACCCTACACGTCACCCTATACAAGGATTAATAGGAAGAGTCGCATCGCTGGCTACAGGCATCTTCCTGGGAGCCCTCCTTCGAAGGCTCCTCCGTCGGCAAACGGTTTCACAGTCAGGATGCCGGCGTGTGCCGAGACACGGGGTAAGTTTAAGCCTCAGCTGACGGCAAGGTCCATGTCCCATGCAGTCGAAGATCCAGACTTGCCACTCGCACCAGACTCTCTTCCCACAAAGACTCCGATGGATTTGGGGCTCAAAGCTTACACAAATGGAAGAACCCGCTGCAGTCCATGGCCCTAGCAGCGACCCAAGAGAGCGGCCGAACCGCCAGAAACGCACACTCCCGCTGCAGTCGAGAGGCACTCGTGCGCAGGAATGGAGCTTCACCTTTGCGGTCATCTCCTCCCCCACCCCGAACTGGGACTCACCAGCCGGCACCGGGTACCGGTAGGCTAACCAGGTATCCACAGGCTGTAGGCTGGCTCCTGCAGAGCCCGAGTCGGATCATGACCACTTCATGAGTAGGGGTATGGTAGAATCTTAGAATTTGTACACACGGATGACGTGTGGCAGCTTCCGACGCAGACTTTGCAGAGCGGCCAGCGCGCAGCTCCGTGACCATGCTAGTGAAAGGGCAAGCCTGCATGTTCTCGGACCAAAGCTGGGACCCGACAGACCAATTTGGCCGCTCCCACATGCGAGGATATGTGTATGCCAGGATGTACATAACTGCACATATACACATATACACATATACACACATACACATGTACACATGTACACATACATATACATATACATGTACATATACATATACATATACATATACATACGCATATGCATATACACATGCATGTACACATATATTCCTTACATATACACACATACACACATGCGTGCATGCATACATACATACATCCATACATACATACATACATACATACATACATACATACATACATTCCTGATTTATATTTGCATCTGCCCCTATCTCTTGGACATGCAAGCCGCCGCAGTCACCTTGTCGCCTGAGGCCATGAAGCGGAGCGCACAGACCCTCGGCCCCGCCATCTGGGACTGGCCGAAGGATCGAAGGGCGTGGCCCTGGACCCCAGCCCACGACTTCTCACAGAGAGAGGCGTGGTGGAAGGCCCCAGCCGCGTGCGGCGTGCTGATAGCCGATGTGCGGCACGCTGCTGGAGGCCGTATGTATGCACAAATTACGCTCCAGCCTTGGCGACGGGAAAATTCGATTGCAACAGAGATCACATGAAAGGCGGGGAGATCAGCAAAGAAACGGCACGCATAGACAGATTGAACTAGAAGACCTAGGGCCCAAAGAAAGAAGCAAGATGACCTGGAGCAAGACCTGTTGCCTGGAGGCTTCACGTGGCAATCTTTCCGGTAGGGTCGAATGGTACCTCAGGAGGTATCTGTACACAGAGTCTCCGACCCGCTTTGGAACCTCCTGAGCAAGTGTTGCATCCGCATGCTCTTTCAAAGCACCCTGAGCAAGGCGACCTCAAGCGCTCGGAATTCAGATAATAGCAGGCCACAGATCAGGCAGTTGTGCTTGGAAACTGCTTCCTGCTTGCTCTGTGAGTCCACTGCACAACACTCTGTCTGTGTTTTTTTCTGGTTTTTCTCCTCAAAGCGAGACAAGTGGCCCAAGTTCAAACATTTTCAATTAACGCAGGGCGCACACAGCAACATGCTGAGAAAAAACTGCTTTGTCTTCACTGGCTAAAGATGTCTTGCATTGCGCACGCCCTGCCAAGCGATGAAGACCAAAAGAGTGTCAACAAAGCTTCTGTGATCAGCACAACTTCCCAAAACCGAAAGGAACAGAAAACAATTAAGGCTGACGGTCTGGCTGCCTGGAGGGAAGCGGTCGGGAATTGGAGGGCGGATATCTTTGAACATCTCACTTGCATCAGTTTCAGCTGCGCTTCGAAAATTCTCGAAGTGTCAGTGACACGAAAACGCCCGCCCCGGCGATCAAGCCAAGTATTGACATGTGAATAGCTGCACACTCTTGGAAGCCTGTCATAGCTCGAGGCCTTCAACTTCAGACTAACCTTCGTGAGAAAGTGGTTTCCGTCGAACCAGCCATGGTGTCGAGCATTCTACAACAAATCGCATGTTCACCTCGGTTGGCAGGCTTCGCATGATGCCCGTGGCAGCCACACAGCTTCGACCAAAAAGCGGCTCCTTACAGGATCGGGGGCATCAGGGTCGACAGGATTCTCATCACATGGGGTGTCTTAGGCAGATCCGTCCCATCAACACCTGGAGCCCACATCCTTAGCATATTCTTTTTCGTTCTTTCACACCTAGCATCCCCGACACTCCTCGAGTCGAAGGGTGTCGGTCCCGTGCCAGTTCACAAACTGCTTGTGTAAGATCTGCTGCCTAATCGAATTGAGAGGACGATGTAAGCTCCCCACCATGTCATGTGTCACGTGCGTCTCAGGGCAAAGGTTTGGTTCTTTCTACTCTTGCGAACCGGCTTGCTGCCCACATGGGGTCGCACATGGTTGGAGCATCCTTCACATGTCTTTGCTTGAAGCGAGAAGGCAACCTCAACCATAGCACTGAAGCTTGTACTGCGGAGGAGCTCAGTGTCTGGCGACCCCATGCATCATGACCCTACGCTGGCCACAGGCAGCCCCCGTGCGAATGGTAGCAGGAAATTGCTACTTGCTACCGTCAACCGCATGCGTAGCCCCAAGAATGTGCTGGAGCCGCCAATCAGTCGAAAGGCACAAGCTCTCGATATGGTCCCTTGCCAGCCAGTCGTTGCCCTAAGTTGGCCCTAAGTGCTAGCTGCTGGCAGCTGGAAGATTCCTGACTTTGACCCAAACTTTGAGAGTTGATAGGTCGAGAACCTGCGCACTCAATACTCGAGCTCTACTCCTGGATGGCCTGAGCAGGAATGGGCAGGGGCTTGGAGCTCCGCAGAGCTTTATATCATTGAAGGGTGTTAAGGCACCAAAAAAAAATAGATATACATATATATATATATATATATCTATATATTATATTATAAGTATCTAAACAAAGCAGGGAGTCCCCCTTCATCTCGCACCCCCAGAGCAAAGTCCCTCAAACCCTAAACTGCCCTGACAACCCTGAAGCCGGAAACACAACCTTCAAAACAACCCTACACGACCTGTGTAAGAGCACTTGATGTTCTTGTGGAGCGCCTGACTTGAACCACATAAACCCCAAAACCCTTGGTTTGCCTGCAAAAAACCCTTCAAACCCTTTGAACCTCACATAGGCTTTGGAACCCAGACTCTTTTCCTCACACAACCTGTTTAACTACCCCTAAACCCTAAACCCTAAACCCTAAACCTTAAACCCTAAACCCTAAACCCTCAACCCTAAATTAAACCCTAAACCCCCAGCACCTCAAGGGTCCGCATGGTCGCTGTACGCCCAAGACGGCCACATCGCCCGAGGCAGGCCATTTTGACCCATCCCTCCTCTGCAGGCTTCGGAGCTCACCAGCAGAGGCAGCTTGAGGGCCCATATTCTCCGAATTCCCCCTACGAAGTACGAAGTCTCATGCCCATGGCAAGAGTGAGGGCCCTCCCTTGCGGATCTTGCAGCGCGAGTCTTCTTGCTTATTGGTTTTGCTGCAGGCTCAAGGCTCCGGATCCGCAGTTTGGGGGCAAGAAGGGTGCAAAGTCTTGCCACCTGGCTTAGGGTTCGCGCCTTGTCGAAAGCGGAGAGGTTCTGCAGAGCCCCTCTCGCCGCTTTCTGCACCGCCGCATTCCCTGGGTGCCTCGGGGGTCATCGCATCACAAGGCTTCGACGCGGCACAGACGAGGGATGAGGGCAGGGCACGGGTCGGGAACTGAAGGCTGCATACCTGAATAGCTACAGAAAGGCGCTAAGTTACTCTACAAGATGAGCAAGCAAAGCAACTTCTGTCGAATGTGCCCGCTTTTTTTGTTTTGGCCAAAGCTAACCAGCCAACCCCCTGCGTTGAGCTCCGAGAAGCTTTTCAAGTGCCTTCAGCGCCGCCTGAATCGCAGCTGAGAAGGTCGCTCGGTCCTGACCAGAGGCTCAGAGGAGCACTCGAGGACGCAACAAGAAGTAGGGTTTAGGGTTTAGGGATTAGGGTTTAGGGTTTAGGGTTTAGGGTTTAGGGCTTAGGGCTTAGGGCTTAGGGCTAAACTGATCCACTCTGGCACAATAGCAACGGGACGGAACGGCTTTGGCAAATCCATCGCCTTCGCCGTGGCCATGTGCTCTGCTAACTCCTGGAAGCGCTCAGCACTCGACGGCAGACAGGATCAGATTTTAAAAAATCCCGATCCCACTTTCTCCGAAACCTACCAAGCCCAATACCATATCCCAGGCCCCAATCAAGACTGACGGGTGGCA
Source organism: Symbiodinium natans (assembly GCA_905221605.1). NCBI lineage: Eukaryota > Dinophyceae > Suessiales > Symbiodiniaceae > Symbiodinium > Symbiodinium natans. The sequence continues at coordinate 1,295,536 of CAJNDS010002102.1, forward strand.
AGGCTCGGGGCGTTCTAAGGGTTGTGGAACTTATGGTCCTTTTTGGGGGTACTACGACAAGGCGGCCCCTAGTATTTAGGGTACCCAAAAAGGGACAATAGTCTAGAGAATCCACCATATGAACATGCTTTACGACTTCGACGTCTGCTTTCTCGCGCGAGGCTTCTGTCTGTGACCGGTTGGCGCCGATCGATTGGCGCTGTGTGAGACAATTAAAACCCAGATGGCTTTGCATTGCAAGGCCCCGCAGAATCAGTTTCGCCGCAAGATGCACTCTTGCTCAGCAGCTAGGAGTCTAGGATACTACATCTCCAGGCTCCAAACCCTACACCCATAGCCTATGACTCATAGCTGGATGTCCCAGTCCCGCCATCAGAACACTTCTTGCAGAACGCTGCGGGATTGCAGACTTGATAGGCTCTCAACGATGGACTCTGCCGAGAAGCTGGGCCTCTTTCCTCCTGTGCAGCAGGATTTAAAGCAGGATGTGTTTGCAAAATAATTTGTTGCCACTCGCCCAGCAGGGCTCCAAGGAATTTCTAGAAGTTTACTTGTTCGACTTTTGCCCACCCAGGGTTGTTGAGGGTTTCGAATCTCACGCACAGGCGGGACGGCTTCAGGGGAGCTTGGCAGGATCAGCTCATGACTGGCGCTGTTCGATCTTCTCATCCTGTCCTTGCCATAACTAGGCATTTGAAAACAGCCCAACTTGTCGTCTAAGCGCTAGCAGATTGTTTCGATGCATTGTCCGACGTGGAAACACGTGGCACGCTGTGCCGTAAGGGAGCCGGGCGGGTGTGGGAGAGTAGTACGGGAGTTGGAATTGGCCAGGCTTCACCTGGGCATTCGCTGCTTTCACGCTCCTTTCGCTGCGACCACGGGTTATGCGCCTTTTTTGGCATAACTTCCGCTCGACTCACATTCGCAGTGATGTCTTCAAGACGTGAACCTAGAGCTGTCTCCAGATCGCCCATCACGACAATCACTGCGATTGCACCCTGAAAAGCTTAACACGAAGCCACATTGCATCGTTAAACTGAACGTACCTGCGCTGGCGGGGCCTCCTCGGATCCAGTTGGCCGCCCTGCCAGCCACCTTCACACCGCCAACAGCCTGGAAGACAAGGAACGCGCCAGGCATGCGAGCCCCCACAGCCCAAGTAAGACGACTTGAGGCACACCGGAACAAGCAAAACAAGCAACAAAAAAAATGACTCTGGAGCTTGGTGAGCTTGCTTCGCTGGCTACGCGTGCCTGACAGCGGGATACTGATGGTTACACTGTTACGCCCTATGTGTGCTACCTGTACTATGCGCACTGACCTTCCAGGCGCATGCGCTGAGTCAAAGTTGTTCTTAGTCTCACCCTGAGATGCCCGATCTTCGAACCCAAAGTCCTGAGCCCTCAACAGCAGAATCCTGTGTCCCTAAACCTTAGAAAGCCTGGTCTGCCAAGGCACCCCTGCGGAGCCCCCGACCACGCCGCCGGAGGCAAAGCCCAAGCCGGAGCCGATTGCGGCGGCCACCGGTATGGAAAGGCCTGGGTTTCGAGGGCTTTGAAGATACTTCTGATTTTTTTGGGGGTTCTTAAACAACTAATGGATTACATTTTGGGTATTTTAACGATAAAGACCCCTTGGCAACCCATGTACCCCTTGGCAGCCCTCAAGTCCTGACAGCCAATGCAGGAAACCCATGGAAACCCCACTTGTGAAAAGACTCCTTTACAAGTTCCCCTGCTTTTGCCATGGGCCGTATCTATCGGAATCTATCGCAGGAACTGTCCTTAAAGGCCTCGCTACAGTATGCAGCATAAAGCTTCAACAAAGCTGCCGAATGTGAAGACTGCTGGTACCAGGCCGACAACCGCACCAACGGTGCCTGCGGCACCATCCAGCCATAGGTTTCGCAGAAAGTGGCTGCCACCAAGCACCAGACACTGTTGTTACACACAGATACACGGTGATACGCCTTCACCCTTGACCCTCAAACCCCAGACGCTCCTCCTACTGCTGAGCCAGAGATTGCACCGGTCGTGCTGCCGATCGCCGCGCCAACGGCCCCGGACAGGACCTTGGTACCTGGACAGCGTTTGTTTTTCGCATCCTCCGGGGCGGCCAAGACAGCGGGACAGTGTTGCCGGATTTGGATTGGATTCCGGAGGTTTGAGGATGTTGCTCAGCGGCACATAAAAGTGTTGCGTGAAGTCCCCCGGCACGTTTAGGGGCTGCCTATGACATGAACGATGCCCTTGGACTGCTTCATCTGTTGGGTCCAGGGGGGACCTTGGGACCGGAGTTCTGCCAGTTCTGCCAAGCTTCGAAGCCTCGGCTTCTCCTGCTTGATGTCCTGCAAACATCAAGGAAGCTTAGGGAGCTTTGCAAACATGCACCCTTCTTTCATCGGGGCCGGGGGCGCTGTAGGCCTTCTGAGTTCGAGCAACCCGGTCCTCCAAGGCCAGCAAGCTCAGGTCGCAGATTGGCTTTGGCGGCTCTTCCTGCTCGGGCGCGCGCGTGTAAAAAAAAAAAAAGTGACTGGTAGGGCACAGGCAGAGTCACAGTGCCTTGCCTCCTCGATGATCCTGGACTCCAGGGCCTGCAAGCGTTCATGGTTGACCTTCGACTCCCCAAGGACGATGCACCTCAAAGGTTTTGCCATCAGCCGAGGGCTCTGAGTGGAGAGGGCACCCTAAACCCTAAACCCTAAACCCTAAACCCTGTGAAGTCTCCTTGCAGCCCGAGCTCAGGCTCAAGAAGGCCATCATCATCGCGAACCCCACCTTGGTGAGACAGGGGCAATGAGAGCACTTCGTGTCAACAGCACGTGAGATGCCAAAAATATGGGGGGCTTACGAAGATAGGGGACCCTTAAGAGAGACCCCCAAGCAATAGGATTCCCCTATAACAAGGACCCAAATAACGTACCCCCTAAAATCGGGAACCACCAGACTTCTAAGGCATCAAAGAGTGCCTTGAAGCTGAAGTTTGGGAAGCCGAGCTGCGGCCAGGAACCACAGCACGGAAGACAGCAAGGAGCCTGTGGTTCCCGGCACTTCGAGCGCAGCGGCCGCCTTTTTCAGACAAGGGGAATTTTGAGTTTAGGGTTTAAGGTTTAAGGGTTTAAGGGTTTAAGGGTTTAAGGGGGGGACATTAGATGGGGATAAAGAAGTTCTGGGGCTTCAAGTTTGGCAGGGTTTGTGCGATTCCGATGCGAATGGCGCGAGAGAGTGCAACGGTCCTGCGTCGTCGCCGCGGTGCTGCGAGTGGTGTTCCCCGACACACCTGAGTGCTCCGGCTGTTGTGGATGCTTAGCATATGCTAGCAAGACTGAGAAGGACACCACAACCACAAGAGTCCACTCTATGAGACTCTCTTAGACTGTCTGAGACACTTTTTTGAGACTCTCTGAGACCCTGAGGCCCAAGCCGTCTCTGGAGGCGTTCTCCACATTCTCCAGGGCACGGTGAAACAGCTGAAATCGCTCATGCACCTCTTGGCGCGAAATGACGGCTTTGGCATCCGCTTTCCTTGGCCAATGCGCGATCAGAATCTGAGTTGCACCCAGCACGAGCTAAAGCGCTCACTTCTTGGGTTGAAGAACATGTAAGAACGGCAAGGTTCTCTGACAATGCGTCATCCAAGGCCTGCATCTGCGCTGCGTGGTACATCTGAAACCGCTCGTGGACCTCTTTTCGTGAAATCGCAGTTTTCGCATCTGCTTTCCTCGGCTGCAAGGCGCGGCTGCACACATGTGGAGCCCCTCCAAGCCTCCTACTCGCGAGAGCTCCCCTTTAAAGGGAGCTATATTATGATACACTTCCTGCATTTCTTACATCCTGGCAACCCGAGAACGATTTGACGAGCTTCGCTGACAATGCGGCCTCCAAGGTCTGCATCTGTGCCGCATGAAACAACTCGAATCGTTCGTGCACCTCTTTGCGGGTCATGACAACGCCCGCATCCATCTTCCTCGGCCACATGCCACACAGCACGGTGCGCTGTCAAAAGATGGCCGACGCACAGTAGTTACTTGTTCGCCCCGCCCCCACGCCCTTTCTTTCGCAATTCGCGAGCACAAACACAGAGCCAAGCCGCCCATCAATCAACACCTTCAAGCTGTCGCGGGCTTGTGCTGTCGACAGCATTTCAAGCAAATCGGCCTTCCCCCAAAGAGTGTTCAACTACGCAATCACATCCATCAACTACGGGACAGCACAGAGTGGCCTTCGTGGACAGGAATGTCTCGAGCTGCTCGACACGCTTTGCAAGCCTTACGCCGCATTGCTGTGCGATCACAGCAATGAAAATTACCATGTCAACCAACCCAGACACGCCCAGAATTACAAAGCAGAGCAGCTGAGCACACTCCTCACAGGCATTGTGTGCCAAAGCCACGTGGGCCCAGGCCAGCAAAGGCCAGGCAAGCCGCATTGCTCGCAGACAATTCTGACTAACTGCACAATTTGAGCTCGCAAGACAGCAGGAGTTCAGCATGAAGTCCAACGACTCGGCTCCGCGGAAAGCCACTTCGCCAGTGCTAGAAGAAAAGGCCGTGCCTCAAGGCCTACAGATTTCAGATACATGCCTCCTAAAAGCCTGTGTTGCACCACCCCTAAGATTCGCGGTTTCGTCCCCACGATTTCTGCAACACGCGAGATCACGCGCGATGTTCCCCAAGCCCAAACCCTTTGAGCTCTCAAAAATCCTTAGAGCTGTGTGCCATGTTGAAAGAAGGTGTCCTTCAGCAGCCAGCAGCCAGCCTCCTGCACTCGATGCTCTGCCCGATGAGCCTCGAGGGCCTCGAAGCGTGGAATGTGAGGCAGATTCAGAAGTTTACGGTTTTCGTCTAAGTAATTGGATTCCCACTATGTCCCGACGCATCTCTCAACCCCGAAGGAGCTCGAAAGACAAGAATATACAGCTCATCACGGCCTTCACGGCTTGGGGCTTCTGCCGGATGCGTCGGTAAGCCCGCTTCCCAGCCTTCAGCGCAGCACGCGCGGCGCCGTAGGCGGCTACTTCGCACCTCATGTCTGCATTGTGGACGCAGAGGCAGAACCTGAGCTGATGGCATTGGTGCTCGCAATACGCAGCTGAACATGCTTGAGTAGTGGTCCTTACCACGGCTAGTCCTACCTTGACAAAGGGATAACGCTAAGTCATAAAATATCTTTGAACTAAGAGCTCCTCATGCATCTTCCGCTTTGTTTGAGCTGTGCCAATCCCAGGCGCAGGGTCCAACAGCCGGCCCATTGCATGGCGGAGCTGTCGCCGTGGGCAGACATGGCATCCAGGACTACCTGCCATGTAGGACAAGCCGTCGTCGTGGTCGTAGGAGTAGCCGTTGTTACAAGCTATCGTAGTCGTCATCGAAGTAATAGCTACGAGAAGGTGGTAGCGGTAGTGGTAGTGGTAGTGGTAGTGGTAGTGGTAGTGGTAGTGGTAGTGGTAGTGGTAGTGGTAGTGGTAGTGGTAGTGGTAGCGATAAGGTAGTGGTAGTGGTAGTGGCAGTGGCAGTGGCAGTTGTCGTGGTCGTGGTCGTGGTCGTGGTCGTGGTCGTGGTCGTGGTCGTGGTCGTGGTCGTCGTCGTCGTCGTCGTCGTCGTCGTCGTCGTCGTCGTCGTCGTCGTCGTCGTCGTCGTCGTCGTCGTCGTCGTCGTCGTCTTCGTCGTCGTCGTCTTCGTCGTCGTCGTGGTCGTCGTCGTCGTCGTCGTCGTCGTCGACGTCGTCGTCGTCGTGGTCGTGGTGGTGGTCGTCGTCGTCGTCGTCGACGTCGTCGTCGTCGTGGTCGTGGTGGTGGTCGTCGCCGTCGTAGTCGTAGTACAGTACTAGTAGGAGTAGTTGCCGGTCATAGTTATAGTGGTCGTGGTGGTGGAGGTGGCAATGGCAAGGTGTGGCGAGTACACCGTGCTCCTCAGGTCGAGAGAGAATTGCACCCTGCAGCATGCTGCACTCGACTATGCAGGCGGTGCTCCAAGCACATAATTGGAAACCCCGAATTTCCCGAGAAGTCAACTACCGCCCTTATGCCTTATGAACCATCCTCAACCCACCACTGGCAGAGGTCACCTGGATCCCTCCACGCGACACCACTGCTTGCTGCTGCTCGGAGTTGCAGGCCGCGAGATTCCGCAGCACACCACAACCCATCACCTGCAACCATCATGAGGAATTGCTGTCGCAGCCACAAGCCACAAGCCCAAACTGCAAAGGAAACATGCTTTATCATGGGCTTCTCCGATTGCATGCCACTTCTTCTCATCACGCTTCACAATCCACTCAAGTGATTCTGCATTCTCCATTCTCCAGCCTGTCAATCTGCCTCATCCGCCAACAATTGAACTGGGGTTCTAGCAAACATATAACGAAATCTTATTCTACAGACCCTCCAGCGATTTGGTTCGCGAACATCCTTTACAAACGCTGGGCTCCAGCAGTATCCGGAAGACCCCCCGGCCTGGAGGTTCGGTACCTCCGGGTGGGCCTGCCGGTTGCTGTGCGTGAATTTACTTAATTTACCATTGCACTTTTCGTGTCCTAATATACGAAGAAAGATTTTTACATATACTGATGCATAGATGTCTACTTCCGTTTTGAATAAATAAATAAATATATACATATGTATACATATATATATATATATAATGTAGAGATACATATATATCTATGTATATATATATACATACATATATATATATACATCCATCTATTGGGCGAGCCATATGAGCATAAAACCGCGCTCTCCAGGCCCTGCTCACTCGTCGTCCTCCATGGCCCGGAGGACCACCTGGATGCCTCCCCGCATGTAGATGTCCTCTTGACCTCGAAAGGGGTGATCTGATTTTTGGCTGCCATTTTTTTTATACCAAACTTAATGAAAAAGCAACAGCTCGCCTAGGTCCCGAGAGAGGTACCTCCAAAGAACTTCTTCTGTAACTGGGAAAGGTTCCAAACGGGAAAGCTGTTTGGTGGAGTTCCTGCCAAGAAACTTTAAAGTTTTGAAGGGCATTTTGGGCTTGGGGCTCACGTCTAGACGGAGCCCTGCAGGTACGCATAAGTCCACTTTTAGCTGCCGAGAAGCTCTCTGCATTGTAGGCGGCGAACTCTTTGAGAGCCTGACAGCCCAGCTCCTGGCGGCGACAGCCGAGTCTCTCATGTCTCAACTGGTCTGACTGAGGCAACTCCATGTTCGGTTCCAGATTTCTGCAATGCTTCCGGATGTCCTGGACTGATGCTACGGAAGAATGCCCTCTCATCGCGTCGAGCACTGCCTGCGAAGATGAGCAAGTCTTGGCTGGAATGGCATCCGTGCGGATCCGTCAGTACTGTGCTTCAAGCAATGGTGCCTGAGCAGCACCAGATTTGGCTACCTTCCTGAGCACCACGACAAGCGGACTCAGCACACTTCATCATGTTGCTGCAGATCAAGGCAATGCGACCTCACCATAGTGGCCAAGCGTCTCTTGGCACTTGGCATCACACATGGCAATGCTGCACAAGATCCTGCAAGCTGCCATCTGCAGATCTGCCTGCACGGAGGGATTCACCGCGACAGTCGCCGGCAAAAAAAGCCTCTTGCCCCCGACATCCTTGGAACCCGCTACTACGGTAAAGGGCCTACGCTGTCCCACTGGCCTTGCTCAGATCCAGCCTCATCGCGCCTCAGTGCAAGCTTCGGGCAATCGAACAAGAAACCCAATGGCTCAAAAAGTGCGTCCCAATCCCTGAACCGTCCAGAAAACCATCCCATCCTCAATGACATCGGCACTCAACATCCTTATCCGCAGTACAGCTCCTTGTATTACATTTTTTCTTTTTATTGTGGTTACTATTGTCATCACTATTACAGTTCCCTGCTTGGGATAGGCAAGGCGCTTAAAACCGCGTCGACGCCTCCGGCCTCTACCATGGCTGAACCAGTGGCAGAGTTGTTGGCAGTGATCCTCAGACTGGGTTAGGGTTTAGGGTTTAGGGTTTAGGGTTTAGGGTTTAGGGTTTAGGGTTTAGGGTTTAGGGTTTAGGTTCTTAAGAGGGTTTCGAGACGCCCTCTCCTGCAAACGGCACCCTGCGATCGTCCGAAAGTCCACAAGTCCACACTACTGCGTCGAGGCCAGACTACAGATCTCTGCGGATCAGTGTAGCACTAGCTCGTCGACTTAGCCGAGCATCAAATTTGTTTAAACCCGCGCAAGCAGACCAGGGTTGAGGGCATTGTGTTGCTTAGGGTCGGTTCACCGCTTACGCTTGTCGAAACAGCACGCTGCAGTTGCAGTTGCAGTCCAAGCGCGACTGTCCTGCACAACGGGTTTGTACAGCCACTCCCACGTCTTGTTTTGGAGACATTTGCCTAGGGTTCAGGGCAGAGTTTAGGGCTATGTGGATTATGTGCTGCTTGTGCATGAAATCTGACGCGGACTCTTGATGCCTTGCTGGCTGACGGTCAGGTGCTCAGGATGGCACGCCTGAGTTCTCAGAACTGGCGCTACCAAGGTCGCCGGCCCGGCAAAGCCTTGGGCGACAAACTCCTGCGACTGCAGTGACTAGGACTAGGAACGGCTCACCAGCGGCACGTTCGCCGCCACGCGCTCAACCCGGACAACGGCTCTTTCGCTTTCCTTGTTCCAGTCGATGCGCCAAACGGCCACCATGCAGGGAAGGGTGTGGCACAGCTTACCGATGCAATGTGCAGCGCACAGGCCATGCACACTCCACTTGAACACGAATGCGAAAAGCATTGCGAGAGGAAAACTGACAAAGACGTACCCTCGAATAGCCCATTTGCCACTGATGCTCTGCTGACCGCAAGCAGAAAGAACGCCATTGTAGTAGGCCAGAATGGCATCCAGGCCGCTGTACACCAGCATCAGCCAGACCAGCGTGCTAAGCAAGCTGAGAACATCCTCGTCGGTTGTGAACATCAGGCCCCACTGTCGAGTGAAGATCAGCAGCACCATCGTCGGCAAACAGATCCAGATAAGAATGAGTCTCAAGCCCGCTCGGCTAGAAATTGCTGCTTGCTGTGGTTCCTCGGCCCCCAACTGGTTGCCCACCCGCGCGCTGATGGCCATGCGAATGCCGCTAGGAATCTGATAGCACGTCGTCTGGGTAAGCTGATATATGGACAAGGCAGAAAGACAGGTGTCAGGATTCGGAAGCAAGCTGGCGGCAAATGTCAGCGACTCGCCTACGAAGTACTCTGTGTTCATAAAGACACCAGGAATCGCCACCTCCAGGTAGGGGCCCCAGTCTTTGAAGCCCTGTTTGGTGAAGCCTTTCCAAGAGCTGGCGCAAGTGGAGGAACAGGAAATGTAGGCATAGAGAAGACCGGCTTGGAGGGCTGTACTGAGAGTCATCGCCACGCCGGCACCTTCGTAGCGAAAGCGATAAGACATGGCTGCGACCGTCATCGCCGTGTGCAGGGGAAGCGCCACACCAATGGCCACCAAACGTGGCATGTTGATGTTTTGAGACACCAGCCACATGCCGATGGAACGCTGCATGCCCAGGCATGGTGTCACAAGCAACACACAGAAGGCATATCGGCCAGCAACGTCGGCAAAGTCCTCCGTCATGTGAAGGGCCAGGAGCAGCGGTCGCATTACAAGCAGCAAGGCCACGCAGGGGAGCGAGCCAATTAAGCCAACCAGGATCGCGCGCTGCAGCACCAGGCTCAAGGCTGTGTCATTTCGGGCCCCATGGGCCTGGGAGGCCAGGGTGGAGATGCCCATGCAAAGTCCCCCCACCACGGAGGTACCCAAGACATTATTGATGCTACTTGAGAGCGTCACAGGGCCCAGAATGCTTTCGCCCAAGTGCCCTACACAGATCCACGTGACCCACACTGTGCAGCGTTGGAGCAGATTGGCGCCGGCCACTGGGAGGGCAAATTTGAATTGGAGCCACGCCTCTCTCCAATGCTCTGCCGAAGTCATGGTAAGGAATTATCAGACTCAGAGGCCTACTCAAAACTCCATTTAACTGACCCCTTCATGCACAACATCCTAGCATGTACCTTTGTGCACCACTTGGTACCCCTGGTTCCGTCTTGAGCGGCTGCAGAGCAGCAAACTTTTCAAAAGCCACACAACACGAGGAGGGACCTCCGCAAGTGGCTGGGGAGCCTGTCTACGTTGATCCGAGAGTCTTCTCCAAACAGTTCAGTCCAGCCAGCTGCACGCCAATGACTTTGTGGTGTTCCATGGCCTTCACCTGGGCTGGGGCAACAATTTCGGGCTGCCTTACACCCTACGCACATCAATCATACTGAAGACAAGGGGCAACTGCGGCGATACCTCCTTGGCTAGCCACCTGGCAGTTTCCGAATGCACACGCCATGCGGACGTCTAGCTGTTCTCCCTGCTCAGAATTTTGGTGGAACGCAGCCAGTGGTACTTCTACGCAGGGGCATAGCTCAGAGGATTGACTATCAGCAGTCACCGGTAGTCGGTAGTCACTGAGCCCCTGCACTCAATCCGCGGTCCTCGTCTTGGCCATCGCGGTCCATGGCCAAACGCTTCAGCGACTCACATCCTGCAAACGCTCTCAATTGCTCAGCGCGACCTCTTCAAGCGTTAGCAAGGGCAAACGGGCAATCTGTAAGGATCTGCTACGGGATGCTCCGAGTATTCCAATCTCAAACAACACGAAGCCCACATGCCTCTCCAATACTCGTCTAATTCGTCTCTCCCCTTTCAGGCATTGTGCCCCACAGCCCCAAGTCCTTTCTCCTGCACCTGTGGATTTCCCACGGACGCCTTCATCATCTTCAGCACGTCTTCAACGTCTGTCCTCGGCTGCGGCATGCTGCAGACTGCATGAAGACGCGGGGCGGTCATTTTTTGGGCCCACTTATGCAAATACCAACTGTGCTGGAAACGCACTCATGAACGCCGAAAGACCTGGTTACAATGACAATACCATGTATACCAAGTTACCATGAGGCGTAGCATGTCGTTGTCAGCATGAGTACTGTTTTACCATAGTTACAAGTTTCAAGATTTACCAGAGGTTGCACGATCTCAGTGTGCTTCTCCAAACTCCCTTCAATGGAAGCTTGATTCTTTCCGACAGCAGGTGGGATAGGTGGGAAAGTGGAACACTGATGTGATGGCGCATAAAGATGCGACGGCTCACTTTCTGAAACGTTCCTTTCTTTATTTTCGAGGCCCCGGAATCCAGAGGATTGTTCTTGTGGGGCTTCTTGGAGGTCGCGTGGCGCTTTCTCAATGTTCCAAAGTATCTGGACATTAAGTTCATGGGCACCCTCTCCTGCACGACGCGCTAACAACTCAATCATGTTTCATGCACTCCCCGTGAGCTACCCTTGATTCAGGCCACAACTTCAACAGAAAAGATGTGCTGCCCGAGGCTCTGAGAAAGGTCGGTGCTACATGCTATCGCTGGCTCTTCGTTTGGCCGCCCTTGGTCGGGCAAGCAGATTCAAAGTCTTCGTCATCAAGGATCGTCATGAAGGATCACCCAGTCTAACCCTTTGACCCTCCATGACCCTTGCACACTGCGCCTTCCTGCCAATCACACCTCGACAGCCACAGATGGGACAAATGGCCGAACCAAGTGAACCCTTTGCGCATGGGTGGATGCACTGTCGAGACCGGCGTTTGCTGTGAGTATCACCTCCTGGTTGGATTGCAAAACGCGTGTATGGTTCAGCGATTGGAATGAAGTTTCAGAGCATGCAGAGGGAACACTGGGGGGTGTTCCTAGAGAAAGCCAAAGCTGTTGCTAACAGCAACCGCAGCAATCTTGAAGTATGTCTGCTACGCTGCTACACCAACTTGCTTGATGCCAAAAGGCGGGGTGCTATCACCCTGAGAAGCCCAAAGAGACCCTGTTGCCCTTGACCTGAAAGCCCTCTCTTGTCTCAAACCGGCGGCTCCCTGCCCGCCGCGGCCGCGGCCGGTGACGGCCAATGCGGCCTGAGGCGCGCACGGCTGAGCACCTCAAAGCTTCGGGAGTTGGAGGGGATAAGGGATGTTGGATGGCTCATGTCAAGTTAAGCAAGCCTGTGGTCTTCATAAAGGTGCCACGGTGTTGTGAGGAGGACATCCACTACAAAACCCCAAGGCGTCCTAACCATCTCGACTGTGCAGCTGGAAGGCTTCTCAAGAATCTGTGCCGCCACCTCTGCCTTGCGGCTCCGCGGGTGGTGTCTCATGCTGAGAGTTCGGGGTCTTGCCAGTTGCTCCCTTGCGTGCCCCAGCCGAGTGTAGCAAGACGTCCTTGAATCAAAAGACTCCAACCAGCCGCGGCAGTGAAACATAGTGAAACCTTTTTCTGGTATGTGGGTTCATCGGTGGACTCGCCCGGTCTCCCACCACTTGGGGTCTATGCATTACGTCTCAGTCGGAGGACGATGTTGCTTCTGAACACGTGGACTCGCCTGGTTGGTGGCGGCACTCTCTTGGATGAAGTCGTGAACCGCGGCGCCCATAGCGTCTGTAACCTCAGGTGCTGGCTATCCCTCAACAAGGCATGTCCGCACTCCAGCAAGAACCCACTAGGATCCACTAGGCACCACATGTTCACCCAGGATTCACACGTTCTGTCTGTCAGGCTTGGCTGCGCAAAGTTCTGAAGCCCTCATAGACGAGGCTTCCGAGGCGAGCAGCTGAACCTCAAAACCTTAACGCCTCCTCCTTCCATACAGCACCCCCTCCCCTGTGTCAACCCAAGGGGCTGCTATTCTCGGCAGTCGGGAGGGCCAGGACTTGCTTCTCTTGCTTGAGCTGCTTGCTGCGGAGAGCTGCGCTGGCTGCGCTGGCTACGCTCAACGGGTCCCACACGAAATTGGGGCTTCAAAGAGGTCTAGGTGGTAAGGGTCTATGTCTAAGCTTGATTCCTTGGGGAGTGGGGGAGTGTGTCCCCCGCATGGCCCGGGGGCTTACTCGCTCATGGGAGCCTGACATTCTTCTAAGTTGGGTTCAGGTTGCCCCTGCTTGAAATGTCCCCGAAGCAGCACAAGGACAACCCACCGCCCTGCATGTAAGAGCTTCCACGGAGGATCACGCAACTCCGCAGTTCTGTGCAGGATGCAAACCCCGCCAAGCCGAAAATCGAACCTCTGTGGACTGGAGCCACGCTGCCGTGCCCAGCTCCACGGTGGCCTACAAGAGTGCATGCGGGTCAAAACTCGAAGATCGGCCAGGTTGCCAACGAAGAGTCCAGCGGAGTAGCAGGAAAAGGACATGAAGTTGAGTTTGGGCTCAGCCCTCAAGTCCCGGAACTGTGAACCCAGGTGTTTGGACCTTGCAGATGACGATACTCACGGTGTTACACTGCTACGTATTCCTCCTCTGTGGAAGTTGCCCTCATCCTGCAGGTCACAAACTCTTTTTTGGCCCAACTGCGCGTGGACCCAACCCCTCTCAGCCATATCAGCCCTGAACTCCAACCCCCGAACGTTGGCACCTCTTGGCCGGCTTCCGCGAGGCTGTTGGCAAGGTCGGAAAGGGCTGCTTGCAGCGACGAAACCCTTGCGTTTGCAGGAGTCGGGGGGGGGGGGGGCATTCCTCGAGGTCTCCAAGCCTCTCTAAAAGTTCTCAGAATTGCGGGAGAGACTGGAGGAAGTCGTGGCAACTCGTGGCGAAGCCCCAACCACGCGAAACCCCGTGAAACCCCGCACCACGAGAGCAAACCCAGCGTGAGCGCCGCACCGAGACATAGCAACAGACTTGGCCTCTCAGGGTGATCGAAAGCATGGATTCCATCTCAGAGCACTCTAAACTCTATGGCCATGCCCCTCCTGAAGCAGATTCTGGTGTTGAACATAAGCTAAGCTACACGCCGGCCCGAAAATGATGACTCCTAACTCTCGCGCTGAGGCCTCCGATTCTGAAAGGCCTGCGTCCTCGCACCTGGCAGCTCAGCTCCATCAACATTAAGCATGTTCAGCATGTGAAGCACGGAGACATAGGGGGTGGGGGGGGAGGACGGGCAGGCACGACCCAGACGGTGCAAGCCTTTCTTGCCCACAACTTTGCTCTCGTTCTGATCCTGCTCACATGACGGCCGAACCGTTTGGCTACGATGCCACCGTGCTCAGGTCTCCCCTCCTGTGCTGTGCTTGGCTGCTCCGTTGCATACCCCCAACTGCACGATGTGATGCTTTGACACTGTGGGCTCCATACCTTGCAACGCAGCCTACGACCTAGAACTAAAGACTATGTGAGACTGCCGATGCCTTTGGCCGGCTTCTTTTCTTGTCAGTGAAACATGAATTCTCATGGATACATCCGCCTGTGAAGCTTGCTGTCAAATTGTATCGGTATTATGCAGTTCATCACAGATGCTGTCAGATGCGTCCACAACACTCCACAATGGCTGGGTCAGTCTGGTGATGGTCACAGGCTCAGTCGTCAAGCATGCAAAGCATGGCTACTCCTCGCGCAATCCAGTGAGCCGTGTCTGCTTCGTCTTGGCCCAGCGGGAAAAACTTGACAAAGTTGGTGGAGTGGCCAGTAGTGGAAAGCGTTCCCTTACGCTCGGAAGTTTTGTAGATTGGACACATGTAGAGATTGCCGTCGATTACTCGCTTGGCGCTGTCTGTGATCGGCAACGGCTCCAAGTGGATGACAGGCATCTCCACAAACACGACATCCTTGTCAGACTCTTTCAACAAGCCCTTTGACATTTCCCAACCGCATCCCTGCAGGAACAGCCCGTGAAGGTTCACGCCATTCGGGGGCTGCGCTTGCAATGTTCTGCTATCCTGCACCTGAGTGACCTCGGAGAAGAATTCGAGAGTGTCGATTGGGATCTTCGTTTTCCTCGCATGCAGCTGCAGCGCCGCTGTCATGAAGCCCTGCGGAAAGAAGAAGCATGAGATCCAGTAGCTCAGTGGTGGCCCCTCAACCAGCCACTTCACCAAGAAGTCGATGCGGGCAATGAAATCTGCTATCCAGGAGTTCAAGGGCTTCAAGCAGGGATACGCCACCTTCCCCCAGTTACCCGGGACCTTCTGCTCCTGAAACGCGTTGAACATGCCCTCCAACTCAGCTGACATGAGCACCGTACCTTTGATGGCCTTGCCCAGCATGACCAGACTGGACTTCACCACCTTAATGAGCGTCTCGATGCGTGCGTACTCCTGGCTATGGAAGACGCCCACGGAAACGATGCCACCTTGAGGGGTCTTCTTGTAGGTGTCAGGATGCGCCATCTTGCTTTTCACCGCGTCCGGTATCTTTTGCAAGAACTCCTGCGCCATGTCTGAAACGATCTCCTCTGGCTTTTTACCACCACCACCCGAGGAGATCCGTGGCTGGACGCTGACAACGGTGTCCAGGAACTTCTTGGCTTGGTTGAACTGCGCTGTGATGAGTGCGTTGGGGTGAAGCCCGAAAATGCGGGGATCCTCATCCATGGGCAGTGACTTCAGATAGTCTCGCGTCTCCTGCAAGCTTCCCTCATCAGGAATCCAGTATGCTTCAAGGTTGGCGAACTTGAACCCTTTCTCAAGAATCCGCTCGCTGAAGTAGCCCTTCAGCACTGCGGAGATCAGTCGGACGTCCTTGTCGTCAGTTACTCGCCCTCCATAGTTCACCTCCGCAATGATATACCTCAAAGTGATCCATGGAACATCCGGCTGAGAAACAAGGTACATGCGAACTTGTTCCCGAGAAACCTGAAAGTCCGAGTCCATCCACTCATAGGGAATATTCCAGCCAATGGGTCCAAACTTTCGACGTTCAAGGATGACCGCGTGGAAGAAAGCAAGGCCGAACAGAAGCTTCTTGAACTCCGTCGGTTTGGAGGGGCAGCTCTCAAAGACATCCTCGCCAATGTCTTGGAAGGTCCGACCCAAGTTGGCTCGCAAGCCCTTTGGAGGCTCGTTGGTGATCTTGATGCCACTTTGCAAGACCGGAACAGGGAACTTGGGAGAGGGCATGCTTGTCAACCAGAGCCGGTAGTCAGGATTGATCTTGTCCGCCACTTGCGACTCCTGGATGGCTTCAAGCCTTGGCATCCAGCTGTCCGCGAGGTGGCAGTTCTGCAGGCAGACCCAGTCCCCTGTGTCCCAGCCGAGCTTGATCAGAGCTTCCGCTTTGGGTCCCTGCCCCTGCCCCAGGGAGATGAAGTGCAACCTTTCCGTGTAGCCTTTCTCAGCAGCCAAGGTCAGCAAGTACTCGGTAGGGTCAGCACCGGCAGAGAGCACAAAGATCAAAGGCATCGTTGCCACTGAATCGGCGTAGCAACTGCCCAGGTTGAAAGGTGGCGACTCGATGAAGAGCTGGCCAAGCTCCCGGGCAACAACATTGCGAGCAACAAAGTTCAGGAAGTTCTCTCGCATACATTTGATGACCAATGCTTGCTGGAAGGCAGTGAGCTTTGTGTCCCAGGGCTTCGGCAAAGGCCGCTGGTACATATCATCACTCCGACAGAAGGCCTCCCAGTTGCTATCCTTGGCCATTGCATCCTTCAAGCCCACAAACTGCATCTCGCCGTTGTGGGCTGTCAGCCGCTCCAGCACGTCCAACTTGACCCAGGCAGTCTTGTCCACCCAGGCGGGGCATGCCACGCTGACCTCGCCGTCTTCCAGAATGCCTTTTCCTGCTTCCGCATTGCGCAGGAAGAAGAGCCATTCGGTCGGCTTGATGGTCGTCTTGTTGAGGAACTTTGAGTGCACCTCGTTTCTGAGGATCTGAACTGTAATGAGGAAGGAGAAAAGCAACTTGTGATCCTCGAAGAGGCCACGGCAGATGTTTAAGAAAATGAACTTTGTAAAGTCGTCCACGAGGATGTCAATGCGTTTGTTGATGTCCTCGGATTGCTCTGCGTCACGCAATCTGCCTTGGAAAAGAACAACGAAGAACTCCAGGCTATACTGGTACATGGGGTCGATGTCTGCAAGATCGGCGATCACAAAGTACAGAATCGATGCCCTCGTCGCAACTGGTCTGAGTTTCTCACGGACGGCATCAATCTCCACCATGGCCTTGTCAGCCACTTGCATGCGCTCCTGGCACTCCAAGCCTGTTTGCTTCGACTGATCCAAGGTGTGGATGAGGGTGTCATCCTTCAGAACGTCGCCGCCTGCCTCGGCCAGAAGCTTCAGGATGAGCTGCTCGAGGTCGTCCTGGGTCTTCTTGTCAGCTGCAATTTGTACAACGAGCTCTTGGCGTTGCTGCGCCAAGTCTGGCCGCTCGTTGCCGACGACTTCCGCCACCAGCTGCTCCTCCAAGCCAAGAAGAGTCACCGTGAAGTTGATTACGGTGACCTTGATGCAAACTTCTGGCAGGTAGTGAGGATTGGCCATTTTCGTGGTGACATAGAAGCGGAAGTTCTCGTCGTATGGCACATCTTCGGTGCCCAAGCGAAGCAGCAACTGCCCTCCTCGCTTGAACAGCGCTTTCGTAAGCACCGGCTCGAGCGCAGGGTCTAAAACCTCTTCCACGTTCTCGATGAGGATGGAGTGACCGTTACGGATGCACGACTCCAATTTGCGAAGATACGTGCCATCGGAAAGCTTTGTGATGACGATGTTGTTGTCCTTGCCCATGTTTCGAACCCAACGATTCGCTTGGCCCTGAGGGTCCACCATCAGCGGCCATCGCCTTCCACGTGTTACCATAAGGCCATTCTCCACCGAGAGGTCATCCGAGGGGAGAGTCTGGATGTTCCACATGCGAACCTCCGCGGGATCAACGAGGACGTCTGCGGCCTTCCAGTTGGGATCGCAGAGGAGACCCACCCCGTCTGCTTGCTGCTTCCACTTGGCCACCAAGCTGCGGCGAAACTCGGCCGTGAACGGCCCGGTGTATGCAATGAAGCCACCTGCAAGGACGATGTTGCCAATGACGAACTTGAGATTCTTCTCCAGCACTTCACTTGCAGCGTTCCACCGGACGCTCTCATTCCCCAGGCCAGCCAGCAGCTTCTCCGCGCGGTCGAGCTTAATCACGCAATCCTCTGCATCGGCCTCGAGCTGGGCAGCCTTGCGCTGCGCAGCCGCAAGCTGCGCCTCCAAGGCGGCCACGTTGTCCATGACGAGCTTCAGCTCGGCCTTCTTGATGGACAGCTTCTCTTCAGCAGCTGCCAAAGAGTCCTCGGCGACTTTGAGCTTGGCCTTCTTCGGCTCGATTTCTCGGGAGACCCGGCCGTAGACATCCATCGCCCGCACCCACATGCAGAGAGACATGGCCGCAGAAGACACGCTCTTCACCTTCTCAGCCACAAAGTCATCCCTCTTGATGTACTTCTGCAACTTTTGTGTCAACTTGGCATTGTTGGCCAGGGCATCCTTGTCATAGGTCTTCAAGTTGTCTAGGAACTTCGTGTCGTTCATGAGCTTCTTGGCGTCATCCCAGCTCTCCTTCTGGCCCATCAAAAGACACACGGCACTCAGGACGACCTCCACAAGAGGCGGAGGCTTCGCAAATGACTTGACCTCTTGAATGTCCTTCTTGTCGAGGGAATCAAGCGATTTGATTGCCGCATAGTACTCTGGCAGCGCCTCATCGAGATCCTTCTGGCAATCTGCCTTGATGGCATTCGCCTCTGCTGCAGCCTCCGATGCAGCCGCCTCGTCGACGGCACACGCCTCGCTCTTCTCCTTTGCTATCGCCTGGTCTGCCTGCACCTTCACCATGAGTTCCGCCGTGTCTTTCTTTGCCTGCTCGATCGTTGGCTGCATCTTGGCCAACGAAGCCTTCAGATCATCGACAACGGACTTCGTCTCATTGAGAGTCTTGGATCCGATCGTGTAGCGCTCGAGCTTCGTGGTCAGCTCTCCGCGCTTCTTACCCACCAAGTCGGTGAAGAGGCCAATGAGCTCCAAGTACGAGGTTGGAGTCATGTACGTCCTCCTTCGCAGGCTCTCGAAGAAGTCCTCCGCGGCATCTTTGGAGGTGCTGTGCATGTACTGGGAGACCCTGGAGAGCGGGTCCACGAGGGCCTCCAAACCCAGCTCCTTCGGAGCTTGTGAGTAGTAGCGCACGGCGACGGAGTACAGAGCATCGGCAGGCCATGGGCTGAACCAGTCGATCGTGGCACAGTTGATGATCGATGGAAACTGCCGGCACCGGGCTCTGAAGCCTTCACCGATCGGCGAGAACGCCAAGACAATGTGCAAGTTTTCGCGGATCACCTGCACAAAGTACTGCCAGATGGCATCGCGCGTTTCTGGCTGCCCTGCAGCCTTGGCCAAAGGTCGCATCAAGCCTATCACACCCTCCAATTCGTCGGGCGCAAAGAGATTTGGTACCTCGCCAGTGTTGAGGATGTTGTTGATGTCTTCCAAGAAGGACTCCTTGACGATCTGTGTATCCGAGAAAAGGAAGACAACGCCCTTTCCTCCACCTTTCGCGACACCGTTCATGATGTTTTTCAAGTCCTCCTTGAAGTCTGAGGAGCCATAAGTTCGGGTAATCTCAATGGAGAAACACTGGAAGTCCGCCATGTGAGCGGCTATGCGCGCTATGGACTTCCGTCCGACGCCGCTCACACCAACCATGAGCAGGTTCCCGCGAGGCTGTCGGATGGTCCTTGTTGCCCTAGCCAGGTGCATGCAAGCATCACGGAAGAAGACGATGTTCATCTTTGTTGGCATGAGGTTGTTGTAATCATCCAGCATCTCTTGGAATATGCTCACGCACTTCTCTTCACTGGAAGCCTTCTGGTAAGGGTTTACATCTCCGCCACGCGATATGAAATCGCCGAAGATGAGGTCTCTGAACTCATCAATCTTCGCAGCCCCGGCAATTTCAGCGTTTAGCTTGTCTGCAATCATGGAGTTGAACCATTCCCGGTCATCGTCATCAATCAGGCGGTCTCGGAAGACGCGGCAGCTTTCGTGCAAGAACAGGTCGATGAGGTCCTTGTCGCTTTTCAGTGACGTCTTCACATCCACCATGAGCATGCCCTGGACCATCTTTGCAGGATCCCGCAGATTGAAGGTGTAATGGCACTTCACCGGTGTTGGCAGCAAGTCCCGCGAAATCTGGAAGAACATCTTCACTGTCGCATTGATGATCGGGACGGACAGCTCTTGCAGGTCCGGCTTGTTCACGCCGAGCCAGCCACCTAGGATGCTGGACAGGATTCTCTGCATAGCATCTTGGGACAAAGCCGGGATCCAGATCATGTTGAAATGGCGGAACAATCTGGGCGTCACAGCCATGCGACCTCCACCAGGGGGCCCGCAAGCACAAATGAACTGTGTGTCAGCCACCTGCTTCCAAAAGAGCTTCTTCTTGTCGTAGAAGCCTCCATAGTCAATCACCTGCCGCAGCAGCTCAATTGGCGGTTGGGCGCCATAGAACTCAAGCATCGGCATGTTGACATCATCCACGAAGAAGATCATGGTGGTGCCTGGAGGAGCTCCCAGCAATGTTTTGCGCTTGCGCTCAAGCCGGTTCTCAAATTGGTCCACAACATTGGCAGTGCTGGTTTGCGCACTGAAGTTCGCACTTGCGGTTGCAAACAGCTCTCCGGCCGTGTTCAGGAACTGCTGAATGACAACCGACTTGCCAACACCGGTTTCGCCAGAGAACAGCACGTTGAAGTTCGCCATCATCAAGTTCTGAACCAGCATCCGTTGACCCACTGTTTCGGGGGTGTTGACCAGAATGTTGAAGAAAGGCTCCTGTGGGTTGAAATTGAAGCTCGGAACAATGTCCGCCAGTGGATGGATGCGCGCATCGTCATCGCTGACTGCCAACATGTACAGGTCGCCGCTGTCCGGCACCTCTGGGCAGAACAGCTGCAGGCGAGGACGAATCCGGGCCACAAACTTGCTTCGCGAATTCTCGTGGAGATTGGCTCCAAGGGACCAGATAGCAGACATGGCCGTGTAGATTCGAACCAACTTCTTCGAGTCCTCATCGGTCTTGAGTGGCTTTCCTTCACCTTCGGGCATGAGCTGGTGGGGCTCCGAGATGAAGGCAGTCAGCATCCTCAGATAAGCCTGAACGAGGTTGGCATCCATGCTGGGTATTCCAGGAGCTTCCTGGCACTCCTCTCGAATGTAGGGAAGGGCCTCTTCACAAACGGACATGGCCCATTTTCCAATGTCTTTGGCGAACTCTGGGAACTTGAGTTGGAACTTCTCCACCCACGTCTGGATAAGCGGCTTCCATCCCAAGTGAACTGGCTCAAGGTAGACCATGCCACAACGACTGACAGTGGCCGGTGATGCTACTGCCAAGTCGTTCACCTCGAACATGACGGTCATGCTGGGAGGGAGCTTGATCCGCTCTCCATTGGACAAGCACAACATCTTGTTGTCATCCAGCACCGTGTTCATGTTCTCGATCCATATGGCATCAACAGGGCCATCAAAGTTCACCCACTTCTTGTTGTCCGACGTGTCACTCACGGCTTCACGAACAAGAATGGCCACCAGACCATCCTTCCACTCACCCGTGTTCTCATTGAAGGACCCGTAGAGCTCTTCGATGGTGATGCTCTTGGGGTTCAAGAAGAAGATCTTGGTGAGCTGATGGGCCGGATCAGTGGAGCCGTCCTTCTTCAACTGCGTGAGCGTCTTGGCCAGGATGTTGGAGTTCGTGGACTTTCCCGTCATCGTCAGGCCCACCAACATCACGCCATGCCGGACGAGCTGTGTTTCTAGGAGCTGCGTAATCTTGGTGAGGAAGGAAGGCACCACCTGAAGGTTGATCAAGCGCAGCTGATTCTCGATTTCTGTCTTCAACTTGCCATAGTCTACGTCTGGAATCACGGCATCAGGATACAAGTCTGAGATGATGCCACTGAAAAGCGGGAGGTCAAACGACAGGAACTTCGGCGCGTTGGAGTCGCGCAGCGCGCGGATCAAGGTCACATTTTCCTCCAAGTCCGGATTTTGACGCTTCAGGTGCCCCGCCATCACCAGCACCGACTTCACTGCACGCATGCCAAAATCATAATGATCCTGCTTTGAGAGCTGCTCAGAGGACAGCCGATAGAGGTTCACCATCTTGCGGGCAAGCATCTTGGCTGCGTTGAAACCCTCTGAGTACAGAATGATCTCTGCAATGAGCCCATAGTCTGGCACCATCATGGCAACCGGGCGGAAGAGGGCTTTCAAGTTGTCCGGAAGCTCAGCGCGTCCGGCGTAGCCAGGGTTCATGGTGATGTACACCCCGAATCGCCGATTCAACGGGATCTCGTTGCCCAGAAACTCGAAGACCTCTTTTCGCTGCCGGATGGCCTGCGTGACCGTGAGCATCTGCTGCGCAATCACACTGAGGACCTCCACCTGAATACGGTTGAACCTTACTTCTCCAATAACCAAGAAGAAAAAAAGGTTATAAACCTTAAGATTCCTACTAAGTAAGGGAAACCCAAAAAGTTTAAAGCTCAACTAAAGGCGAAGTAAGGAACTCATCGAAGCAGGCCCAGGCCCCTGCCTGCGCCAGGCCTGAGAAGAAGCGGCCCATGATCTTATAGTCCAGGCCGTCGGAGCAGTTAAAAACCACCACTGGCACAGCCAGCGCTTTGCCCAAGTCTTTCGTGGTTTCGGTCTTTCCTGTGCCGGCAGGCCCAGCAGGCGCTCCACCGTAGTTCAGGTGCATGGCTCCGGTCAAGGTCATGTAGCACTTGTCCGTCAGTGGTGTGACAACAAGACGCGGCGTGTTGCCCAGATACTCATACGAGTACTTGAAGCAAGCAATGGTCTGTCGACAAACGCAGTCGTCCGACACCATGTTGATCAGCGAAGTTTCGACCTCCTCGGATTCTGGCACCCAGTAGTAGCGCAGCTGCTTGCTCCAGTCGAAATCGTTCAAACTGTTTGTTCCTGCTTCATGAAGATTCTCCAGCACAGTGATACCGTGCACATCGAGAACGATCAAGGCTCCCATCAGAACGCGCTGATTCTTTGTAAGCTGCATTCGAACGATGCTAACGCTGTTTTTCAGCTGCTGATTGTGAAACTCGATGTTGTTCTTCATGCCATCTGCGTCGCCAGCGGCTATCTTGCAGAGAGCCTTCTCAGTCTCAGCTGTCCAGAACTGCTGGTCCACCAAGATTTTGCTCTGTGCTGAATACGGGCCCTCAAGAAGCCACTCCGTTCGGTTGGTGCCATCCTCTGGATATGCCAGGAGGCCCTTCTTGCTGGCATCGTACAAACCATTCACCATGGCAACCTCAATGTCACTGAGCCATTTCTCAACGATAGGGCCAGTGACCACCGGCTGCACAAACGGGACGTACTCCTTGATCATGTCGCTCATGCCAAGGATTTCAGCCTTGGCCACCTCGGAGAACACCACGCGGTTGATAGAGTCAAAGCACTTGCACATGTGCTCTTGGACAGCATGTGGGTTGCGCGTCTGCGACAGAATGCTGAGCAACTCGTCGTTGGAGAGGAAGTAGAACCTCGGAAAGGCGGCGCGCTTCGTCTCCAAGTAGGCCTCCAACTGCTTTTGGACGTGGTCCAGAGTGTCATTGGCCCACTTGAGTCGCTCAAGAATTCCGGGAATGTGGAATGCGTCCATGCACAGCTTTTCCGTCTGGCGAACCTTGCGGAAAAGGTCCTTCCAGAACTTGTCCACCTGCTTGAACTTTGCCGCTTCTTGTGGCAGCTGCCTCTGGATGTCCTCCGGGGGAGAGGGCTGAATCGGAAAACGTGGGCAGTGAAACGAACAGCTTCAATTTGAAAACGGAAAGACGTATTCAGAAAACGCAAAAGCCTAAAGTCAAAAAACATGAGGGCAGCAGTCTGCAAAACACGGCGGCTGAATCAAAAAAACCAAAGCCTCAAATACAGACGTCACTGTGTCGAACCCGTAACAAGCTCCGAACACACGAACGCAACCGCAACCGGAGAAAATGAAAAGTTTGGTCAGTCGCGTCTGTCTGGAATCCCGTGTCCGATTAACAAAGACGCCAGTCGGAAAAATGCGAACCGGAAAACGAACAGGCTCAGTCCGAAAACGCGAGAAGCTTCCAACGTGCGAATGCAACCACGACCTGAGGAACAGAAAAGTTTGGTCATTTGGCCAATGCGTCTGTCTGGAACCCCGTACGCGAAAAACAAAGGCGCCAGTCGGAAAAACACGAACCGTAAAACGAAGAGGCTCATGCGAAAACGCACGCACGCACGCACGCGCACGCAAGGAGGCGCGTGCGTGCACGCACACACCCACGCACGCACACACCCACGCACGCACACAAGTACGCACACGGCCGTCACTCAAGCAGAGCGCAGGGGAGGTGCGTCCCCCCAAGAATGCCTCGCCTGAGGAGCAAGTGGGGTTTGCAGCATGTGTTGACTCGGCGAGTTTACGGTTGAGGGTTTGCGGCTGAAGGTATGGGTTTTAGGGTTTGCTAGACGGTTTCTAGACCCGAGGAGTCCAGATTTTGCAAGTGCATTCATACTCTTCGCGCTCACTGCATTTGTATTTACTCGAGCTCCTACGCATTCATTGTACAATGAACCGTAGTTACAACACCCTCTACTGATACACCCTTTCACCCAGCTAATATCGAAGACTCCCACTGTACTCCTATCAACAGTCTATGAGGAGGCTGCAGGTGGCAGTAGAAAAGAGAGGTGTGCATGAATTCCAAACCCTAAGCCCTAAACCCAAAAAAACCTAAGCTCCACGTGTGCCAGGGACATAGTTGTACTTTGTCGGTACTATGCAGAAGTACGCCCCTAGCAAGGTAATTCCATGCAGGCCTCGTAGCTCGACACTGAAGGTTCCTTGGACGAATTCCTGACCTAATGTGCGAAGCCGCTTGCTTGTCGGGAAAAGGCAAACCTTGCTTTTTTTGGTTGCCACACTCAGTAGCGGTAGCTTCTTTTAAAGCAGTGAACTTTGTGGTCATGAATGCTCGACGACATCGACAGGATCTGTAGCATGACCGTGCCCTTAAGCCATCCTTAAGCCCAAGCCATGAATTGTTACAGCAGATCTACACAACATAAACTGCGGCCAGGGGCTCAGAGAAAATTCGGAAGAGGGGAACGTCTGAATGGGCGTATCGGGACTTCGTGTTCGAACAGGCCTGGATGCAAAAGGGTTGAAGGCGCAGGGACCCCCGAAGAAAAAGAAAAAAGAACAACAACAACACCCGAAGTCCCCAATGAGACGGCGAAAAGCAAAGGGCCAGAGACCGTACTGCAGCTGAGGATTTTGCAGGGCGACCGCGGGACGCAAAGGCCCAGAGTCCGTACTGCAGCTGAGGGCGTTTTCGGCGACGGCGGGAAAGTTTGCGCGACGGCTGAGTAAGGCGGGATGCAAAGGCCCACAGTCCGTAATGCAGCTTAAGCTTATGTCGGTGACGGCGGCGGGGTCCGTACTGCAGCTGAGCCATGCAGCTCTCGCTTTTCACGCAGGGAGGGGCAAGCCAGGAAATCCATCGGGTCAACATTGCTCAGCAGCGAAATCCATCGGATCAAAATTGCTCAGCAGAGAGGTCCCTCGGATCAAAACTGCTCTGCAGGAAAACCCATCGGATCAAAATTGCTCAGCAGGGAAGTCCATTGGATCAATACTGCTTAGCAGGGAAATCCATCGGATCAAGGATGCTCAGCAGAGACGTCCCCCGGATCAAGGTTGCTCAGCAGAGAGATCCATCGGATCAAGGTTGCTGAGATCCATCGGATCAAGGTTGCTCAGCAGAAACGTCCCTCGGATCGAAATTGCTCAGCGAGGAAATCCAATTGCTCAGCCCGCACTGCAGCCGAGGATTTTGCGGGCTAAGGCGGCAAGCCAAGGCCCACAAGCTGAGGATTTGTTGCCGGCGACAGGCAAATGCACAGGGTCCGTACTGCAGCTGAGGATGTTCTTGGTTGACGGCGAAAAGCAAAGGCAATGCAAAGGCCCAGAGTCCGTACTGTAGCTGAGGATGTTTTTGGATGACTGCAGGAAGCAAAGGCCGAGAGTCCTTAAGTCCTAAACCCTTGCAAGCACTCGTGCATGTCGTAATGTTTCTCGCCTTGAGCAGATGAGCATCAGAACACTTGCAATTTCTTTCTACTTAGGGACTAGTTAACATTATTAAAAGACCTCGTGCGCGTTTTGGTCTCCCGGTGCCGCTTGCCGGGGGGGTGGCCAGAGCCTCACCAGGCCGGGCTCACCCGTTTTTAACAAAACAACATTTTACGAAGTACGGCTTGAGTTGACAGGACAATTTTTTATATCTAGTTACAGTAGAGCCCCCCCCCTGCCCAGGCCGAATTAGATGAATGAAGGACCCTGGATGAAGTTACGAGATGGCAAAACGCAAGTACAACATGATGGCCTGGGCTAGAGGGAACCCCAGGCCCATGTGAGACCCTATTGGGACCCGACACCCTTCCACGGGCCCCCCTTCTTCAAAACGATATATAAAACTTAACCGGGGGTTTGGGCTAGGGAATATTATGCAGGGGCAATATCTAGACCTAGAAGAATCACATCATCGTGGGGCAAACATGCACCCCACGGTATAGCAGGGCTATATATGCGCCCTGCAGAGGGGCCGAAAAGGGCCCGCTTTTTATTGGCGCATGCAACATGAGCATCAGCATCATCGGCATCCGCACGACAGTACAGTCATGTCCTATAAATTAACAATTAAGGTGTGATTGACAAGGCCAAGATTCGCATGGGCGCAAAACTGAAACGTCGAATGTGCCTGGACGAGCGAGAGATCGGAGATGGGCTCAAATGGCTGGTGGATAGAGGGCACGTGAATCAGGGCATGGCAAAGCATACGGCGCGGGCTCAGGCAGCGGCATGCAAAGAGCTGCCCGAGATCAAACCGGATTGGAACTGGGCTAAAGACAGACGGAAAGCCACGAGCAGAGCTACGTCCAGGACCTGTTCTATCCTGGAGACGAACCGTGCAGTCGAACAGCTCGGCGTCAAAAGTTCCCGGTTTGGCAACACAGGTCTGGGCCCTCCGGTGGATGGCCGATCGAGGGCCTTTAGCAGCTACCCGCACGAACGCTCGGCGAGACATTGCCATCTGGCCAACTGGGACTGGCTGGCTCTTGCGGGGGCGGGGCAACGTGCCGTGGCGGCGCTAGGGCAGGAGGCGAGTGGCTACACCCTCAAGTAGCACACCGTACCCACGCCTCAGACTCGAGGACGTTGAGGGATTGAAAAGCTGGGGGGCTTTGGGCAGAATATCAGAGACATATCCTTTTTGAATACTAAGTGTTCAAGACTAGTGGAAGTACGTTTAGGTTTAACGGGCGGCGCTTCCCAAACCCCATAAACCCTACAACCTCAAGCGCTGCCGCTGCGGAAGTGCTGCCCAAGCCTTAAAACCCCAAGGCCGAAGCCCAAATCCTATAACCGCAAAAGTTCCAACGGAGAAGTGCTGCCCTAAAGCCCTAAAACCTAAAGCCCGAGACCCTTTAACCTCCAGCGCTTTTAGGCACCCAGCACTGAAGAAATGCTGCCCACACTCTACCCTTAAGCCTTAAGCCTTAAGCCTTAAGCCTTGAGCTCCTAGCATCCCCTTACTAAACACCCCATACAGATCCTGCAGGAGCAATTGCTGGCTAACGCTACGAACACGTTCAAGTCCCAAAGCAAGAACAAGCCCCCCCCACAAAAAGACATATATGTATGTCTATATATGTACACACGTTATATTATGTCATAATAAGTTATACTATATCTTATATACTCTGTTTTATTATGATTACTATTATTTCTATTATGATGTTTATTATTGTCATTATTAGTACTATTATGTTCTTTATATACTGATATCATAATCAGCTAGAGCAACAATAACAATATTAAAAGAGGAAGCTAGCACAGCTGGGCTTGAGTTTTACTTGCTTTAGCCAGGGGACCGGTCAACCCCATAAGAGACCAGCCACAGAGGTTTAGGGTTTAAGGTCATAGGGTTTTGGGCTTTTGAAGTTTTAAGGGATTCTGGTTTAAGGGTCTCTGTGCAAAAGCGCACCTCATGCTCCAAGCATGTCCTCACACCAGGGCCTAGGGTTTAGGGTTTAGGGTTTAGGGTCCAGGGTTCAGCGGCTTGGGTGAATGTGAACGTCCACGGGAGGGCATGGGCCTTGCTCGGCACTCCTAGTGTAGTTCGTCAGTCGTGATAGTCGCAGGCCGAAACTTTACGCCCCCAGGGCCATGAACCCCAACCCGACGTCCTCCAAACGACCTCTCTTTGCAAGCGGCTGCGAAGCTCCCACTCACCCTGACCGTCGGATGGGACTCCAACGTAAAGGCCGTTGGCTCAGAATTTTTTCCAGGTTCTTCGGCTTCTGGTTCAAGGCTTAGGGGCCGAGAGAAATCAAACAGAAAACTCTGCCACATCCCTTGCGTTCGACAACTTGCTACGCATTTTGCCACTGTGAATGAAGTTGGTGGGGCTTCGGGCCGAATACTTTCAGCCGTTTTTTACAGTTTGTATCTTCCAGAGATCATTAGAAGCCTACTTATCAAAGGCCCTAGCGCGTCTCGAAAGGTTGGACATCCCTCAGTCCATGTTTCGCATCGGGGCGACTCTAAACCTCAAACACGTCTGCACCTTCGGCGGGAGTCTGTCTCAAACCCGGGCCTGCGGCCTCGTGCGACTTCGCCTCTAGCACCCTTAGGTACAACGTGGACTCTAAACTTTATGTAGAATCCCAAAGACGTCTTCAGCAACCGTGAGCAGAACCTAAACCACCAACCCCGAGCACCCCACTTGCTTGAAGCCCCGCTGCCTGCGTCTTGTCTTGGAGCATCGCAGAAGGGTGCAGGTCATGGCCGCACTTCATGTGCCACACACAGGCACAGACAGACGCACGCGCGCACGCACGCACGCACACACAGAACAGAGGGCAAGAGAGAGCGGTAAAGTCAAAGCCATGAGCAGCCTAAGCTCCGTGGCCAAAACGCCCTGAGTGTGACATCTCATACAACGAGATCTTAGCGTAAAGCGTGCATCCCACCAAAATGCTGAATAAACGCAATTCACGTCTCTTCCCCAGGGTAAGTTTCGTTTCTGAGCTGATGTCCGACTGGCGAGACACGTCCGGCTTCATTGGTTGTATCAATCAAGCTCTTGGTTTCTCTGAACGGGCCTGCGTTTTCGAATTTTATCCGATATCAGGTGTATGCTTGTGCAGAACGGAAAGCCGTTTCGGACTGAGCCGTGGGGCGTCTTACTGGAAATTGTTTTATGCACTGATGCCGGTGTGTTTTTTCCGACGAAATCTGCTCCCCCGTCCTCTGCCGAGAAGATGTTCTCCAAATACATCCATGCTCGCTGAACCTATACTGAACTTGGAACCCTAGCAAAAAAAAAAAACACACACACACGTCATTTTAGCTGCTTCTTAGGACTTAGTGCCCAAAAAAAACACTAAAAAAAAAAACATTCCCAAGAATCCCCAAGGAGCAGTGTACCACTCGTCTATCACATCAGCTGCCTGGTTGATCCGCTTCTCCCAGATTTCCACCTTCTCACGGATGCCATGGATAAACCGACTCCCCATCATGGTCGCGATGGTCACGCCGTGATCCTCGCAGAGGGTGATGACATCTTGGAGGTCGCCGAGAATCCACAAGTCCTTCTGATTCCTGTGGTTCATGATCGGCAGCTCCAGATCTGCCCAGGCAGCGATCACCTGCTCCAAAGATTGTTCCAAAGCAAACTCGCCACTGGCATTTGCAGACACCTCGGACACATACTCGCGGTGGTCAAAGATGCCGTTGCCCTCCAGCTGCGTCAGACTGATGCTGCTGACCGACGTCGGCCCTTTGTATGCCAGATTGATCTTCTTGAAGATTTTCTCCCAGTGCCGAGGACGAAGCGCTGGGTTCCCGAGATCCAGGATGCAGGGCATTCGCTCACGCCATTCCTCGATCATGGCTTTCACTCGGACTGCCACTTCGTCGCCCTCCAAGGACTTTGTGAGGCCATTGGCGGTCTTGTAGGAAGCCATGACTTGCTTGTTCATGGACTCAACATCCACCTTCACGAACTCAGACACATTCCAGTTGTGGGACATCTCTTGCCACTGCGCAGTCACCTCCCAGAGCTTGAGCTTGTCATCGAAGACCTTGCGAGTTTTCGCGACTTCGACGAACTGGAAATGCCCGTTGCTTTCCTCCTCAGCTTGCACCTGGGGTGCTGCGCCGAGCAGGCCCTCGTAGTCAGTGAACGTCTGTGCCCGCTCTTCCAGCACTTTGACCTTGGTTTCCAAGATCTTGTCTAGCTCTTCCAAGACCTCGTGAGCAACCACGATCTTCTCCGCATCGACGAAGCTCCCGGTGAACAGCTCCTCTGTCACCCCCTTCATCTCCTCTTCGACTTTCAATGCCCTCTGGTACGTCTCCAGGGCCATCTCCTCCTTCATCTCGGCGATGAACTGGCTGGCTTCGATCATCTTCTTGTTGGTGAAATCGCTCTCGGTTGCCTTGAGCCCTTCGTAGACAACTTCGTCGTCACCGGGCATCCTCACTTTGTACTCCCTTATCAGAGAGTACATCTGCTCAACTTCGAACAGGAGGTCCTCCATGTCCGCCCTCTCATCTTGGACATTGTGATACATCTTCACATAGTTGGCAAACTTGCCCAGGTCCTTCGATCTTTCTTCTAGAAGCTTGTTCACCTGGTCGTAGCGGCTGTAGCATTCCTTGCACTTGTCCCGGGCTAAGCCAATGAGGCAGTTCTTCAGGAAGTTCAACGAAGCCTCTGGGATAGGCGTCAATCTGTCTTTCAAGCTCTTGCCATTGACCAGAATGATGCCACAAATTGGGCTCAGTTTGAACCTGTCCAGATCATGCTGAAACGCTCTCATCTTGGACATTTGATCATACAGCGCATCATAGTCATTCTCCTTATCGTTGAATGCATCCTCGTCCCATTGTTTGCCAAACTCGTAGATTGGCCGGAAGGGCTCGTACATCAAATTGGCAGATGCCTGCGTGTCTTCAACGGCGCTCGTGATGTAGTCTTGAAGACATGCCTGATATCCCACGAAGGTTCGGTCTTTCAACAGTATGTCCTTCACGGTCTGATGGTGCTGCACCCGGCAGAACTGGTCATACTGGCGCACACAGGTAATTGACTGCAACATGTTCAGCGTCTGAAACCAGCCATCAGAAATCATAAACAGCATCTCGATGAATTCGTGTTTGCCCGGTTCCAAGGAAATGCCCTGGTCTGACATATCCACGTTTGTCACGAAAAGCTTTGGCGCGTTCTTCTGGTCCAAGCGGTTCCAGAACACCTTGACAGCTTCGATAGCTGTCTGCACCAGTGCAGCCTGGAACATGTAGTCAATAACCCGGATGCAGTCGCCTAGCAGGTCTTCGTCCCTCTTTGCGATACGCTGGAGTCGTGCTTTCTCACGTGCCTCTTCCTTCTCCTGTACCATGGACTTTGACTTGGAGCCAGACAGCTGGTCTACAGCGGGCTCAATCTGCAAGGAGCGCTGCACGGTGGCAATCAGCCGATCAATGATGCCAATTGCAGCCTCATGCTTTTGCTCAAAATCTTTTTGTGCACTGTTGACAGGGCTGGCACGGATCTGCTGCTGCTTATCCATGAACTCCTGAACCGTGTAGTAGTTCTGGTCAACATGCATGATCTTCACTTCTTCCACTTCGCGCACAAGGCTGTTCACTTGCACCAGGGAGTCCACAAAGGTGGGCTTGGCGAAGAAACAGCACCTGCTGAGACGCTGCCTATGGTGGCAGTAGACCTCGTATCGTGCGTTCGTGCACCACTGAGTGATCACTTTCTTGTGGATGTAAAACTTGAAGAAGTTGATGGACTGCAGCACGCGGAACATCAAGCTCTGATGCATCCATTCCGTCAGGGAGATGCACTCGGAGAGGAGACCAGGTGCCACATGCACAATGCCGGTGGCAGAGATAGTGAAATACTCCGGGTTTACCTGATCCTCTGGCACAACCATCAAGTCATACGGAGCAAAATGCTCGGTCTCTACACGATTGGCATACAAGAGCTTCGTCTTCGAGACGCTTCCACTCTTGGCGAAATATGCAATAGCATCCTCGCCAGTCTGTATTTGCTGCAACTCCTGGCTCTCCAACTCGTCTTCATTCACCTCAATGCCACCATTATTCTGCTTCAACAAGTTGCCCAGCTCTTGCGTAGGGAGAACCTCCTCGACAGACTTCTCTCCATCACCGTCAATATCTGCAAAGCTGTGTCCAATGTACATGCTCGTGATCCGATCCAGATGCGGCATATCCAAGTCGACCAACTTCTTCGCGATGGCCTCCTCTTCAGTTGAGACTGGCTGTTGCCGCGCCTGCGCCGCTTCTCTGGCAGCATGCCGAACTTCGGCCTGCTCGCCAGGCCATGCCTCAAGCCGTCCGAAGGATGCACGAGAATGGCCGAGAGTGTAGGACTTCTCATGCGACCATGCATTGTTGCAGAACGGTTGGGTCTTGAGCTGGCGTGTCGTTGATGGCAAGCCTGGTGATGTCGCCGACAAAGGAGGCAGCAGCACCCCGGACCGAGATTTTTTCAGCTGCAAAGGCACACCCCGACCATTGAGACTGCGGACGGACAGTTCACCAGCACTTGATGATCTGTCCATGTTCCGTTCCATCTTGTTGTCGATTTCACCGTCTCCTCCTGCCAGGGAAATTCTGCCCAAGTACGTCCGAACATGCAGCAGCTTACGACTTCAGAATGTTGCACATGCGTCACGTGGTCATGATTCTGGATTCTGGCATGTTGAAGAGTGAACGAGGTTCGGTCCTTGAACGACCGGGAACGGTCAGCATGCACAAATGTGGCGAGTGAGGATCAAACCCACTTCCTTAGGATTATGAGACCTTTGCGCTGCTTGTTGCGCAATTGCCATTCTAGATCAGATCACTGCTTTTGAAGACAAGTGCGAGCACGCTGAAAGCTGCATGTGACTACTGCATGTGCTTGCGAAGGTTGAGCCAAGATGGCTTCATACTGGCATTTGGACTATGACCGTGTCATATGTGCCGCGATGAAGAAGCAGAATCCTTGCGATGTTAGTGCGTGGACTCGGGAGCTCAACGCTACACTGTCACTGAGGACCCTGCAGCCGGCAATGAATACGAGGGTCCTCGATTTCATGGACTGGCTTTCACTGCAAGTTCACCGGAACACGAAACCCCAGGAAGTGAACCAGCATGAACCAGCCACACACCTTGCGACCCGGAGAGCCAGCCCCTTTAAGACTCGAGCTGAAGCCCTCGACCCTCCAGTCCGCGCCTTCCGCAGTCTCCGGAGTTGAGGCAGGTCTTCGCGCAGGACGGGCGCGGACCTGAAAGCAAAAGCCGTGGTTTGGTGAGTTTGGGTGCGGGGGTGTGCACCCCGGGCGACTTCAAGACACTGTCCAAGCCGAATGCCCACAACCTGAACATCAAACCCAAAAGCCCTTTCCAACCCAAAGCCCGAAGAAGCACAACCGCCCCCCCAACATGAGGATCTTTCCAAGAATGCCTTCAACCGCGACGTGCCTTTCTTCCAGACTGCATCCTAGATCCCAAACACGACCTTCCCTTGAACCCCTGTATGCGGAGCGTCCTCAGTCTCCAACCCCGGTGGGAGACTGACGACGCCAACGTCAGCATCACAAAGCACCAGCCCGTGCCTCTCGCTGCGGGATCCGCTTGAGGAGCGATTGAGGTCCAAATGGCCATCCATCCAACCATCCAACCTCCTAAAACACTCTCCCGCGCACATCCGAAAGATTCCTCCGCATCCCCCCCCCCCCCCCCCCCACAGTACTTGGGGTGCCCCCCCCCCAACAAAAAAGAACAACACGAAATCTTCAGCTCTTGTGCCTCGCAGCCGCTGGACCCAGGACGCTCTGAGGCGTGAACCTTGTGTAAAGGCGCTCAGGGAAGCCCTAGGCAGCCTTATAGGTTGCAAGACGATGTTGAATACATACAGTCGCCCGTTCATGAACCGCCCGGTGTGGGTTGATTCTGCTACTCAGTGCAGGGGGCCCATAATTGTGATCAACCTCCAGCTTCGAGTCCACATGTAGGAACCGTGTGTCATTCAAGTATTGCACCCCCTTGCTTAAAGGACGGAAACTCAGCAGTGGCCCTAAACGAATCCCTCAAGGCTCTGAGGCTGTCACTTGAGCAGTCTTGAACGCCCACAAACTCTATAGACACAATATACAGATATATCTATTTATTTATGTATCTGTAGATGTATATACATGTAGTATAGAGATCATGTTTTTTCATACTTGTATTGGTTGTTGTACATACACATAAGTTTTTCCGTATTCATGTGTATAATACATGTATATGACATACTTTCTTGTATTTCTATCTATATGTATATCTGTATTTATAGCACTTCATGGTTGCATGCTTAAGATACATATTAGGATGAACGAAAAGCACCGGATATGAAACGACGCAGCTGCCTTTTTCCGGTGCGACTCCCGGCCGCACGGCCCAGCGGCCAGCCAAGCAGGTACCATCCAGGAAAATGTTGTCCCTAAACCCCAACTCTAACCCCTCAAAGGTTTGTAGGGGTTGGGACCCATTTTTTTTGCATCTCCAGGACTGGGCAAGGCTAGCCTGCTCAGCGCCACAGCACAGATCCGACCATGTTCTGAATTGTCTCAAGCCATCTTGACAAAGCCTGCTTCAAAGCACCAAGGCTGAAAAAAAAAACCACATTGAGAATGAAATCTGATCCCAGCTGCAACGATCATGGGCTATCAGTAATTAGTGGGCGGATGCCGCTCAAGCAGGCGGCTTTGGTCGCGTCGTGAAACGAAGTAGTTTCGCTTACCTCGCTCGGAATATCAGAATATCTACTGGCGCGTCTGCCGGGATGTCGCTTGATTTCTGCGCAAGTATGAAGGGTTCCTGTAGCAAGGCATACATGCGGTGGAGCCCGCCAGCTGAAATGCCCGTCCTCCCTGTGCCCGCGTCACTCCGTCATGCCTTCAAGCTCGGCCACCAGTGTGCAAATGCCAAACTAACGCTGATGCATTTGCAGACATGCCAGTGCCTCGCTTGATCTTCGCTTTGTGAGCAAACGCGATGTCTCTGTCGGTGGCTCCTGGAGATCTGCAAAGCTAAACCTTGCGCACCATAGCACGCTGTGCTCGAACCCTGTCCTTGGAAGCCTCTGGCACATCACTGTCGGTGTCACCAGCCTCCGCCATCATCAACATCACGTATTCACGTACCCTACCTACCCCATCAGCAGACCTGCGCCCACTCATGCCGGAAGCAAGCGGGAGTTTGACGGCAAAGAAAAGAGAGCACTGCTTCTTCTTGTTTGCCATTATTAGTATTCTTTCTTCTTCTTTCTTCGTTCTTCTTCTTTTTGTAAATACGGTTGCATATTTTCACTTGTCTTACTTTACGGCACTTCAAGGAAGTGCCTGGCAGTCCTGGATATTCCTCCTGTCCGAAGAGTATGTGCAGAAGAGCCTCGCGCTGCTCAAATGCAAACAAACATGTCCAGCACCGGAAAAAAAAACATTGACTTCCACCTAGGATCCACTAACGGCTCTTAAGTATGACCACAACCGACACCCAGCAGAGATAGTCTACAACTTGCGGAAGAGCCCCAAAGCACGGAATGCCCAGAACTGAGAGCGTCCAGAACCCCCAGCCGAGCTGCATGGCGAAGATCAGGGCCGAAATGATGCAGGGCACGATGGAACTGAAGCACAGCGACTTCCCCAAAGCCTGCGATCGGTCGAGCTGTGTCCTAACAGCATGCTGCTACCACAACACAAGCTTCATGGTAACCTTCTGCCCCAGTTTACGACAGCACATGCCCATGCCGCTACGTGAGTGGTTTCACATATGTTTCTGCTTTCTGAGAGGAGAACGGTGACAGATTGCAGTGGTGGCCACGTATGAACCTAAATGGCACATGGCCGACCACCTCCTGATGTTCCTATGCGATTGTCGCGTGCACGCGCGTGTTACTTCCACATCTCAATAGGGCAGTGGTGAAACGGTTGAGATCCGCTTGTTTTGCACTAGGAACTGGAGAAACGGGTTTGCACCGCAGCACTGTACAAAGCAATTCCAGGTCAGAACAGGCATCACGCAAGGCCTCTGCGTTGCTCTCGCGCATGTCGGCGCTCATGTCTTCCTTAGCCGCGCAAGCATCCCTGCGTCACGAGCATCGAGCACCTACCCTCCCTCTTTGTAGCCAGGCCCTTCAACACTCCCAGCTGAAAGCCTGAAGCCAGAACTCACCAGACTCTGTCCTTCGGTTCAGCTGCAGCGGCAATGCTGTCTGTCGTGAGTCGGTAGTGGAAGATCTTCTGCGCCGTCACCCCTCGCAACAACATCACACAATCACAGGGAACGGCTCAGGTGGCAGCGCCCACCTCTATGGCTAGTGCCTGTGATCCTGGTTTTCTTCCCTTGATCGAAGGGCGACAGGCCCTAGTCCGCCCAGGCCACATGCACACTGGAGTCACGAGACTGTGCAGGTTTTCAGATGCCAGTTGCTTGCAGTTGTGGTTGTTGCTTCTGCAGCTGTGACCTGGTCACTAGTCCACGCCGACGCGTGCACACACGCACACGCCCATGTTGACTTGGCGTTACTTACCCCCTTGGCGAATTGAAGAAAATAATCCCGGAACTCCATGCCCTTCAATTAAAAACCAAATCCCGGAAAAAGTTGGCTCCAAAACTGATTCATGCAATCAAGGAGGGGGGTGTTTTACAAAAGGGAAGTGAACGTAAATCCAAAATCCCGGTGGCACCGAACACAGGCCCAGACCTACCAGCATGGGCCCGATCATGTTGCCGCTCGTGAAGACAATGGCCACCTTCAGGGTGCGGTTTGTTGCTGATTCGGGAGATTCGGGGGACCCTGCGCACTATCTACAGTAGGGGGCCCTCGGTGCGCTTCATGACGGCTACCAACGTCAAAAAGATTCGCGCAATGAGGAATGGCGTGCGCGGCAAGGAGCGAAGCGGCAACCGGAACTGCTGATGCTTTCGGGCGAAGCGCAATGAGGGCATTACGGCTTCGATGAGATGCCAAAACAAAGCCCGATCTGCTTCTGCAGAGCCCCAGCAGCCATGCCAGCAGCGCTAGTGTATTGTCCGCAAACACGCCCAATGCGTTGCCGCAACTCCGATACTCGAGTTGAGGCCTTTCCATGATACGAGTTCGGGAACATAAGAAACCCAGACCCAACCCTGCCTACATACTGACGACTCACTCCTAGGACCTCTGGCAGGCAACCAGGCCGCGTTCCAAGCAAAAGCGGATGAGAGCTGTCGTCGGGGCACGATGTCAATCCTGAGTCGGAGCCGTCAGTAGCAAACTTGCAGGGTTCTGCAGAGGGGGCTGTTGATCACGGGCAAACATGCCCGTGACTTTCACCCGAAACCTTTGTGATGATGATGCGGGCTCCTGACACGCAA
This sequence comes from Symbiodinium natans, assembly GCA_905221605.1. Taxonomy (NCBI): domain Eukaryota; class Dinophyceae; order Suessiales; family Symbiodiniaceae; genus Symbiodinium; species Symbiodinium natans. The sequence continues at coordinate 1,332,842 of CAJNDS010002102.1, forward strand.
CAAGCGGATCCTAAACTGCGAACCGCCTCTGTCCATTCGTCAGGGCAGACAAAAATCACCAAGGGCCAGTGGCTTCTGCAGAAACAACACCCCCAAAAGCTCACAATCAATCCATCCAAGTTTGTGAGACCAACAAACGATGTCTAAGTCGCAGCCCTTTTTGAGGATGCGCATCCGAGTTCGTAGTAGGGAGTTCGGGAAGTAGGCCCCTGTATGTATCTATATATATATATATATATATCCGTTGTCTAGGGTTTAGGGTTTAGGGTTTAAGGTTACGAAGACCCACTAAGACTACGAATTCGGTGTCCAGCGCTGGGATCCCCGGCACGACTGGGCACAGGCATCCCGCAACTTCCCAGGAGGTGAAAACCCCGCTGGTGAAGAGAAGTCCAGCAAAGAACACCTGGGGAGGATTTGGGTTTAGGGTTTAGGGTTTAAGGTTTTGGTTGCAAGGGTTTAGGATTTGTTTTGCCACCCGCCTAGCTGATGCAGAACATCGCACTGTAGGTTTAGGGTTTAGGGTTTCGGGTTAAAGGGTTAAGGGTTAAGGGTTAACGGTTTAGGACTTTTTTTTGCCACCCGCCTAGCTTACACTCAGGCCACATTGCAGGGACCAATACCGGCAAACCTACTTCTTCCGAAAGATGGGGTGCTTTTAAAGTTAGTGTAAAAAGGGGGATCAATGTAGGGAAGTTCCCAAAAGCAAAGAACAAGGTTTAGGGTTTAGGGTTTAGGGTTTCGGGTTCATAGACATGATGGGCACATGCAGAAAACCTGGGCCTGTGTGATTGTTTTCTAGAAGTCGAGTATGTCAAGGGTTACCATCTTCTCGGTTCTTGTTTAGGGTGCCGTAAGAGCTTCGGTCCTAAGTTGACATGTAGTGCCTCGGGCTTGCGGCTACCAGGGCGGGCAAGGCAACTGTCCAACGCTGGCTCATGGGAGTATCTGAGAAGAATCTCAAGAGAACCCCAGAAGAATTTCAGAAGGATCTCAGAAGGAGAACAGAAGGCTTCGCAGCACGTTCCTTCTGCCTGCCTCGTTACACAGGATTTAGAGAAGTGAATTACTTAAGGTGTTTCGGGCTGAAGTATGTTTAAGTTTTCACGTGTTAGATTTAATCTCCACGGTGGCTAATTTCTCCGGAACTACCTGGCCTGGCCTCGTTACGAGAGGGATTCGTAGCGTTAGGGCTGGCCTCAAGACTTGAGATCCTGACCCCGGGCAGCCAGAGACTTCAGGGTTTAAGATTTTCAGGAGGCAGATTGCTTTGCTCTCTCTCGCATCTCCGGAGGGGATAGGTTCCAGAGTTTCAGCTTTGTTTAGGCTCAGACGATCGCAGAAGCTAAGTGCAAAGAACCGGTGCATTTACAGCTAGTTTCAGATGGTCCCACAACCTTAACACAATTCCGCGGGATCATGACAATTTCATTCCGCTCAGTATTTCAGAAAAAACCCACACCTCACCATTCAAATGCACCGGAACCATGCACGGACCCCTCGGAAGGCAATGTCAACAATGAATCTCAGCCGTCAGCTGACAAGTCCTGGCTCTTTGAGACCTGGCCGTGTGTGCTGCGCTGACATTGGAAAGAGAGAATGAGATTAGCACGCCGCGGGTATCGCCATTTGGCTTCTTGCAGGTGACATGGCAGATCATGCCAGAGCCACGCCCATGAAGATGGCATAGATAAATGGAATGTTCACCAGAACCGAGAACATCGCAATGAAAATCCTGCCCGGCAGTGCTGGGGGAGTGCCTGTGTGTGGGCATGCAACAGTGGACGTTAGGCTTGTTCATGCTTGCTCGCTTCTCGCCCTGTGGTCCTGCCATCGGTGGGTCGCCTCATGTGCGCGATATCCCCGAGGTAACCGCCAAGCGCACTGCCCAGGCCTTCGCCCACGGTACCTGGGCTGGTGCACCAAAACATGTGCGGACACGGCTGCGGCTTGACAGAACATCACAAAGCTCCCCTGGCACTCACGTCGCTATATTAACTAAAGGACTACGGTGCCCAGCTTCGTTACAAAAGATCGTCCTGCCAGTCTAAGTCAGAGCAGGGATGCGCAGCGCGAGGATGAGACCGCCTTGGATTGACATTAGCTGCATGTGGTCATGGCTTCGCTAGGTTGCTGTTAACGAACTTCAACTGAGCTTCCATGAATTGTCGCGGAAACCACCGTACTTTATACACATAAATGTATATATATATATATATACATGTATATATGTATGTTTTATCAAAATCAAAGCCTTTTTTGAGCGTAAACGGTCTGTGCAACTTTGAATGGACTTGGACCTCGCAAGACCCGTCAGGCGCTGCCAAGTGTGCTGCGCATCTTCGGATTATCTTCGCCCAGCGACACATCGCATTGGAGACGCCCATGTACTGCCTGGCAGAAGCTGACTCTTCCCAGAAAAGGACTTCGCTAATCCCTCGATGAGACCCCGAACCCTCAGCGGGAGCGGCCCGAACTTCTTTTGTCACCTTCATGTCATCTGAGTCGGCCGCCCTCAGAGGGACTCTAGAAGCCAAGGCGCAGGTACATCGTCGTGAAGCTCTGCGCCGCTGACGGGATCGTGCCGAAGACGCCCTGCAAAACGATCACCTCGATGTGGTGTTAGGTCGCTCACTCTCACACAAGGCCGGCAGGGCTGAGGGTTTAGGGTAAAGGGGGTTTGGGGCTCAGGGATTGGACTTGCTCTTGGCCCCGAGAAGCTGATCGTGGGCGGAGCTGCCAGCCTGCGCGGCCTTCTTTTCTGTCCATTTCTCTCCCAGCTTTCCTACGCCTGGCTCTCTGGAAGCCATGGATTCATGGGATCATCGGTTCAACCTTTAAATTTGGCTGCCTCTGCCACGGGCGATGCTGGGGAGAGCAGAGCCCCTCCACACTTGTGGTCGGCCCCTGAAGCTTTTTGGGGGACTTGACTCATTGGACATCACCAGCTCTCTCATCGTGGTACACATAGTCCGAAGAACAAACGGAGCAAGTTAGCACGACCAGGTCGCGGCTAAGATGAGTGGTAATAAATGCAACAGCAATAAGAAACATCTGCGAATCGACAATGCGCGGATTCAAGCTCCACTTCCTTCCCCAGCGCTACACAGCCGCGCGGCGTAACGTACCGGTCAGCCCACGCCTTGCATGGCAGACTTCGGAAGCCTAAGGTGGACGTCACCACGGCGTTGTGCCTCAGAACTAGGGTCCCTGCCCTTCAATCCCATGCCAAAAGGGCATCTAGAGTTTTTGAGGTCCCCCGTAACAGACGATAATATCTTCAAAAAAAAACAGATGGTTACAGACATACCTGCTTTGACCTGGGGAGTGGTCTCCTCTGGCTGAAGTCGCCCGCATTTCCCACCTCGAGCTGCTGAGCTTGCCTTGTCACCGAGTCACCACCAGGGGGGGTGGTATCAATATCCATACATAGAACAAGGCATTATATATATATATATATATGTACACACCTGTTGCCTTTATTCGATTATTGCCTATATTCGGTTGGTTAAAGATATATATATATATATATGTGTGTGTGTGTGTGTATGTGATCAAAATCTCAGGTCTCGTCCCTGCGGTGCGAACTCTATGCCGGCTCAGGTCTATGCTTCGGAGGTTCGGGAAGCTACGAAAGCTTAAAGGCCTCGCACACAGCGGAGGCTAATTTCAAGGGACTAGCGCCTCTTTCGAGGATCCCCGGGAGGGAAGAAGCTGAGACTTTCCATGCCTAAATCATCCTCAATGCTCTAAAACCCCAAACCCTAAACCCTAAACCCTAAACTGGGTCCTGAACTTTTGGGGGGACAGCAACCTCGGCTCTTCCCTCGCTATCTTGGGCCCATTCTGGCCTAAGACCGAGAGGTTTCAAGATTCCTGCTGATGGCGTGTTGGTACCGGGCTTATGATGCAAAGGACTGCTGCTCCTTGATCTTGGACTGCTGCTCCTTGATCTTGGACTCTTTGACAGGAAGGTGCAGACCAAAACTATCGGAGGCCCGCGGCCACGCTCTCTCAGGATGCCATTTGCCGTAGGCGCACTTAATGATGACCTGCAAAATCACAGGCAACACTGGCAACACGTGCACGCAAAGTCCACGAAAGCACTCGTTGCAACCAGTCTTCAGGGCAAAAACGGATGGCACGTGCTGTTTCTTGCTAATGAAATGAACCCTCGACAAATGGCAACCAGGCTGGTCACCCCTAGCAACTGCGACTTGCTCTCTGAACAAGCCTGCACTGTCGGAGATTGCCCTGAAACCGATTTGAAGACCAAACCGCTTCTTGTGGAGAAAAAAATGTCTTGGCTTTCGGCACCGCTTGAAATTCTTCTCTCGGCAATGCAAGGTCAACGGGGAGGCTCGGGCAGTGATCGCAACGATGTTGGCAAGATTGACAGGGTCAGAGATACATGTACAGAGAAGATCAAGATGCAAAGAGCGCACGAAGCAGAATACTGTGGCGAGTGAAGCTGCACACACAAAAGTCACGACTCCTGGTAACAAAACGGTTAGAATCGGTTAGAAATGGTTGCCTGGTGGGGGCCTTCGAGGCGGCGGCAGGCCCCGTACCTGGCTGCATTTCGTGTCGCAGTGTAGCGTGGTAACTCAAGACCTCAGACCTCAGTGTAGGTCCGAACATCCGAACATGCAGCCGGGACATGGATGGATCGGCCGCCATTTCGCGTCGAGAAATGACTCTGGAATCTTTCTTGCACCTCGGACACACACACACACACACACACACTGCAACAAGTTCTTCGTCTATTCATGCCAGCCGAGGTACCATGCTGTGCTGGTGCTCGCGAATCCTGATCCAGACCTCAGCTCCGAAGACGCTTGGGCACCATCACTTGCCGAACAGAGTTCACACGGCTCAGTCTGTGCGGCCCAAGCATCGGTCTCCGGATAAAGTTTGTTCTGCGCCTATCACATCAAGAGGCGACCGAGCAGAGGAGTGGGGTGATGCACAGCACATTGCAAACAGGACCTCATGGAAGCAGTACAGGCGTCTGTTGTCCACCGAGAGCAGAGCACCCCCTGTCAGAAGAGGCAACAGAACATGCTCCACGCAGTCCCTCGTGGTTTGCGAAAGGCGCCCTTGCCTTTGCGGACCACCTCGATGATCAGCCGGTCTTCCTTCAGCGGGTATTCAGGATCCTGGACAATTGCCTGGCCGTGAGACAGGACAGCACCAGCTGTGTAAACACCCCCCGCCTCAAGGCTGCTGATCAATAAGGGCTGTGGGGGCCAGTTGTCGTTGACAGCAACTTTTTAAAGCCTTCTACAGTGCAAACCGGGAACCTATGCCCCAAATGGATGCCGACCCGACGTAGATTAAACAGGCCCACCTCAATAAGCTGCTGAAAAGACTGGCCATCTCGAAACTGGCGGCTGCACTCGCCCTGCGCAGACAACGACCCTACACATACCGATACCTGTGCACCCTACAGGTCACCTGGAAGCATCTAGGCCTTTCAAGCTTAACCTTGAACGGCGGAGGCAGCTGAAGGACATTTGAAGCGTGGCGCACTGGGTCCAGCCTGCGAGTACAAGACCTCCTTACACTTCACCTGGCCAGCTTAATTGTTAAGCATCCAGGACCGAGATCCAGCAAAACAATATGAGCATCGATGTTGGGATCACGCGTAAAAAGATGGGCCGGACACCAGGTGCTCGTAGCCATCCGTGCTGCTAAGAGCTTCGTTCCACCAAGCCTGGCCAAAGGGCCAGCTCACACTCCATAAGGAAGGCCCAGCCTGTAACGTGTAAACATGACATCCTCATCTGCGCCTTCACGAACTGCGCCATAGGACACAAACCCCAAAACCCTTAAACCCCTTTGCAACAGGCTTCACCCTTTTGACCCCGCGAGCTTCACCCTAAACCCTAAACCCTTGAGAGCATTCCCACCTGGGCGGCCACCGTCGCGGAAATGCGCTGGGAGGGATCTTCGCATAGCATCCGCTCCACCTCTGTAGCACAAGCAGCATCGTATGCATTTTGGGAGCCAGAGCTAGAGCTTAACCTGGTGTGAGCCTTGACCTTCAAGCAGCATCACACGTATGGTAGTAGGCGGCCGACTTCCAACCCCCGTGGCGGTGTTTGGTTGTGTGGACAGGGTAGACTCCCATGCTGCACGCCCGAACTCAGCCGACCTGCTCCCTGTCACCTCCAAGCTCAACAGCTTCACGCCTGAATGCCTGACAATGTCCGAAGTCCCGAAGCGTACACTTGCTCAACTCTCGGACTTCCCAGCGGCGAAGCTGGTGAGCTCTGCTCGCTCCGTAGGCCTCCGACATCGGGTGCAGACGGGGTTGGCAACTTGGAGTTCACGGGTGTGTGGGGGTGCAAAAAAAACACAGCCTTTGTACCCTTCCAGGCCTTGTCTCTGGGACCGCCTGCAGGACCTCTTCCACAGACCGCCCCAGCCTAAGGAATGTTTCACGCAACTTCACCGGCCATTTGGAGAGTTGTCTGCCCCGAAACCTCTAGGGAAAGATGAAGGGAACTCTAGGCCTTTCTTATTGCTCCACGTGCGAGAGTGGAAGGGTATGATATTGATTCCGATCAGCCCCTGGGTGCGAACTGCAGAAACATCCGGATTGGGCTGCTTGTGTTGGAAGCATGGGACGCAAAGCAGGGACGCTGTAGAACCAGGGCAACTTAGGTCTCTCCGAGGGTGGTTTTTGGGTTTGCGGGATATGGGGGGCCCACTCGAAGCTTCGCTTCATCCTGAGCCCTGGCTCGGCTGCCGGCGCGAAAACGTCAGCTTCCATCGTCCGAGGCCTGCAAGGGTCCTCTCAAGCTGGCGGTTCAGGGCTTCGACTCTTGAGGGTTCTGATGGGTTTTGCTCCACTGCCTCACACGGCCCCGTACAGCAAGCTCACGAAGCTTCGGGGACATGGCTGGTGAAAGTTCGCGCGCCGTGGCGATGGGCTTCTGGCAGCTTCAGATGGGCCATAGCCTCCGCAGCTGTCCTTCAGGAGCTCCGGTGCCAAATAGCCAGGTGTATGCAACCCTCGCCCAGTGGTTTTGGCTGCAGTGGTCGTCCCGCGATTCTGGTCTTTGGCCGTCTCCTAAGCCGGAAGTGCGGAAAGGGCAAGAACCGAGGTCCAAGTGCCTGCCCCAAGCTCACATGAAAACGCCAATGCTGCCGAGCCTCGAAGTCACACAGACAAGGTGCCTTCTGCCGTGCATCCCAAAGCCAATTGGAGGGCTTGAGGTCACCGTGCACGACGCCATGGGCGTGGATGTGGGCCTGGGAAGCAAGCGGCCTGGAATCCAAAAGAGCAAACATGTCCGAGTGCTGCGGTGTCCCAAGACATCCCAAGACTCCCTTCCACCAAGAACGAGGGGCCACCGACTGAGTCATCGTGTGCGCGATGCGGCAGGGCATCCTCAGTCAAGAAACGGTGCTGCCCGAACAATTCAGGACGTGTTCGGAGACAATTGGGCCGTGTTCGTGATGTGCTGCTCCTGACACGCCCTGGTGCCCCTGCCAGCACTGTACACTCCTGAGCCCCATCGCCGCAGCCTTTTCGCAGAAGACTCGTGCACCCCAGAGCCCACAACACCCCCACAAAAAGAGCCGTAAGCCTCAAAAAGACGAAGGGCTCCTTGTGGCACCAAGCATCCGGTCATCCACCAGGCCTGCCTCCGCGGGCTCGCCAAAGTTGTGCGGCCTCCGGCGGGGCTTCTGCAACCTGAGCCAGCAAGGCGGTGCATCCGGTCACCGTAGGGTTCAGAGATGTTTAGAGATGTTTGGAGTTTAGAGATGTTTAGAAAGAATGTTTCAGTATTTTCAGGTCTTTCAGCGGGTATTCAGGCGACTGGACATGTAGCATCCGCAAACGCTGGGGGGGCCCTTCATTTGGAGGCTCCCTCGCCTTGTCCGCCGAGCGGCTGTTGGAGATAGTCTGCCAAGTTGCAGGTGTAGCGGTCGAACTGAAGAAAGCCCCGATGCTCCTGACAGGCTAGTGGTTGTGAAGTAGACGTTCCACCGTAAGGCTACCAATGCACGCATGATTCTTTGGCCAGAGGCGAAATGCAAGCAGGCAGTTGGAAGCAAAAACCACTTCGGAGCCTTTCCGTTTACGTGCACTTACTTCTCACACCCTCTTTTCTCAGAACCTCTCTTTCCGACAACTGCTTGAGGGATGTTTAGGAAGAATCCTCGAGATCCAGGAAAGCTTTTCGAAGTGGGACGATCAGGGGATGCCGAAGCCTCACAGGCCGTGGCAAAATGCAGGCTGTCCCGAACTCATCATGTAAACGAGGCCCCGCACCTTGTGTGGAGCATGACTTCTTGGACGAAGCCAGGGAGACCGCGGCATGAGGCGAAGTCGAAAACCTTGATCACACACGGGGTGAAATCGTACCTGGGGTGAACTTTGCACTTTGCACTGTGAAAGCACGCTTACTGTAACTGTAACGCTTAACATGCGTTGCTTGTCAGTGGCATCCTTCCCTAGAGTGCACAAGAATGGAGCAAGACTGCAAGTGCCCGCCATCTCCTTGCGAAAAGTGTCCCTAAACCAAATCTGAATCTCTCTTTTGTAACCCGGCGGATTGCAGACCAAGCCGCTTCATCTCGTAGATCGCATGTCGGCCTGCTAAGGGGCTGAATAGCCTCACCTTCTTTGAAGCCTCTGAAATCGTCTTCAATCAGCACAGCCACTACAGTAAAGCTAACAGGATAGACATCTGTCATCTGAGAAGCCGAAACCCAAATGGGGGTGTCTGCCCCGCCTCCTTCGCTGGAAAGGCGTTTGGCCTTCGAGAGCTGTGGCTCCTGGAGGCGTTGGAGCTCAGGTATCGCAGGGTTTTCATTCAAACGTCGGCACTGCGGGGAGCCGAGTCGCATAGTGCGAGAGGCTGATGTTCTCGTCAAGCACCTGTCGCACGTCCGCTTGGTCCGCCGCATTCCTCAGTCGTCGTAACGCCTTGTAGGGCACTTAAGGGGACTTCAGGCTCAAGCCAACGACCATTCAAGGAACACAACACCAACCCTCAAAGGCTCAAAAGCAGGAACTGGGCCGAGCATCAGCTTCCTTAGCTCAGCCTGGATGGTCTTCTCCTGGGCAACCGATCCCGCTGTGCCCGCATGATAGCCGACGTCCGTCAAAATTGTAATCCTCCTGTGGCCACGCAATGCCTTGTGGCAGTCCCCATGGAAACCCATGGAAACCCCCCCTTGCAGCCGCATGGCCGTGTGCTTGCCCAGCTCAGGCAACAGCCTGGGGCTTGGGATGGCTGAGTTGTGGGGATTTTGCTGAGGTTGGCAGGTTACTAGGGTGTCCACCACATAGAGTTGCCCTACATGATGGAGATCTCCATGGTCTTTAGCGTAAGGCTCCCACATTACTTGTGGGCCTACTCAACCTTGAACGCGCGCCAGGGGTCTCGGGAAGGCTGGTGGAGGCAAACCGGCAGAGTCTCGCCATGACTTCGAAGTAGGCCCGCGTCCTTGGGGCGCAGATCTACATCCCCACTCTGCGGCGATGATGATGTTGCCAAGGCTCCGGGAAACACTGCTACAATGCTCGCCACTTGTGGCACAGGCATGGCCATCGACGTCCATCTACGTGATCAGAAGCTTTCCCTGGCAAGTGTCGCCAGCTTCTCCTGCCTCCGTGCTTCGTTTCGCTGCTCCTCTTTCTCGGTGAGATCCGTCTCCTGCATATCTCGGGCAAGCTGCCACTCCTCAGCTTGCGGCTTCCATTAAACTCTGAGGTGTTGGTCAAGGAAGGTCTTTGTCAAATCCATTGTGAGCCGAACTGCCGCATCTGCCAGTCGCGTGGCTTTCTTTTTGAAGATGACCTTGGCTCTAACAAGATGGTGCTATGCGCAAGAAGATGCAAGAAGCCGTGAAGAGTGCTCCGTGAAGAGCTTGCACTCATACGCAATAACATGCCAGCAAGCAGTAGGTATCTGCACCACTGGTAGTGTTGCTTTCTGGGCCAGAAATGAAAGCGAAAGCTCAGAGCTCAGGCCTCTTAACGGAGCCACCTTCTGTCCTTCTGCTTTTCAAGCGGCTTTTGTTCGCTGCTCCACCAGGCTCTTCAGCTCTTGATTCACGTCCAGCCTGGCTTCACCGATTGCAGCCCACGCAGAAGGCATATTCACCCGAATAGTTCTCATCTCCTACACACGATTAGTAAAAAAAAAAAAAAGGAAATGCAATCCTCTGTCAACGATGCCCATGCAACTTTGTCACAGCCTCATCATGCCAGTTTCCAGGTTGTTGCAAACATCCGCGCATTTTTCACGCACAGAACTATTCGAGCTCGAAGGTTCCAGTAGGAAAAATCCCGTAGGTCTGGTCCAGTCAATTCCGGCAGGAGCGCCCGCAAGTGATCGAAGCACATGTCACAAGGCCACGTCGAGCTTATGCAAGTCAAAATTGTACGCCGCACAACGTCCCGCTGATAAACATGCAAAGAGAGTGACACCTGTCTCAAATGGCATATATGCACTCATGTATGTGTATGTGTGTGTGTGTGTGTGTGTGTTACCAGGCCAGTTTCTAAGTCTTCATTCACTCAAGCCCGCATGCCTTGACGACTCCTCCAGCTGGTTGCGGCTTTGCCTGCGCGAGCTTCAGGGCTGGCTACTATCGTGGGAGGCTGCACGGAGCATGGCGAGGCTCCTGGCCTGGCTTTCGTTGAGCGCTCCTCACGCAGAGGGCCTTCGAGGCTGGGCTGCCTACTTCCGAGACTTTGGGTCCCTTTGGGTGAGGCGGATTGGGGTTTGGGTTTTTTCTCCGTGTGCCTCGGAACCCGGACACGCCGAGACCCTTAGCCATGCCAGATGTCGCAACCCCATCCTCGAACATCCCCTGGCTGGGCCCCAGCCTCCGTACCACTCGAAAGACCGAGTAGAGGCCTCTCTCACCTGCTCCTGGTAATCCTTGAGCACTGTTTAGCTGGAGGAGGGCAGCTTGTGGTCGCTTGGGCTTCGGGTTCCGATTCTTGGCGTGCGGTCTTGCAGTGTCCCTTTCATGATGCTGAGCGCATGAAGGCAAGTCACGCGCACCATTTCCAGAGCCTGTCGGCGCAGCTCGTTGCCTTCGTGACACCACATGGGGACTTTCATTGCTGCATGCCGGCCATTCGCCCTATACATATCATCCTTGCATGCAAACATACCGTGAACCTAGCCCTCCTGCTGAGCTACGATGGCCCAAGGTCGCCGGATCGCAAGTCCCATGCTCATGGAGCTGCTGCTTCAGCTCCTGCTGCACCTCAGCGGCTCTGGTCGCAGCAAGCGCTGAAGACATCCCATCTGCTTCTTAACCTTGCACCAAGCCGCCGAGTCGAAGCGTTGCAAGGCCTGCTGTAGCTCTTGCCAGGTGTCGTCCGGCTGCTTCCACTCCTTCCGCTTGGATCTGCGAGACTGAGATGGAGAGATCAGTTCTGGGTAAGAAACGGGCGCGTGTTCTCTCAGATGTCACCTTGCTTCCGCTGCTCCAGCATTCCTTCCTTCACTCCCCCCGCTCCCGGCTGAGGCGTATCCCAACCCCCGCCTTGTCCAAGAACTTCGCGGAAGCATAGGCTTGATGCCAGCCGCATGGAGGTGCGGCAAAGCGGCTGCACAGTTGGAGCCTTCAGCCAGAGAGCTGACAAAAATCCCTTGCAGGGCCCCCACAAAGTGGAAGGAACGGGCAGCACTGTGACTACACAAAAACAGCTACCGCACTCAAGGCGCTAGATCCCAGCGCGCCTGTCTCCTCGCTCGGCCAGCGTAATCCAGCCGTCCCGGATCGGTGCACGCAGCACCTTAGATAGATGACTCAGGCCAATAGAGGAGCCTCGGGCCTATGGTCAAGGAGGAAGAAAGTTCCGAGAGCAAAAACACCCGAAACTTCCCAGAGAGCCCCGAAAGGCCGAACAAACGTGAAATGAAAAAACCCAGCTTCAGTTAGCAAAGGGCACCCCCGTAGCACCCAATATCATAGCTACCCCAACCCTCAATCCTTAGAATCCACAGAACCACCAGGTCCTGAAAGACCATGAAAAGGAGAGTGTAAAAACTGAATCCGGAGATAACTAGAACTGTCCGAGCTACTTCTTGCTGGCATATGCTTGGTTTTCAGAAGCAACGAAATCTAGATTTAATTGCTTGCTTGCCTCGAGTCTGCAAAAAACCATTAGCTCCAGATATCATTGCTGGTTTTGGCACTCCGTAAACGAGCAAGCTATCGGTGTTTCGCTTCGGGTCTTCAAAAACAACGAACTCCGGATTCAATTGTGTGGGTCCTGGGTCTGGTATGTTGGCCTCGGGCCTTCAAAAAGCAACAAGAATCCAGATTTACAGATAACGCAGATGAACCATACAAAGACCCCCGAAACCCTAAACCCTAAACCCTAAACCCAAAGCTCACATACAGCCAGCAGATCCTTCGGCCCACCTCCACGGACTCGTCGGTGGACTCGCAGACGATCATGACGGCCTCCCCAACCACCTGCACGCTGCCTTCCAGGAACTGATCAGCTTTGGCGACTTCGGGATTCAGTCTTGGTTTCGGAAGTGTTAATCAATTCCTTCAAGGGATGGGACGTGGCTTTCGACGTTTTCGGAGCTTGTATGAACTTTCTGCCAATTGCCTCCAGTGACACTAGCCCTGGTTCCTGAGGCGGCGGGAAAGCAAGGTCCGCCTGTACAGCGCCTTGGAGCGCGCCAGCCTACAGTGACAAATCGCCGGCGCCTTGTGCCGGCTTTTTTGAGCCCCGGATAATCTGGAAAAAGGGTCTAAGCTTCAGCTCCTTGTTTGTTTTTTGTTTTTGCCACCTGCCCAGCTAACATGAATGCGTCACACGCTGCCGTTCTGCTTCCTGGATGTTGCGCTGAAACCACAAAAACCAAGGCACCATGCTGGCGATGGCTCAAGGCATTTGTCACTGAACCCTACAAGCAGCATATAAGGCATGCTGCAAGTTATATCCCCTTGTACAATGAGCTTAAAGTTCACTCAGGGCAAGCTGGCCGTTTTGCTGGGCTGTACTGAGTATGGGTTTGAGGGGCGGGCCGTAAGATCGAGGACACGCCAACGGCTCCGCCATGCTCCACCTCAACCCTGCCTCAAAGCCTCGGACCCTTTGTCCTTCACCCGCTCGGCATTGTACTTGCCATCACTGAACTAGACTGCCCAACCCTGCCCCCCGACAGGCCTTCGAAGTTCGTCGTGGCTTCAGGTGCTGAAGGGTCGACTCCGCTGGACACCTTTGAGGTGCGAAGGTTTTTGCTGCTAGGCTTTGCTTCCCGTCAAAGGGCGAGGCGGACTTTTCTGGACCCATAGAACTCCGGATCCGACACTACCACTACAAAGAGAGAGTGAAAGAGTGAGAGAGTGAGAGACTGAGAGACTGAGAGACTCTGAGAGACTGAGAGAGACTGAGAGAGAGTGAGAGAGTGAGAGAGTGAGAGAGTGAGAGAGTGAGAGAGTGAGAGAGTGAGAGAGTGAGAGAGTGAGAGAGTGAGAGAGTGAGAGAGTGAGAGAGTGAGAGAGTGAGAGAGTGAGAGAGTGAGAGAGTGAGAGAGTGAGAGAGTGAGAGAGTGAGAGAGTGAGAGAGTGAGAGAGTGAGAGAGTGAGAGAGTGAGAGAGTGAGAGAGTGAGAGAGAGTGAGAGAGTGAGAGAGTGAGAGAGAGTGAGAGAGAGTGAGAGAGTGTGAGAGAGTGAGAGAGAGTGAGAGAGAGTGAGAGAGAGAGAGTGAGAGAGAGTGAGAGAGTGAGAGAGAGTGAGAGAGTGAGAGAGTGAGAGAGAGAGAGTGAGAGAGAGAGAGAGAGAGTGAGAGAGAGTGAGAGAGAGAGAGAGTGAGAGAGAGTGAGAGAGAGAGAGTGAGAGAGAGTGAGAGAGTGTGAGAGAGTGAGAGAGTGAGAGAGTGAGAGAGTGAGAGAGTGAGAGTGAGAGAGATACAGGGAGCACGAACCTAACAGCCCCGCAACGCCCCACAACGCCGCAAGCCACCGAAATCTTGAGCGCCGAAGCGGCGGGGATGCCCTCATTCATCGTCAGCTTGCGGAACGTCCGCGGCTCAGACAAGCGCACCTCGAGCGACTCGACCGAAGTATTGCGTCAGTTGGCAACCTATCCGCCGACGAACCGAGAACCGCTCTCAAGACTCGCATGCAGCGTACGCACCTGCAGCTTCCGAGCTGCTACGGGCTCCATTTCAGACTCCGGCTCGCATTCCCCTCAGAAGATCTGGAACTCCCAATGGCTTGTGCCACGCACCAAGCATGTGCCCCCGAGAAAATGCCCCGTCTTCTTGCAGCCGGCAGTGGCGAGCAACAAACCTCGTCGCCTTGGCCACGGGCGGGTGGCCTGACCAGTGTGCATGGCAACTTCCCTCCTGAAGTCGAAGCATGAGAGCATGTTGGGCCCGTTTGGGCTCAACGCAGCTGCCTTAAGGGGGCTCTTTTACTCTCGACACTCCCTTCTGAAACTCATATGGAGACTCATCGGAATTCCCTTGTGAACTTGGGCCGAGGCACTCGGAGGTGCCGGCTTGGGCGGCGGCGCGGAGTCAACGGAGCTCGGGTCGACGCAGTCGGGGGCCGGCTCGCGCAGGCAGCGCTGCCCGTGATAAGTCTTGCGCTTGTAGCCCTCCTGCGCCAGGAGGCAGACAAACAGAGAAAAAGGTGGGGCGAGGTTCTCACGGGGGGTTTCAAGGGCACACATGCTGCAAGCTGTTCGATCTGCCGCCAACTCACCTGGAGCCACTTCTTGCATGCCTTGCAGCAGTAGCCTCAAGTGGAGTTCACATCCATCCGAGTGCACTGCTAATCCTGCTTCTGCGCACACATGAATAGACAGGCGCCTTGAAACTCATCTGTCTCCGGATGGGCCAAGTATGTGCCTTCCGCTAAGGTCGACATTCGGCACAGATTCAGACATGCAACCAAACTCCAGCACAGTCTCTCTTGCAGTTGTGGCACAGTGCTCGTTGCGGCATCGCTGTCCTAGTCTGTTGAACCCTGGAATATGGACGCACATGACATGGAGTTTCGAATGCGGGCATGTGAAGAGGCGGAATTCATCGCCCAAGCGTCGGTTGTCGGCCTTTGGCCGACGTAGGTTCGGTGGCGGAGCCTTGGGCCGTGGCGCCGCCACTGGGGGCGGCGCCTTGGCGAACTTCGGCTCATGCTCTCCTGGGCCTTAGTGGCCGTAGAACTGAGGGCTTCACCTTAAACCCTAAACCATAAACCCTAAACCCTAAACCCTACAGGCCGGCATGTTCAGCACAGGTGACTTGCGCGTTGAGGGCTTCGACTTTCACAGCAGTATCAAGGCACACGCTTGGAAGACGGATCTTTACTGGGCGTATGCATTACATAGGCGTTCATGGGGAGAGAGTGAGAGAGAGACACTTTCAAAATGGCATGACAGGAAGCTCAAGATGCAATGCCCAGCAGCTGGGTTCACTCTTCGAAGCCCCCTTGGCCAGCAGCTCCGCCAGGAAAGGGCCCATGCTGACGCTGAAGCGTTCCCGCCTGCCTGCACACTTCGGGCCCCTGAGATGCTCTTCTTCCGCCCACTTTCCTTGGTTCTCACGCCGTCTTATAGGCATTGCGGGATTTCAGAAAAGCCCATCAGTCGCAAACAGCGCAAGATGCCAAGATGCCGCACAAGAGGCACCAGGGGTAGTGGCGGGAGTCCTCTTCGAAAGGCATCAGCAGCTTCGACTTGGAGGCTCACAAAATTCCGCTACATCTTCACGTCATGCCACATTTTCTTAAGATGACCATGTGCGTCGGCTCCTCGCAATAGCCCATCGCAAGCCACTTCTTATTCTCATCGCAAGCTCGGACCCAGGAGGTGGTCCAGGGGTCTTGTCCCGGCGGTTGTCTCACTGCGTCTGCGTTCGGAGGCGGCTTCAGCCATCCGTCCAGGCCTTATGGGAACTGATGCATCACGAACTCTGCCTCTGTCAGCCTGCAACAACATCCCAAAGTCGACTCCCCGAACGTGTGCAACCGGGGGGGGGGGGGGGTGTATTTGATGAGGGCGAGGGCTCGATGTTCGACTGGAGCCTGTTTCCACCGCAGGAACTTTCAAAAGCTAACGTGTTTCGCAGGTGGCTCACTTCTGCCTGCTTGAGGTCTTGAGGCTGAGCGCCCACCGTCCGGGAGTCGATTTGCCAACTGCCTGATGAGTTTCATGGTTGGTTTGGTTCTCCCATGTGTGCCTGGGGCACCCTATCTGTAGCGCATCGCCAAAGCGGCTTTACGGAAGAAAGAGTGTGGATGCTCCGGATACACCTTCACTTTCTCGTACGTGCTCACATATCCACTACTCTTTACAGCGCTTGAACTGCCGGGTAACCCGCACACTGGTTGTGTGATGCGTGTCATCTGCCTTTGCGAACAGAACTCGCCAGGCACCCGACCGTCACCCATCTCGTCCGCGTAGCCTCCGGGACAACAAGCTTCTTGAGTGCAGAGCTTCGGGAAGGCTATGGTGCGTGGGCAGAGCACGCGCAGTGGCACCTGTAGAGTTACCATGCCTGCCGGTGTGATGAGTCCATCAAAGTGGGCCCACAAAAGGCCTCCCGAAGCTGGCGACGAATCGTCCACAACAGGGACGGAGTCCTCGATCCGAGTACCGTCCTCAAGTTCTGGGATGTGTGGGCGCCAGCTCATGCATGTGACTCGTGACTAGCAGCCATCATCTACCCACGGGCCACCTTAGGTGGCACATTACGAAGGCCCACTGTCTCAGACGTCGAGGGGCACTCGCCAGGCCACCGAAGCTGGTTATCTCCACAAACTGCCTGAGATCAAAGGCTTAGCATGTGTGTGCTAGCTACTGCAACCGGCACGGAAGAAAGTGCTTTTTCCGGCGAGGCATCGGTCGGGCTTGTCGGGCTTTTTTGCCTCAGCAGCTAGATGCTCCAGCAGCTCAAGCACAGGTTCCATCTGGCTCCGTCTTTGACCTGGCTGCATCACCAAAGTCCTCGCCGCGACTTCAGTTCAATTGACTCCGACTTCCGAGCAAGTCTTCTGGATTACACCACCGCGGGGGGGTACTAGTGAGCGTCGGCATGCCCAGCTGTTGTAGCTATAAGCATCATGGTCCCCGCAGCTTGCACGCCGCGCCGAAGTGCCAGAGGAACATCCTCATTCCTGAGTGGCTTGTTTTCAAGGGTCGGCGTCAGGAACAATTGATAGCCACGTGACCGGAGCAAGTCGGCAATAGCAGCTGGGTCGTAACTGTCGTCACGATCGCGCCACATGGCCACAACAGCAGCCCTGACCAAAGATGGGCGCAATCGCTCGCCAAGGGACTTGAGCACGCCCTGTTCTCGGCCATTCACATGCACGCGAAGTAGATCCAAAGTTCCAAAGTCGCCCCAAGATGAAGTGAGGATCTTCTCCAGAGTCGCAGCTGCGCAGTTCGCCACCGCGCCGTCATTTGTGGGATCTGTTGGGTCTGTTTGCGCGAAGTCCCACTTCGGGTCTCTCGTCTCATGGATGCTCGCCAGCGAGGCAACGCGGCATGCACCCTCCCGATCTGACACAAACGCCTGGCGAACGATCAGGCGATCGGCCAGCCCATTCCAGGAAGCAGTGTGCCGTATGGCCTCTGCTGACTGCTGGTATGGCTCCACAGCCAAAGCAAGAGCCGCAGGCACAGACGTCAGAACATGAAATGTGCAGCCGCCGAGGGAAGCTCCGACCTCCACAAACCGAAAAGGGGATCCCATGGTCCGGGTGGGTATCTCATTCAGAAGATCTCGAAAAGCATCGTCGCAGTGAAAATTTCTGAAGCCTCTCACAGAATTGGCCTCCGAGAATGGTGCAGGTAGGAGACGTGTCCAGAAAGGATTGGGGCCCAGTGGCGTGTTCACCGCCGACCAGAGACGGCAATCGAGACGGTCCAGCAGCGAGAAAAAAAGGTGAGCGCCTCTGAACATGAAGTGATGCAACAGCCTGGAGGGCCTGCCATCAGTCATACAGGCCAGGTTGAACTGGGCAGAGGCAAGCAACTGCCGGATCTGCAAGCCGACCGCATCATCCCAGGTAGGACTGGCCTGAAATCTGAGCTCGTCCACCTGCAAAATCTCTGATATGATCCCAGGAAGTGTGCAAGGTGACGCCGGGCTTGGGCGGTCGAGTTGCATCGGCACGTCGGATGCCAACTCACGCTCCAGCGCTTTCCACCACATCAGCTGGTGTTTTGGCAGGCGGCGCAGCTTCATGTCGCCGCCCAGCAGTGGCGAGGACCTATGCGCTGCCTTGATGAAGCTCCTCGCACGGAAGAAGGGTGCAGAGGACCACGTGCCTGGATCATAGTGACGGACGAGGTTTCCGTCCATCAGAAGCTTCTGCAGGTGGGATTCGCCCAGCCGGAGCCAGTGCTTGATCTCGCGCACTCGCGCCTGCCACTTTGAAGCGTTCGTTAAGTTGAAGTGCCGATGCTGCTGCGAGAGCCTCGGAACGAAGCTGTTCAGCACATCCGCTGCTTCTGCTAACACTGCCGCGCTCGCCAAGTCCGGGCACAACCGGTACGCACGCAGTGCTGCAATGCTAGACATGGAAGCAGGCCGTATCCAAAAACCCTTCCAGGGCATTCGCTCGTTCAGCTGGCCACGTTTCCATCCACATGGGCTCGAAGTCTTGTACCCCATTTGCCATCACGTTACTGCGCTTCCGAAGGTTCCACTAAGCTTTCCTGAACTTTGAGGGCTTGGTACTCAGCTTCACCCTGAACGAACCTTCAACCTTCAACGTCCGAAGGTTTTTTACTGGATCGCAAAGCATCTAACCACTGGCTTCATGGCTGCATTCGTCAATCTATGTATGCTTGAAGACTGAAGAATTCTGCATGAAAGTGGCTAGGGTCCAACGATCACAGATACACGCAGCCTACGCGCGGAGAGGCCATCAGTCGAAGCTGGTTTGAGTTCAGTATGTGACAGGCGTTTCGTGTGCTCATGACCCGAGAAGTGAAGGAGGCTAGTCAGGTCCAGTGGCGGGGCGTTCGGGCGCGGCCGGTCGCGGCCATCCATGTTGCTTGGCGTATCCTGTATTCTTCCTAAAGGCGGTGCCTAAAGACGGGATCATACAGAGCTCTCTACCCGGTTGTTTCTGACAAGAGCTTGTGGCCAAAGTCCAGATGGCTGGAAGGCATGATCACGTGGTACGATGCTAACGGCTGGGCGTGACAGAGAACACGTGAAAACGTGTGGGACGCTGAAGTTCAGGGGCAAGGTCCCGCTGAAGGCTGCTGCTCTGACATAGCATGGATCTCGCATGCTCTCGCCCTCCCCTCTCAGAAGGTCACGCGGAACGTCGGGATCTTCATGAACTGCACGAATGTGCGGATCTCTCGCAATATTCCAAATCTCCTGGCCGCTCGGTTGGTGGGGCAGCTCGGATGCTGCAAAGTGGGTCTGGAACTTGCCTGGGTTTCCAAACGGTCGGTTCTTCATGCACCGCCACCCGCACAAAGAGCGCCTCGGCTGAAAGTTGTCACCCCAAGGGCTCTGCGCAAAATGCTCCAACAACAAACAGAAAATAGGTCGTGCCCAGCCGCACAGACCAGGCTCAGGATTCCCACGAAGGCCAGGCTCAGTCGCCAGCCCCGGACACCGCGAATGACGCTTTCCTGCATTTCGGGTCACTGGCGTTATGGGGCTCTTCGGTTTCAGGGGTTGAGGCGCTCTGGGGTGTCGGGCCACGTCTGTGGAAAAACACGGCCGAGCATCCGAGATTGGGGTCACCATCAAGCACGCCAAGACTTGACCCACGTTTGCAGCGCAAGCCACCTAGGCCACGGCTTGAAATTTCACATGAAAGAGTGAGTCCACCAACCCACGGCGTATGGAGGCCATGGTCCATCTAAACGCTGCAAAGCCCACCTTGCCAAATGCAGAACCGCAGTTGGAGGACGTCGTCAAGTCTGCGACGATGGATTGCATCACCGGCACCTGTCCCCACCCTTGACACATGAGCTCACGCAAGTTTCACAGCTCGAAACCTCTGCCAAGCCAGTTCAAACCAGTGCAGCGTAAGATGGCCAAGTCGCCATCATCGCCAGTGCGGCTCCATTGAGCACCTGAGGCACTTGGCACCCCGAATGCCATGCCCAGCGCCTGGCGCTAGTTCCGAGCACGCGTTTGCAGCCCAGCGGCACGCAACACGATCATGATCACGAAGTTCGAGGTCAATGCCAACTGTATCGTGCAGAGGCCCCAAAGCATGGCGCCCACCTCCATGCTAAACTGCTGGATTAACATCCTCTAAACTCAAGAAAAACCTACAAGAGCAAAAACCCCAAACAATCCTCGGCCCTAGGCATCCTAGGAAGCGACTGCGGACAAGTTCACACAGCACCTGCAGCAACGACTTTCGCGAGGCCCCAGAGTCCACGAGATTCCCCCAGACTGGCCCTGAGACGGCGCAGGCCACGCCTTCACTCAGAGGGGGGTCTCAGACAGGTTTTGGGCTTGAGCGGTCCAGGGGTTGTCGTCGCTCTCGCACATGGGCAAGGCTTCGTTCGGGGTTTCGACTCTCACTTCGGGGCTGAGGGTCTACAGATGTCGAAAGATGTCTACAGGGGGCCATGTGCTCATCTGCAGAGTCTTACAGACAAACGAGGAGAATCTTCCAACTGGCACGGCACTCTCACATGCCTTGGCAGAGCGCGAGGACCGCAAGCCTTAGGCATAAGAATGCATATGCCCATGTATATGTATTTATTGCATATAGATGTATGTACCTACTTCGCCGAAAATATGAGCTGACATGTACTAAGCCTTGCGCTGGCTGGGGGCAAGGTGGAGATCCTAGGCTGCCAGCGAAGCTCGGACCCGCAAATCCTCTGCGGCACAGAGCATGAGTCCCATGCAGCCTGGGGGCATGTTCCATGGCACGGAAGGAGGACGGCAGCATCTGTATATCCTGACTGCCATCTGCCCGCCCCTCAACGGCGCGCGCAAAGACCCAACTTCCCAGATTCCAAGAAGCCGAGCGGCTGCCCCCTTCACTGCAGAAAGTATGAACAAGGCGGCCAAGGTCGAATCTCTGCGAGATGTGTCGGCCACGGGCGGCCTGGAGAGAAATTCTACCACCAAGATGGTAAGCCAACTCCCATTGCCATCGACCCCAACAGGCCCCGAAGTCATGGTGAGGGCAAGGCCGGCGCAGACCCACACCTAACCCATTGTGCTTGCTACTTGCACTATGTGTCCGGAGCAGCCGTGCCTCTGCAAATTCTGTAGATCATGGTCGGCTTCTTGCATCTTGAAACCTCCACAGAACATGCATTTTTCGGTCCTCTTGTCTTTTGCCTCTAAGCTAGGAACCCCCAGGCTCAAGAAACATCAAACCTGCGAACTTGAATATCATCCCAGCCAGCACGCGCTTCAGAATAGCTTGATGGGCATCCACAGCATGCAAAAAGTGTACATATATATATATACACACACATATATATATATATATGCCAGGGTCCAGCCACGCAAATGACCACAATGTATAGTCCAGCGCTGACATGCAAAGCACGAGGTCTTCCGAGCCGCTTTGACGAGTCCCGATCGCCTGCCTTCCCTTGGTGAACTCCGCCACAGCACTGTAACCCGGAAAGTGACCAAGTATCCCTGGCTTACCCTGTAAGCTGTGACTTGGCAGGCTACGAAACCCAAGGAGCTGCCTGCCCACTTGACCCTGGAAGCTGTTCAGAAGCTCAAATCCGAAAGTTCCTCAACCGAACCTTCCTCACCATGGGCCAGGCCTGGCACGAAGCCAGGGCAGCACCTTTCACATAGACATTCCTTAGCTGGCTTTAGCTCCTGCCGCGCCGACTCTTTGGGGCCGGCGGGGCACGAACTCGTCGTGTGCGACGAGCCGAAGCAACAAAGAAACGGCAAACAAGCGTCTGAATGGGGGCGCCACGGAATGTGAGGCCCCTGTGCAGTCCGAGCCCAAGTGGCGGCGGAGGGGAACATGGGGAAAGATCTTGAGGTGCCTGTGGGGCATATTGGGAGCGCGGAAGAAACCCGTGCAATCCAGAAACGGATGCCGTCATGCCAGCACTCCCCAACCCTTCCCCCTAAACCCTTTCTGAACCCAGACTCAGAGCATCAGCTGCCCCAAGCCCTTCTTTGCATCCAGGACTCTGGCAGATTGCTGGGGCTCCGGCGACGAACGCAGAACCCGAAGCCCTTTTTTGCATCCGGGCTCTGCGCGATATCTGCCGGAACCAAAGGCTCAACCCGAAGCCCTAAAACCCTAAACCCCTTGGAGTCCTTTTCAGCGTTGCACCTTTAGGATGCTGCCATGGTCAATTTTGGCCCGCGGCACCCGCAAGCGCGCTCTATGAATTTGGGGAGCTGAGCAATGGCTTGGCTAAGCCTTTCTAGTCACAAGCAACATGTGTGAATGTGGGGCTCCTGGTACAGAACCTGAACAAGCTTCTGGCATCTGACTTGGCGGGGTAGTATTCAGGGAGCTCCACCTAGTGGAACTCCCCTGTACGGGTGAAACGGCACACTGCAGCCTTCTGCCCGCAGCATCCCAAAGGCCTGAGAAGCTTCGGATCTGTGGCATGGCCAGACCTTGATGAACAAAGTTGCCAAAACCCTTCCTGACCTTTCCAACACATGACTCTCAGACCCCATGATGCCTCCATGCACTTGCCAGCACATTCAAGCTGGACCCACATCCCCCCTATACATTCCCCACTATTCCCGTTCCCATTGCCGCGCATGACCTGGAATACGGCAGCCTCCCAGCCGGCTAGACGTCGCCGCACGGCGTGGTCCTCCCGGAGCCGCACCGCCCCTTGCAGACATGCGGACGGGATCCCAGACGGCTCTTTCAGGATGCAGGGTTTGGAGCGCGCATAAGGACGCCACACGTGCACACACCCGCAGCCTTCTTCCGCCGCGCCAGCTGGGCCGCCCAGCTACGCGATGAGGAACGCCAGCCACCACGGCTCGTGGATGCCTCTACGAGTCGAGCAGAGATGAGATCAGAGGTCCACAGGCGAGGGCCCTGTACAGTGCCTGGACCGCCAGGACTCGTCGGCACACCAAACTCTGCCGTGCTTTGTGGGATGCTCTGAAGGCACTCCACAGGGATACTCTGCGGGATTCTCTGGACTTTGCGATGTGGGGACAGCACGCTCCAGGGATACTGTACACTGGGACCATCCTCTGGGTCGGCGTAAAGGAGACTCTGTGGGATTATCTGAGGGTGCGCACGCCAGAGATGCAGCATTGTCTTAGAAGAACGAATAACCAAAGATCTCATCTTGCACTCCCCGCCTCGCTGACTTCCTCGGCGATCTCGCCGATCTCGGCATCGCCGGCAGCGGCAAACAGGTCGGCCATGGAGGTGGACTCCTGGCTATGACGGCTATGATTCAGCATGCCCAAAACTCTAAAGGTCAGAAGGCCGAAGCCCAGACCTTAGCAAGAGAAAAAAGTGACCATCGCCAACGCAGCCTGATGGCTTTACTTCTGCATCACGGCGTGCTGCTACGTGCAGGGCACATTGGCTTCTATCCCTGGCCCACACATTGTCTTCGGTCAGTGTTGTGACCTCCACAAGTTCACACACGCCGGGTTCCGGTCCGGGTCAATCCCGGCTTCGCGCATGGCGCGAGCGATGACACTCTCGCCAAGCTCGACGTCCTGCAGCTAGGGCCAAGTCAGGCCGTTGCTGTGAGAGAGAGAGAGAGAGAGAGAGAGAGAAAGAGAGAGAGGGAGAGGGAGACGGAGACAGAGAGCAGAGAGACAGAGAGAGAGAGTGAGAGACAGAGAGAGAGAGAGAGAGAGAGAGACAAGTAGAGAGAGAGAGCGAGCGAGCGAATCTCATGCACGCCTTTGGGACAAACCGAAGAGCATGTTCCCATATAATATCCCGCGCAACCGCACGCCTCCAAGGGCTCTGCTGGCGGGGGCTCGACGTCGAGCTCTGAGGGAACCTCTCTTTATATCACGGACTTCTGGGTACGAAGTTTGGAGGCATTTAGGCAAGCCTTCACAGACTTACAGACTTACAGACACTTAACTAAGTGAAATTCTTCATTTGGCAGTCGGGTTGCAGCTTCCTCCACGGTCGCAGCTTCATTCTGCAACTGTGATGGGGAGCTTGCTGCGGGGGGAGCAGGCGGACTTGGGCTGGAAGATAGTAGCGCCACCATCTTCTCATTCCACAGCTCCTGTGACACGCATATTGAGCTGTAAGACTCGGAGCAAGTCCACGCCAGCCGTATACAACTTTGCCATGGCTCCTTCTCCCTCTCCATCTCCTGGGGGCATGAGATGTAGAGACACAAAAGTACAGTCTCGTGTTCGCCCATCTTACAACCAAGTCACGTCCAGGATGTCGTGAAAGCCTCAACTGAGCAATGCCAGAGGCAACGATCAAGGTGGCATGCCATCAGCTAGTTACCACGGATACCTACAGCACGGCGTGGGAGAAATGTGTGACAGTTCCGAGCGCACTGGCCAGGTGCCGCATCACATTGTCCCTCTCACAAAAAAACAAGTGTGCTTCCAAAGGGCTGCTGCGCCGCACCTCCTCTTGACCCAAGGCGTCATTCAGCAGGTCCAGAATGGCCTTAAAGCATGACAGGCATGTTCTTGTGATCTGAGACTGCCCGTCTTCCCCGTCATGTGTCATGCTGCAAACCTTCCACAGCCACAGCCAGGGCCGCTGCGGGGCTCGGGCAGCTTGGCGCCTCCGAAGAGGGCCCGCGGATCTCGGGAGACGCAGCCCGGGCCTGCGGCGGCTTGGCAGCCACAGCAGCCACAGTATTCGCGAGCTTGCGGCTCGGCTCTGACTTGGTGCCCAACTCCTGCGACAGGAGCGACGCCACAAGCAACCACATGGCCTTCCTGACAACCAAACCCAAACTTCGTCAAACTTCAAGCTCCCTTCGCATCTCACCTCTCGCAGCCAAGGGTCCTGAGAAGGAACCCCGGCCACGGTGCGAGCATGCTGAGAGCTGCTTCGGTCCCGATCTCGCGAGTCTCGGGAGCGGCGCGCTGAGGACACGCTGCTGCCACTGGCGCCCAAGTCCGGGCTCTGCCGATATCTCTCCCGAGCTGTCAGGGGCACAGGTGGCAAGCCTTGGTGGAGGTGTAAAAAAACATAAGGAACCAGAAGAAACAAGTCTTTCGCTGCAACTTTGTTGCCTCCTGGAAGCTGGTGGAGCCACCCTTTTGCCGCGGTGTCTGGGACTTCTCGGCTTGGACACGGCGCCCGGAGCTGCGCGCAGGGAGCTCTGCCGGCGGCCGTGGCGCAAAGCACGAGGCCGGAGGCGCCACCTCTCAGTCTCATTTGTGGGTCTTTTCGTACATCATCCCTTATCATCCTATATCATCCTACATCATCCTATATCATCCTATATCATCCTAGATCATCCTATATCATCCTATATCATCTTATCTCATCTTGTATCATCTTATCTCATCATACATCATCCCATATCATCATATATCGTATCCTATATCTGCGTGATAAGATATTACCTATGCCCGATCTCTGAACTACGGTTGCTTCCTCGCTTGGAGTCCCAGCTGTATTGCGCACCGGGAGACAACTGACCATACACCGCAGACCCCACTCAGCACCTCAGGGTAGGCACCACCCGTGCTGGTCTGGTCCGAGGTGGGGCTGTCTAAGGCAGCGTCCTGGTAGCCTCAGCTTGGGTCCCTACGGATGATTGCCCTGGAGAAGAAGGCAGGAAGGTGCAGCAGATGTCTAGATCACATTTGTTTGGGAGAGACATTCGCGCCATCAACAGAGACCGAAGATGTCTGGCGAAGAATGTCGTCTCACAGCCCTTACAACACTTGAGGAAGCGCAAGCTGGATCCATAACCCAAGCTTGTCCCGGCAGCTTCCCACTCGTCGCACTCCAGGCGCAGCTGGAGGTCGCGAGCGCGGCGTCAGCTTGCCGTCACCTTGCCACGTGAGAGCGTTCTTCATGGCTCCGAACCAAAAACAACCAAGGCACGCAAGTTGCAGGACTCAAGCTGTCAAGACTTGGCAAGAGACGTCAGAGTCAAGGGAAGCCCAAAAAACAGGGCTTCAGCCCCAGCCCTAAGCGCGCGGCACTTCATCCGAAGCTCCGGAAGCTCTTCGTTCCGCTCGGCACGTTCCGGATCGAGAGGCGACATGATTAGCTCGCAGAGTGGCGGCTCATGATTTCAGTGCAAGAGCATGGTTGCAGACATTGCTGGTGTCGTTTTTTCAAGTGGCTCGTTTCAGGGGGTGTGGGCCGGAGGGGGGGGGGGGGGCTCCACAAGGGGGTGCGCCGTGCCTAGCAGCTGACTAGGCTTTCCAGGTCTTTCTGCTTCTATCAGCCTGCTTTCCGAAGATACGAAGATGCACAGCCAAAATATTCCGGCCACGGACATGCTCGGAGACTAGAAGGAGCGCTACGGGCCAAAGCTACAACTTCTCATCTGCAGCCCCCACTCTGTACACCCTAGGGTGGGGTGGGTGGGGGGGGGTTGGGGGTTGGGGGTTGGGGGTGGGGGGTTTGGGGGTGGGTGGGGGGGGGGGGGGGGAAACGCCAAACTCTAAGAGGGAGGGGGGTGCCCTTGGCTCACGGCGCGGCCATGCTGCTCGCAGTTGCGACCTTCCAGAACATGCGACTCGCAGCTCAGACGACCAGAATTATGAAAATTATATGAAGACAAGCATCTGTTTATCTATCTATGTGTATTCCGAACGTATGAAAAATTTGTAGTTGCATGTGTACATATACATACACATCTACATCTACATCTACATATACATATACATATACATTTACATATACATATACGTATACATATACATATACATACATGACTTTTTGACATATGTCCATTGGCTTTAGTCGTTGGCGTTTTGCTTGTTTAGATTTTTCAAAATATTGGCTTTATCTATATGTATGTATATCTCATTCATAGATGTACTTCCATTCATGTTTACCTTGTTTCAAGGCAGCCTTGGCAACTGGGTACTGCTTACGGGTGTTTAGGGCGGCTGCCTACCTGTGGCGTGATCTCTGGCAGTGCAGAGATGAACGGCACCGGCGCATCAATGATGGCCTCCTGTGGAGAAGCCGTCGCCAAGCAGCTGCAAGCGATTCTGATTGCGACAACTCGGACGGACGGGACATGAATAGCACGGAGTGGCCAGGCCTGAAGGTATACTGGGCAGATCGGGAGAAGTAAGTGCTGCCAACCTTCAGCAAGCATCATCATCAGCAAGCAGCCTGTTTCTACTTAAGCTGCGACGGTCTCCCGCTAACTCCAGGATTGCCGAGAAACTGAAGGGCCACAGCAGTGAGCTCAGACCTTGGGCGGACCAGTATGTCAACAGCCACTCCATTCTTCGCCATTCCTACCATGGAATGCAGACTGAGAAGGCTGGGGAGTTCCCACTTCGTCATGAGCCCTGAAGTGCTTCCAGGCGGCCCAAGACCAACTTTGACCCCAGCTCCGGTGACTCGGACACCTGCCATTTGCACGTTGGGGATGCTTTTTGCAGTGTTCGATCCCTTCGTAGTTCAAGGTTCAGCCAGTGTCTCGTTTCGGCGCCACGTTAAGGGTCCGACCACCCCCGGCAAAGGGTTGAGGGTTTAGGGTTGCTGGCCAGAGGACCTGGTCATCACTACACTGGCCCTTGGTCGTAGAGTCTTTTTTGAAGTTCTGGCGTAAAGGAGTGGTCGCTGCCCCAAACCCTGGTCACAAACTTGGCCGCTGTTGGTACAAGTTGCTGCTTCATATGAGAACAGCAGCTGTGTGGCAAGCATGCTGACGGAAGATGAAGATTCAGAACGAGCAACTGTCAGAAGTCTCCAATCCAAGGTCAAAGGCGATACCAAGCCATCATCCCTCATCAAAAACATAGAGAAAGGCAATCTGAGCAGCGCAGTGTACGAGACCCACATTCAGATTCCTTATCAAAAGCCAGCCAGCTGCGGCACAAAGCTGCGTGCCGTCAGCATCGTGAAAGCAGGTCGGCAGCACCACAACCACCCGAAACTCCAGCAAAAGCGCCAAGACAATCTCCAGGATGGCCTAGCAGACTTATGGGAAATCTCATCAAGAACTTCGGCCAAAGCAAGGCCAACTTGCAAGCTGAAATCAAACACTTCGAGCAACACAGAAGGAGAGTGCAATATCTGCTCTCCAGGAGTGAAGCTTTAAGGGAACTGTGTGTTGGATTGCCCTACCGGATACAGTGGGACACGAGGGTATTGTTGCTGAGGGTGATGGATCTATCTGTAGCGCCACGAGGTCTTGTAATGATGCGAGCTTGGCTCGGGAACAGCGATTTGGCTCCAGAGACATCTTGACCTATCTTAAACCCAACTATGGTCGATGGCGCCGGCTGGGAAAACATGAAACGTGCAAGTTCTTCAGGAGTGGAGAGCCGTGGTCCGAATGCCACGATTTCCGCTCTCATCCCTCTCATGGGATGACGCAAGCTGGAGATGAGAGAGGTTACAGCCGGTGTGCCCGGACTGCGTCAAGCCCCCGGAGCCTGCAGTGTGAAGAGGCTGAAGAGGTCCGCTGCGGCCCACCTGAACCAAACCGCACTTTTTCAAACACTTGGCCAACATCCTTGCAGTATTTTGTTTACGTGTTGCTGGCAGTGGTGAATCCAGGCTTCAAGTCTGCTCAACTCTAGAAGCAAAGTCGGCCACAACAAAGTCTTGCTATTGGAGGATCTCAAGCATATTTCGTCCAAGCATTGGACTCCAGCAGCACTGTGGAGCGCAGTCGCAAATCCTCGGCAAAGGTTCTGGGAAGGTCCGTGGCCCTGCCCGCCAAGTCTACAGCAGGAGACACCCGTGTCCTCGTGGAACATGCTGCGAAATTGCCTGGCGGCCCACTCTTGCCTACTGACGCTAGAGGTGTTCCTAGGCCTCGGCTATGAAGGCTGAAGGCACCCAGAAAGGCTCTCAGGGAGGTGTAACCGTGTAAAGCCACACTGGCACTGCGGAGGGGTCCAAGCCTTCAAGCGGCAGCAGCGCTCAAGTTGCCTGATTGCTTTTTTCCGGGCGATGAGGGTCATAGTATGTCCTGCGTTTACACCATTCTGAAGCGCGCTGGTCGCATCTTCATTCCACAAGAGCCGGGTTTCCAGGTCCAGCGTCAAGAAAGACAGCCGAAGCTCGTAGCCACGCGATTGGAGCAAAAGGGCAATGGCGGCAGAGTTGTACAGCGCATCCTCTTCTCGAAAAGTCCACATGGCCAAAGCTATGGCATGCACAAAAGCAGGGTGCAAACGATCGCCGAGGGACTTGAGCACTTGCTCCTCTCGGCCATCCACATGGACGCGAAGTAAATCCAAGGTCTCGAAGTTACCCCAACTTACAGTGAGGATCTTGTCCAAAGTCGCCGTCACGCAGTTCGTTGCGTGGCCTACCGCAGCATCTGTCTGAGCAAAGTTCCACTCTGGGTTTCTGGTCTGACGGATCCTCTCTTTGGGCGCTAGGCGGCATGCACCTTCCCGATCTGACACAAAGCCCTGGTGGACAATCAGGCGATCGGCCAGCCCATTCCACGAAGCAGTGTGCCGTATGGCCTCTGCTGACTGCTGGTATGGCTCCACAGCCAAAGCAAGGGCCGCAGGCACAGACGTCAGGACATGGAATGTGCAGCCGCCGAGGGAAGCTCCGACCTCCACAAACCGAAAAGGGGATCCCATGGTCCGGGTGGGTATCTCTTCCAGAAGTTCTCGGAAAGCATCATCGCAGTGAAAATTTCTGAAACCTCGCACAGAATTGGCCTCCGAGAATGGTGCAGGTAGGAGACGTGTCCAGAAAGGATTGGGGCCCAGTGGCGTGTTCACCGCCGACCAGAGACGGCAATCTAGACGGTCCAACAGCGAGAAAAACAGGTGAGCGCCTCTGAACATGAAGTGATGCAACAGCCTGGAGGGCCTGCCGTCAGTCATACAAGCCAGGTTGAACTGGGCAGAGGCAAGCAACTGCCGGATCTGCAAGCCGACCGCATCATCCCAGGTAGGACTGGCCTGAAATCTGAGCTCGTCCACCTGCAAAATCTCTGATACAGCCCCAGGGAGTGTGCAAGGTGATGCCGGGCTTGGGAGGTCTAGTTGCATCGGCACGTCGGATGCCAACTCAAGTTCCAGCGCTTTCCACCACATGAGCTGGTGTTTTGGCAGGCGGCGCAGCTTCATTTCGCCGCCCAGCACCGGCAAGGCCCGATGCACTGCCTTGATGAAGCCCGTCGCACGGAAGAAGGGTGCAGAGGACCACGTGCCTGGATCAAAATGACGGACGAGGTTTCCGTCCAGCAGAAGCTTCTGCAAGTGGGATTCGCCCACACACAGCCAATGGCTAATCTCGCGCACCCGCGCCCGCCACTTTGAAGCGTTCGTTACGTTGAAGTGCCGGTGCTGCTGCAAGAGCCTGGGCACGAAGCCGTTCAGCAAATCTGCTGCTTCTCCTAAAACTGCCGCGCTTGCCAAGTCCGGGCACGACCGGTACGCACGCAATGCTGCAATGCTAGACGTGGACGAAGGCCGCATCCAAAATCCCGTCCAGGGCATTCGCTCATTCAGCTGGCCAAGTTTCCATCCACATGGGCTCGCAGTCTTGTAGGAAGTCATGTGCCCCACTTGCCATCACATGGCTGCACTCTCTCTGCTAAAGGTTCCTGAACTTGGTCGGCCGTGTCCAAGGGCTTGGTACTCAGCCTCGCCCTGAACGAACCTTCAACCTTCAACGTCGCAAACCATTTTAGCCATCGACCGCTCTAAAAAGATGCTCTTAAAACTCCCCAAGCATGAGCCGTTTGTGTGCCCAATCCTTTCAATTTGCTTGCAGTTCCTTTTTCTTGTCGCGCTGTGGGCTCCAGTCCTCTCATTCCGCACGCTGCCAGGTGACGACCTGGCCCGCAAGCAAGGTTGAATCGGCCCTACGCAAAGCTCAAGTGAACCGAGTGACATGATGTTGCTTACACAGCCAACAGCACCGTCGCCCGGAAAGTAAAGTGTAGGGCTGCTGTGATATGGGTCGCTGGCCTGACCCGCCAAGTCCAAGCCATCCGGTCCAAGCAGCGATGACAGCAGCCTAATCGTAATTGCGAAGCTCCAGTTAAACACGCAATATATCAGATCACACAGTATAAGACCGTATGATACGGTAAAGGTATACAGCAACAATATCTCATACAGAACGCAATTATACACACATGTGTGCGCGTCTGTATGTATGCATGTATGCATGTATGTGTATATGTGTATATGTATATGTATCATGTTGTGTTGTACATAGTGTGTAACATACATGTTTGCTGTATGGCTCAATACAAGACAGCTTGCGGGCAGGCACAACAGAGATACCAACAGGACCAAAGAGCCGCTTCGTCGAGGCAGCGCTCGCCTCCAAGCTGCGGAGTGGAGCTTTTAGGTTTTCGACTGTCACACTCGCACACCGCAGGCAAGACTTCCGTCAGAGTCGCAACTTTTTAAGTTTTAGGCTGGAAGAGGGTTCTTCAGCAGAGCCTAAAGCATCCTTTTTGCTGGCGTCGAGGGCTTGGCGGGGGGGAGCCCTTTTGCTTCATAAAGCGTTCCTTCTCAAATTCCTCCGATTCACACACCACGGCAGCGCAGTCTCCCAGATTGAAGAGTAAGAGCTTCTTCTCTTGGCGAAAGGCTACACTTACACTCGCGACAGTGCCGGAGAACGTCCCTGGTCGACGACAACTTGGCCTCTTCTGTCAGTTCTATTTGCAGCTGCTCCTCCACCGCATGGAAGGCATCCATGGCTGCCTGCTCCTTATCTTTTTGCAACAGCTTTGGGGCAAGCTTGGTGGCCTTGTCGCCTCGATGGCCATCAGAAACGGGAAGGCACTTGTGGGCCGCCATGTTGTCGTCGATTGCGGTTGCATCTTCTGTTCAACCCGGCCGCCTCCTTGTCCCTACCACCGCAATCCAACGTGCATACAACAACACAACAAGAACTTGGCATGTGCCGGGAGGCTGCACAAACCAAAGCTATGCGTGCTCTTCACATATGATTTTAAAAAACGATGTGGTACGTCAGACTTTCTCTGTGGATGAGCCTCCAAATTGAGCCACAACGTCCTGTGATCTTGAAGCTTATCCTGACCACTCCCATGTCCCAGAAACAGGCAGCCGAAACTGACAAATTTCTCTCAAGGCCTTTGCGTGCGAACCCTCTCCTGCCTCATCCCTCAACCGCAGCTCCGTCATCGTAGTCCCACAAATTCGCCCTCCGAAAGTGCCTTGGCAGAAGGCTGTCACGCTCTCCCTTGACCGCTGCGCGCCCTTCAGGGCTCTCGATGCTCTGAGGCACGATTCGACGCTCACACTCGCACCAGGGAGGCAGGGCTTAGGGTTCGGGAGGTTGACTCTGCTTTGGCCGGGTGACTGCCCAGGCTGCGAAGCAAAGCCTGCAGCTCCATGGGCAGCAGCCCGCCTGTGTGCATGGAGCCCAGGCCAGAACAGCCAGAACACAAGCTGCTGACAGGGTCACAGTCACTTTGCCGCAACATGCCCACACATGCCTGGCGTGGGAACGTTCCTTGGCTCTCAGCCCTCTCTCGACTGGCAAACTCCTAACCACCTTTGCAGGTGCAACCTGGGGGAAGAGTGGGAAAGAACCAGATGCTACAAGTCGAAAAGCGACATTGCGACATGACGGGCAAGCTGCTCAGAAAGGTTTTGTGAACCACGGCGCTCGCACACAGCACTTGGCAACAAATGCCCAAGCGAAAGGCATGCAGCGGAGGCTCTGTCTGCCACCGACCCCGCACCCACCAAGATTTCGCCAAGCAGCACGTGGGGGAAGACGGAGGGGTCCATGACATCCAGGTCAAGGTGTATGTGCAGAAGGCCAGCAGGTCCAACGACGTCTTTCAGGACCTGAGGAAAAAGGGGATGCAGAGGAGGGCGCAAGACCCGCCGAGTCGCCAAAAGCTAGGACCACTTCGTTCCCCCCCCCCGAGCACCTCTGGAAATTGCTCCGTTGACAGAAAGTCCCATGGCTTACATGACATGGGCGGTCATGATCGGCTACGTCATGAAGATGCTCAAACCCCGATGTCAAGCCCTACAGCCACTCTTATCTCTTCAGTGCAACTGGAACTCTGGCAACTTTGGCAACTTTAACAACCTGAACTTTCATACACCTTTGTGTGTTTCCATTCACTTTGGGGTTTCCCCACATCCAAACCAAAACTTACACCTGTGCGGGACGTCGGCGGCAAGGGCATCCTCGAGGTTGGCCTGCAGGTCCCGCGTGGTGACCCGCCTGACCTTGCCGCCAAGGCGCTGGCAAGGCCCTGAACCCTAAACCCAAACCAGAGGGCATATCTCTCCAGATATATATGTATATTGCCTATACATGTATTTACTTTTATAATTCAAGTATGCTTGTATGGGTTTTGGTCCTGAGGTCCCCCCGGGGTTGATTCATGGCGCCTTGTGGTCCTGGATGAACTGCTCCTCGGCGAGGTCTAGGTCCCGCACGCCTGCTTGCGGCGCTTGCTGCCATCGGCAACCAGAAACTGCAACTCGGATGGCCCTCACAGCCCTCTGAAAAATATTCCCAATGATTATTTATCCTCTTAAACCCCAGAAAAATATGAAGTATCCCAAGGGCCAACCTAGGAAACACCATCAATGCTTCTCGAAAGATTCAAGGTACAAGAATGCCGATGGCGCAACTGCACGAAGCCTGCCTAGCAGCATGAGGCGCTCGGGTCGCAGCACCTGAGGCTTCGGGGGATAGAAGGCTCTGGAAGATCCGCTGGTCAAGATGTAGAAATTCGGGAGTTTTTATTGGAAGGAAAACACCAAGACACAGCGCATGGCCCAGCGCAACAAAGCTTCCTCAGACAACAATCTTTACAGACCATCTGTCTGACGCCTGTGCGGATGGTAACTCGCGCAGGTCCCTGAAACAGATCTGCGCAACGTCCGGGTTCATCCACAACCCAAGAAACAAAATCCACAAACTAGCTTGCAAGACCTCTAGGCATCCCAGTACCACCCTGGATCCAAACACCCTCTCTCGGACCGGTGTTCCTCTAGAGGGGCATTCCCGTGCACCAGAGGACGCCAAACAGCTTCGAAACCCTGAAGAGGCCTCGAAGGGAGCCAGCAGCCCCTGGGGCCCTTCCCCCACAGCTGCCCGGAGGCTCATGCCTGGACATGCTTTCTTGGGATGTTGCGGCTTGGTTTGCTGATGCTTCCTTCTATGGTGGTGGTTCTGGGATCCTCTGGGAATTTGAAGCTCAGATGTTGGTCGCAGGTTTTAAGACATGGTCTATAGGGCTTTATGATTCTGACTCTACAGGCACGGTTCTTCAATCTCTTCACCCGAACTGCTCAAGCACGCCGGGAGCTCCATGAAAATGGCCAGAGGGTGACTCTGCCTCTCTCCAACACAAAGGGCTCTCGCATTCTCGCTGCGACTTCGGACCCACGACCCTTCCAAGAACTGGCCAAACACAAAAGAAAACAACAAAACTAAGGGTGGCAAAATGGGTCTGCAGGAAGACCTTAGGAGAACGACCTTGCATGTTGTGTTCAAGGGTGCGCAATATGTAGCAAGTGCTCCGCCTCTTTGTTCAAGTCACCGTGGGCATCCACATATGCCACGCACAGCTGAGGACCGTACCTTTCAGACACTCAAGTGAGATGGGTGGCTTCCGAAAAAATATCCCCAAGCCTGCCTGAACAGTTTCTTTGATGCCTATGAGTACAGCTTTCGAAGTGCTACTGGCTCGCGGGCGGGTCCCCATCTGCCCGCCTTTTGGCCAAGTACGATATGGGCGTCAGATCCACGGAGCAGTCGCCGCCGACTGTCCACACCTGCTTTGCAGCTTTGAACATCCTGGACGCTTCTGCCGCAGGGTCGTCTGAAGGAACAAAAGCCTCGCACCTGCGCGGGCTGCTCAGCTCTCAGAAGCTTGGATGCCGACGCGGCGACCTCGGAACGGACGCTTCCCCTTCTTCTGAAAGCTCTCGAAGTCTGGAAGTTCCCAAAATGCGTTTTGAACAAAAAAAATCTGACCCTTGCACCGAGGGTCCCTTCCCAGGCTGCGCCGGAACTTCACGGCTCCCAGTGCCTCGCCAGCCTCCGGCTCCGGCACATGGAGGCGGTGTAGGGGGACCCTGGGCACCACATTGGCTCTACCCTTCAGGCACCTTTAGGCCTTAGACTTTGGAGTCTTCAGGTAGTCTTCA
Organism: Symbiodinium natans; assembly: GCA_905221605.1. Lineage (NCBI taxonomy): Eukaryota > Dinophyceae > Suessiales > Symbiodiniaceae > Symbiodinium > Symbiodinium natans. The sequence goes on from CAJNDS010002102.1 coordinate 1,368,045, forward strand.
GAGGTTCTTCTGAAAGATGCTGAAAGCCGCTCCGAGCTCCAAGGTCTTCTCCGAAATGCAAAGCCCTTTCTGGCTACCGCGGACCTTCCATGGCCTTCCTCCTTAACACCCCCGAAAGGTCCGGCAGAGGCTTCCGAGCAGCTCGGAAGGCAAAGTCTCACGCAACACCTCCTGGGCCAGCTCGGCACCTGCGAAGGCAGCGGCTCTGGCAGTAGCCCTGAGGATCCCTAAGCTGTTTACGGTCGTTTACACAGCCACCAGGAGTAGGTTGTGGGAATCGGCCAAGCAGACGACACACGAGTCTGGGCTGGGAGAAGAGGGAGGTCTCACAGAGAAGCTGGAGCTTTCTGCTATCGAACATTCTTCTGCCATGCTGGCGTGTGCTTGCCCAACTGCAGGAGCGCTATGGGGCACACGTGACTGCACGAGACTTCCGTTGTGCGGACTTCGTGCTGGATCCAGGATATGGCATTGCAAATGCTGTGGCTGACCTCAATTGCTGACAATGACTCAGAGTTGTTGAAGAGCACTTTCCCTCGACCCTACTAGCACCGTTGCGCGTGCAACACCCCGCGTTGGGCCAGCCCAGGCTGGCGCTTTGCTCCGTGCTGGGATCTGGGAACGCGCCTCGCAGCGCCTCCGCAGCCCCGGCAGCAAGCTCCCCAGCCCCAAGCCACTGCGGCACGGCAAGGCCCATAGCAGAACCTCCTGAAACAGGCTCTTCAGGGTCTACAACATGGGAACCAAGCCGCGTTGCCTTAGAACGACCGGTGTCATTGCATCGGCAGAGACGCACGCTTTCCAACCAAACCTTCATCCAATATGCCCAAGAAAGCAGACTTAGCCCTCAAGCAGCTCAAGCAGCTCAAGCAGCTCTAGGAGCTCAAGGAGCTCTCAAGGCTCAAGCACTTACAGCCATCCTCTGGAGGTGGCCAGAAGCCGCCTGGCCACTGTCGCCATGGCCCAGGCGCAGAAGTGCTCCAGGAAATGAGGGTTTATGTTTGCCCGACTAGTGGGCCTTGGGGACATAGCTGGGAACTCTGAATTGGGCTGCTCCGTCTGTCCCTTGCACTGGCGTAGCCCGAAGGCACGTGGAGTTGTCATTCGACGCAATTCTCGATGGCTCTGGCTCTGCAACGTCTACCAGTCCTGACAGCCTTTGTACTCTGTTTGATGGGACACATCTCTCTGATGTGATGAGAAAACAGGAGTTGGGCAGGCGCAAAAAACAAAAAAAACAAAAGAACCCGAACCATCCTGAACAAAAACCTGCCACCCAGGCGAGGGAGCCCCGAGAGTTTCGAGCCCTGAACCAGCCGGCAGCGCCGACTGCGGGGTGGATAGGAGAAGCTGTCGAGGCCTCAGCTGCTGGTGCAAGGCCACAGCTGCCTAGCCGAGCACAAAGCCCAAGGAATTGCATGGCCATAGCGACGACACAAACGATCCCAAGCCGCGAGCTCAGCTTGCCTCTTCTACCACTCACTTGGCGCAGCTCCTCTGCTCTGCTTCTCGGTCATTGCCACGGCAACCAGTGCAAGCACACAGCACGGACTCAACCAGTGCCTGACCCTGTCAAACCGTCCTCTTCAGTGTTGGAGCGACGGATTGATGAGCGCTGACTCCTCTTTGTGTCGACCAAACTCTCCACGGGGCTCCTGCGCGCCCAGACGCTGTTGACATGGCAGTCTTGCACACCGCTTTTTGGCCGGGAGTCAAGGCAAGTAAGTACGAAATTCTGCTAAAAGACATCTTCTGACAATCTGACACCCTCCATAAAGCCTCCCGAGAGTATATTCCGAGCTCCACGCCTGCCAGTGTCCTCGTTGAGGTCGCTAAGAGCTGCCTGGCCGGAAGGCCCCGTGGTTCAACAAAACACCACAATGACACCAATTCTGGCAACTTCCAGCTGCTCCTTACCACGACTAGGGTCGACAAAGATCAATGCTTGACTTCTGCCTCAAATCTGATGACTTCTGGGCTGCGACACTGTGCCAAACTCTTGACCTTTGAAGGGCTCAATTTTGATTCCAACCGCCAATTTGATCACTTTGAAAGTCAATTTGGTCGCTTTGGAAGATTTCCAATTTGGTTACCAAAGGTTCAAAGGTATGTGTTTTTGTTTCATTCCAACTTCATGACTGAAAGGAGTTCCCCCTGAGCCTGCAAGCCCTTCGTCGCCACTCTGTATTCACGCAGTAGAAAGGTTGGGTTGTGTTCATGGACCCAAGAGAAGGGGGATCACAACTTCCGGTCCTCGCCTCCACAGCTTTCGACGGCTCAGTGCGCGACCTGCGCGTCTCAGGGCGCAGCCGCGGAACCTCGGCAAGCATGGTGCCGGCGGGGGTAGGCAGTGGCCCGAAACAGCCTTTGGAGTTGCTAGGGCCTGGAAGCCCACGACCCCCTTTAGAGCATGTCGACAAACGTGTCTTGCAAGTAGGAACCTCAAACATGCCGTCTCTCAGACCTTGGTGCATGGGATCGCTCACACATTTCTACTGGCACGGCGAAGTCGTTGGAGTTGGCGGCAATCTTTGGCAATGTGGCGCCCAAGAGAGTGAGCAATGCCCTCTCTGTGCAGCCTCTTGCTGCTATGCTTTGTCCTGGACATCCGGTGAATCCACACACACCAGGTATGGGGATTGCTTGGATCTTGCCGTGCATTGTCTCGGGCCCTGCAAGAGCCCTCATTGGAAGCCGGCCAGTTCTGCCTTCTGTGGAACGAAAGTGGGCTTCCAACACAAGGCCCCTGAAAGACCCAGAGGGTGAAACTGTGAGAGCTACAGAGGCCCCCTGTGTGCGTGTGAAGCAATTCGCAGCCTCCCGTGCTTTCTTCTTTAAGTGCGTTGCCAGATGGCTCCATATGATGCCGTGAAGCTGCCCGGGGGGGCCCTTCAGAGTGAAGAGAAGTGCGCCTTCAGCTGCTTGATGAGCTCCTTGCTCTCGATGTGTTCCGGGTAGGCCTTCACAAAAAACAGCACCAATCAGCACAAGCTGCGAATCCCTGGGGCAAGAGGCGAATCCGGGCCTCAAGGGCTTTGTTGGCCAACTCGAAGCTATCCTGGAACTCACCGAGCTTGAAGGCCTCGGCGAGTCGTTGTCTCACGTGCCATGCACGGTCGTGCTGAAACCTACTTGTAACCTGCTGACATATCCCACAAGCAGCCACAGACCAGCCCAAGCTGCCAGGAGCCCTCCGTTGAACGCCGGCTCAAACAGGTGTGCGGCCAACCGCATGGCTGTGCCGAAATGTGCCTGTGGGTCAGGAAGCTCGCGTTCCGTGAATTCCCTGCCTACGAAGTGCTACAGCTTGCCATGATCATCTGTGATCTGCAGGCGGTCTCTCAAGCGCCGGTACCCGCCTGTGCTTGCTCGACGTTGCCCTGACACAGTGTGGGCTCAGACCCACAAAATACCAGCTTCAAACGACGCTCTTTTGGTGGCCAGCGGCTTGTGCTGCTGACGCGCCTTGCGCAGCTCCAGCACCCCGATGTTGTTGTAACTTTCGGCGTGGTTGGGGTCCACGGAAATGGCGATCTTGAAGGCTTGGTAAGCCAGGCCTCGAAAAGAGGCTTGAAGGTACAGGGCTCGGAAATCATGCTGGGCCTAAACTTGCCTAAACATCGCGCGCGATCACTTGTAGCCAACACCGCGCCTAGGTCGCCCACACCGATCGCTACCTGGCCAATGTTGTACCAAACGTCAGCCATGTTGTCATCGTCCGCCAGCATAAGTGCGCGCTCGAAGCAGCTGAGGGTTAGGTCATACTGCCCGGCATAGAAGCAGCAAAGCCCCATGTTGTTCCAAAGCTCCTGAGCCCACTTTGAGCGTCGCTTGGCACAGCTACTGTACTCTACGCTCTTTCCCCCAAAGCAATGCGCGCAAGTCGAGGCGCCGCACTGACGACGCCGTTCTGCAACATTCGGCGGTAGAATCGCAGAGCCAGCTCTGGTTGGTCGGTATAGAAGTGGTGGGAAGCCAAACATGCAATGGCTTCTGCATTCACGGCATCATACTGCAAGACCTTCCTGAGTCGGGGACGACGCACTCGAGATGCGGAACGCGACGCAGCGCAAGCACCCGCAGCACTTTTCAACCAATAAGCCCACAAGAAGAGCCAAGCATCTTGTAGAAGCTGACACCTCGAAGCAGCGCGTTCAGCATGTCGTAGGTCCGAGCCAAGCCAATGAGGATGTGGGTTTCCCCCACAAACTTCTCGGCAGCGCGCCCGTATTGGTCGAGAGCCGAGTTTGGCTGGTCCAGACCTGGGAACTGACACCCGCTTTTTCTTTGGCATCTCCTGTGCTGCTATTATAATATGTGCTCATATTAAACATGCTGCATGCCATCCTATGGTCTACCAATCCGGGCGGCGAAGGTAGACCTTGCAAAGCTCCAGGTGGGTTGTGATCATCTCCTCGTCCTTCAGCGCGCTCTTGAATTGCTTCTCGGCATCGCGAAGGAGACCTGAAGGGTCAGACGCCGGCCTTTTGCAATCGGCGGCCCTGCACCCCGGCCCGAAGCTGAACTTAAGGAACTTGAATTCAGAAAATCGCAAGCAGAAGATCTTCATATCCTATGCCAGCCCGATATTTCGAGGTGTGCGGTGCCCCTGGGACTTCAGCCCAAGGTGCCCAGCTGGTAGTAGGCCTTGCCGAGCCGCGCCTTCCACCACCAGTCCTGGCAATTGGTTTGCTTGACCATAGTATGCACAAGTATGGATTTTTATAACAGGAACAATGCTACGAAGAAGAATTAGAATGATAACAGTCATAAGAAGAGTAAGAACACTATGGCTCTCTTTTCGGTTGTTGGGCTTCTTGAGCTCTTCGGGGGTTCAGGGGCTTAGGGGTTTCATGAGAGGGGCGGTCGGGCAGCCGAGGTCAAGCCGGTCCTTGAAGTCGACAGCCTGTGTAGCTTCAGATGCCAACTCCTTGGCCGGCTGCTTCCGCAGGGCGGAGACTTCAACCCAACTCTCCATGCAGTGGACTGCAATATGTGCGCAAGCAAGTCTCCAAAGCCTTACGCGGATTGCGAGCATAGTACAGCCTCGCTTCAGCGGTGTGATGAAGCAGGCTGAAGTTATGCGTGCTCTCAAAGATTGCACCGAACCCTCGATAGCACAACACATCTCGATGCAACAACATGTTTGCTGCTATCTCACACTTCCTTGATGTGCCTCTATCTCTCTCTCTCTCTCTCTCGCTTCCTTGCTGTGCATGCAGCCTAGCTGCATGTAATCACACAGCGCCTTGGCAATGGCCGGGCGCTGCGCATACTTCTGCAAGTCCAGCGACTCTAACCTCACGAACTCGCCACCGTCCTCACCCGAAAATCAAGTGACCATGCCACTCTGATGGGAAAAAGAAGCACGAAAACGCGGCACACGTTCCCCCGGCTTCGCGTTGATTCAAGTGCACCGCTTGAGTCCTGATTTACCATCGACGCGGTGCCCAGCCGTATCAGCCGACCCATAGACGTTAGTGGCCTGCCAGCTTCAAGAAGGAACCAAAGATTTGACCGGATTGGGAAGCCATCTCAAGCGGCTCAAGCTCTACGACATAACTTCCAAGAACGCATTGACATGAATTTGGCATGTTTTGTGGCCAGCCTCGAGGTGCCGGGCCGATTCCCCTGCATCGCAGTGGTCACATCTCTCCCAGCTGAGGAGGATGTGGGGCGATTGGTCCCCGGGCGCGCAAAGCCCGTCAGCGGCCTTCCGCTTGCACTGACGGGGCGCACCACCTGGGTTGGGCCTCCGCCACTCTCCTGGGAGGCTCGCAGACTCCCTCCCCCCTTGCCCGGGAGGAGGAGAGGGAAGGAGGTTGAGGGCAATCAGGATTTAAATGGGGCGGAATGTTCGTCACCGTGAAGCACTCTGCCTAAATCGCCCAGCTGATTCATCAAGGCGGAGGCTCCGCCCGAAGGCTAATTGTTGCGGCTATTGCTGTCAACACGAGTTCTCCAAAGATGGTATTGAAAAAAGCTATAAACAGCTTGACGATCAGCACAGCCCCGTGTGGGTTGGTTGAACAAGATTCTGGTTTCTGTGATACTTTGTTCGGCGCGTGTCTTCCTCCTCCCCTGCTGCCCACGAAACGTGACCTGACTGAGCAGCTGGCTGCTCGGGTGAGAGGCCGGTTGAGCGACGTGCCAGGGCGCGGCGCCTGCAACGGCAAGCTTGTCATCGTTTCTTCTCCGCTGGTTGAACCTGAAATCTGTGCACAAAACTGCGAAATGCCCAGACTTGTCTTGCTGGACGTCTGCGAGGGAGCTCGGCCCTTGAAATTGCCTGTGCTACGGCATTCTCGTCCAAGAGCAGGTCGGCCACTCCCTCCTCGTCAATCCTTCAGCACAACATAGCACAAGGATCTGCAAGGCATAATTGGCGAGCCAGGCAGGGCAGAGGTTTGGGCAGAGGTTTGGGCAGAGGCTTGGGCACTTCACGTCACTTCGCAACGGATCAAAACCTTCCCCTGCCGGGTGGCTCCACGTCGTCGATCCATTGCTTGGAAGTGAGCGCCCTGCACTTCAGGAACCAGGCCGCCTGGTCCTTGGGGTTCCTCGGGCAGGCCCAACGTTCTGAGCGCAAAACAGGAGAGTCAGAGAATTCCTTGCCGAGGCTCTGCTCCAGAAGCTCTGTGCAGATGTCAACGCACTCATCCCATCTTCTCTGCCGGAAGCGGCTCACCGCTCTGAAGAAGGGATTCAGGGCTGTACCTTCCGGGGGCATCAAGCCGGCCTCACACAGGAGACGCACTGCTTTAGGTCTGTTGACACCCACCTGGGTCCCGGCTTGAGGAAGCCATGGGGTGACGCGGCCCTCTTTGAGGCCTTCTTGAGCAGAAGCAGCTTCGGGGGGCAGCTACAGGTTGAAGGAGCCCTCTTGCCACGAGCCATAACCGAAGAAGAAGAAGAAGAAGAAGAAGAAGAAGAAGAAGCTTCTGCAAAGAAGCTGCCATATTATGGTGCAAAGCAACCTCCATGCTCCTCTCCAAGAGGCCCCCGCGGCGCTGAAGAGCTGGTCGGCCACTCGCTGAAGGCGGTCGGGCTGAGGCCAAGGTGTCGGTTGCTTCGGTTCATCCGGTTCAAGGCTGGTGAATTCTTTTCAAGACATGGGATTCGCGATTCCTGCTCCCACACATCGACCGTACAACACCTTCGGGTCCCCCGACTTCCCCAAAAAGCCCACATCTCAGCGACCTCACCCTACGAGAGTTCTCAGGTCCGAGGCCTCCACCACAGGGCCCCCTGGCAGACATGCGCTTTCAAAGGGGTTTCGCTTAGAGCTCAAGGGTTGTCATGCTCTTTGAGGGCTAGGTTTTTGTTGCCACCTGCCTCATCTTGGCTGACCAGGGTTTCGAACTTCTACTCTCACCGACTCGGAGAAAGCCACATCAGGGGCTTTGGGGCCTTTGGTGGGGGCGGGGCTTGCGGCTGGCTTTTAACGGGGTTTGCAGCGACCTTCCACAGGCAATGGAACGCGGAAGTGGCATGGACTGCGGCCTTCCCTCGACAACTAGGCAAAGTCACAAGCTTCCAAGGCTTGGGAGCTTCGGGCCCTGAATATTCAAGTGTAGAAGTTCGTAGAATCGTAGAAGAGGTTCTGGAGGCCTTCTTCAGCTTCCGGAAGCTGTGCGGCCTGGTCACGGGGGTTGGCTGAGGGCTGAGGCAACGTGCACCACATCAGCTCCCAAAGGATCCGCAACGTAGGATTGCTTGGTGTCGGGTGACTTGCCCTAGGAGCGCGGATATGCCAAGAACTGACACGCGCTGGCCCACAATTTTTGGCATCTTCGCATCTTCACTTCGACTGTCCAGAAAGTCTCCCACTGTAGAGCTGCGCGCCGCCGATGTCCTGCAAAGCAGAAAGAAAGAACCTACGGCGGATGCGCGGCACAAAGATGCCATGCTTCGGAGCCTGTGACAGCATCCTCCGCAACAGGATCGCAGCATCTTCGAGCCGCTCTGCAACAGGCAGCCATGGCCGTCAGAATGCATCCATCGGCATCCGCTTTATTCAGTCGTGGGAACCTGAATCAGGTCGTCCTAGGCAGGTCCCGCCTCTTGCCTTGCGACCCAAACATTGTGATGCTCCCGCACATGTTCCTCAACGCAGGAGGGCAATCTCCCCTCGAGCCAAAAAAAGAACTCCGACCGCAGCGCACGTCGGCTATGCCTATGCGCATGTCAACTCTTGAGAAGAAAAACAGCGTGCTAGACACATTGCACCGCAATGCTGCAATGCTTGGAGGCTTCACAGGCTTTTTTTTTGGCATGCCCCTCGCGAAGCGCCACCTCTCGGAACTCATATCCACTGGCATCGTTCAGCTGCTGCACGAATTCCTCGAAGACCTTTGGGTCCTCGTGAAAGTTGGGCCACTCCAGGATCCGGGCGCGAACCCTACCTAAGTGTTGGGTTCTCTCTCTTGATTCAGGGTGGGGTCAAGGTGCTGCCCCTCCATGTGCAAAAGCATAGGAAGCAGGAAAGTCGGCATGAGTAAGGCCTGTACCATCCCAGGAGGGATCTTGCATCTTGTAGCTTTGCAGACCTGGCACAAAGATCTTCTCTGGAGCAGCAAAGGAAAGCGATGAAGCCCATCCATGCGCTGGGTGACACTGGGAGGCAGGCAGTAAAGGCGGCGGTTGCTCATGCAGAGACGTTGGTCACCATACTGCACCACCGTTAGCAGGAACCAGGGATCTCGGGGATCTTCCCTCCCTCGGAGGAGGCCACGGATTTTCGCCTCCCGCACTTTTGGCTCGCGGAGTCTACGTGGCACCATACGGGCACATGGAGGAGCACAGGGTACGTAAGGCCTCCAGCAACTGCCCACTGTGAAATCGGGCCTTGATGCTGCTTTGCCTTGGAGCTGGGAGAGGCTCAGAGGGATCCCTGCTGGGTTCAGGGAGCTCTGTACCCAAAGCTTCCGAGGCGCGTGAAGCGCAGCGCCTGGCAGTCCACCTGTGAAGTTGCTTCTTCGCACTGCTTCTCCGTTCTCAGGGGGGGGTGTGAATACCTCTGCTTTGAGTTGTGAGGGCTGTGTTCTTGCAATCCCTCATCCTTGCCTACCTTGTCGCACGAAACATGGCTGCGCTGCACACGGCGTGCATTCCACGGTTGGACTGACAGCGCAAGGTCGCAAAAACGGTGAGTGCTCATAACTCTCGGCTTCAAAACCGCAGACTGCTATGACCCAAGGTGGAACTAGCTCCGAAGGCTTCCGTGCGCAGCGTAAGGCGTGCTAAGCAACAATCAATCAGTCTGCACCCCTCCCTGAATCTCAAAAAACTCATCCCCTCCAACCCCTGAAGGCCCCCTTGTCCCCAAACAGCGCCAAATCAAAGCTCTGAAACTCCCCAGCACGTCCTCAAAGTGCCTCCAAACCTAATCGCTTCTGTGGACCGCCCCAACCTCGACCACTCGCCCGCCACCGAGGTGCCGGGCAGCACGGATTTGGGCCTCCACCGGGCTTCAGGCTTTCGATTCAACAAGCAAGGAGTCGACAGGAGATGAAGAACAAAATGACAGGACAAATTGTTTACATGATCGCTTCCAAAAAGGCTCCCGTCTGCAAATGGGGCTTAAGGCGCAGTCGCTCTGGCAGCAAGATGACTAACAGTTCAACAAGGTCGCCTCAAGGTTTGTATCCAAACCCTTCTGAACTGAGTCGCACTGAAGGGAGAAAGTGGGAGAAATTGAGACGGCCATGTTTGTGATAGATTCGGCTCTCACACTAGCACGCGCGGCGAGGATCTTGAGACGGTTCGGGGTTTGGATGTTTACTCATTGAGTTCCCGACATGGTAAATCCGGCGTGACTCGAAAAGAACAAGAGCCGGACGCTCAGCACCATACTAACAGTCCTTAATAGGGATTCTAGGAACCCTCATTATGACCCCTATTAAGCTAGTACAAGGGGGAAACATCCCAAGTCAAATCACTTCAAATCACCCACTATCCCCCCCCAAACCGTCTGAAGCCTGCACAGCCCTCGGCCGCAGCGCCAAGCGCGGCAATGCGGCCAGGAGCTCCGCAGAGGGCGCGGCCTCCAATGTTCATGTGCAAACACAAGGGCCGCAAGCCCCTGAATCTCTCACAAAGAAAGAAAAAACGAAGAATCAACAACAACAAAAACGAAACCCATCTGCTGAACCGGCAGGCCAGATGGGCTTGGGATCTGCCTTCTGGCTCCTCCTGGCTGATGCTTCTCTCCTCCTTCCATTCCCGCCTTCCTGCCTGCCTGCATTCCCTTCCATTCCATTCCCTGCCATTCCTTCCTTTCATTCCATTCCTTCTGTTCCTTCCATTCCACTCCTTTCCTTCCATTACATTCCATTCCTTCCAAACTTTCCATTCCTTCCCTTCCCTTCCCTTTCCTTCCCTTTCCTTCCCTTTCCTTCCCTTTCCTTCAAGTTCCTTCCCCTTTCCCTTTCCTTCCCTTCCTTCCCTTTCCTTCCCTTCCCTCCACTCCCCTCCCTTCCGTCCTTCACGTTTGTTTTCTTTCATTCGCGGCGCCTCCCGTCACACACTTTGAAACTTTGGCAAGTCCCGACGCGTCACGAAGTGCACACAGCAGAGAACGACTGAAGAGGAAACAGTCCCTCTCTTCTTCTTCTTCTTCTTCTTCTTCTTCTTCTTCTTCTTCTTCTTCTTCTTCTTCTTCTTCTTCTTCTTCTTCTTCTTCTTCTTCTTCTTCTTCTTCTTCTTCTTCTTCTTCTCCAGGGCTTGAAGAGCACACGCACGCAGGCATGCACTCTCCGCGCACGAGGCGCGCCCGGTCTGTGTCAGAGTCGGTGTGAGACATGTATACGCGTGCTGTTACTCCGGGGAAAACAGTCCCTCTCTCTCTCTCTCTCTCTCGCTCGCTCGCGAGCTCGCTAGAATGTTCATCACAGGCTCTGCTTCTAAAGACCGGGCCCCAAAAACCTTGCACCGGGCAAGGGACGTTTTCGAAAGTTCTGCGAATCAAAAGTTCAAAAGAAGGTCTTTCTCTCCCTCTCTCTCTGAAGAGCCAGGCTCTTAACTCTCAGAGCTCACTGTAAAGTTCAGCACAGAAGCGAGACACCCGACCCCATTGCGCATCTCTGCGCCTGCAGTGCTGCATCCAATGCGCGCTGTCCAGGGCGCACCTGGGGAAGCGGACCAGAACATAAATCCTACGGAAGTTTGTTCTCGAAGCTGCACTCGGGACATCTGACAAGAGATCGAGTGCAGCCCGCGCCACTGATGCATCTGCCATGGACGCATAGATGTTCAGCACCTGGCAAGCAGGCAGAGCACTGATACCACGTCCCTGAGCTGTTCCTATAAAATCCTGTGAAGATTTTTTCGGCTCAGGAGTCGCGCCCGGCCTTTTGCCAGCTGCAAGTGGCGGCCATCAGGGAGTCGAAGCTTGCCGCATCCAGGTCCAGCCCCAGAAGGCGGGAAGCAAGGCCCAGCTGCAGCGCCTGCTGCCAGCCACTTCCCTCCAACGAGGCCAAGGCGGCGTTGAAGGCTACGGTGCTCTTCTGAAGGCGAGCCGGCCCGAACCTCCACGGGGGACGCCGTCTAGAAATACACTTGGACGCAGCTGTCCAGCAGCCCCACAACAAGGGAGGTCGAAAGAGGAGCAAGGGATGAGGACAAAATACGGCTTGGCTTTACAGCGTTCTCTCTCTTTCTCTCTCTCTCTCTCTCTCGCGCGCGCTCGCGGCTCGTGCTCGCGCTCGCTCGTTCGCTCTCTCACGACTCGACTTGACCACCCTGTAATTTGCATTTCGACGTCGTGTGTAAGGCCGAGGCCCAAACAGGACGGCCCCTGCAAGTTGCCACGCATCCCTCATGGTGCTGATGGATGCTGTCATCCTGAGCCAACACGCAATATCTCCACACCCCCGCCCCCCGCCCCCAAATTTGAAGCAACGTTTTCTGCGTGCAGCTAAGATACATCATGCTGTCCGGTCTTGTGCTGCCGACTTGTGCGCTGCAAACGACACCGAGCGCTTGCTCCCAGATCCCGTGCAGCTGCAAGGCCTCTCAGAGTCTCGCTCTCGCACAGACACAGAGAGAGAGAGAGAGGGAGAGGGAGAGGGAGAGGGAGAGGGAGAGGGAGAGGGAAAGAGAAAGAGAGAGAGCCACGAGAGAAGTCACGAATAGCCACGAGTAGCTGCTCTCTCCGCTTGGTCTGCCACTGGATGAACTCCCGGCCAAGCTACGCTCAGCACACCAGTTCTCGCCACCAGGCCTGTCTGCCCTGAGCTGGCACTGCGAATCGCTGTGATGGTGCAGTTCATTAAATGCTCAATGCACCTTGCGCCTCCATGAGGACTGTACTCGTAGATACGGGGTTTCACTCATGTTCTGGCCGAGTCACGCGAACTGTCTGCCAGCAGGGCAGCCACTTCCCATCGCCCGCTCCTGCATCTCAAGTCCAAGGCTTGTCCAAGGCTTGTCGTGTGCCTGCTCTTTCCCTGCGTTTCCCCCTGTCTCGACCTCTTGAAAGTCTTCAGCGCAGCGCAGCTGTTCACCTCGTTGGGCTCAGCACCTGGTAAATAGCACACGACACGCTTGGACCGCTACGAAAAAAGAGTCATACTCGGAGCCCCTGCTGTGAATTCGGGCACCTCCAGCTTTCATCATGAGCAGCAGACTTAGGGCAGCCTCCCATCGGCCATCCTCAACAGTGAAGTGGCGCGGGGCTTTGCTAACTCTGCAACTGACAGGAACGTGTGCCATATCGTATTATAACATGCTGGGGGAACAGAATCCATCGCCGCGATGGAAGTGGAGAAGCTGATCTGGTCGGCCCGCAGAGCCGAGCAGCGCCTCAGAATGGCTTTGCCACGTGACGCACGCGTCCAGCATCCCAGGGCCCATGCAGCGACCCCGGTAATCCAGTCATGGATCAGCTCTTGCAGGAGCGCCAGCGATACCTGCCAGCAAGAACTCTGGCGGCATGCCTCAGCAAAGCATTTGCACCAAAGGCAGGCGCCAGGAAAGCAATGCACCGGCCCTCACAATTGCAGGAAAGCTGCATGCATGGCCACGTTGAAGACTAAAGTGTCTTTCGCAGCTGAAGTGTGGAGCATGAGGTCGAACAGGAGCAGGGCCAACTGCCACTCACCTGCGCAAAGCGAAACGAAAGCTGCAGGAAGTGACTCGAACACATTCTGCCCGGTTGTCAAGGGCCCAGGGGCTTGCCTGCTTGCAGGCAAGAACTCATGGAAGCACTGTGTGTGATGGTAGTGGGCTGAAGCCTGGCAGGGCACGATGATGGGCACACTTTTTAAGCATCCCAAAAAAGCCACGGGCACGCGCCTTTCACGCCTCATCTCATGAAACAGCCACAAAGCCCACTGCCATTGGCTGCTTGTTTTGCAAGCACTGATGCATGCGTTGTATGCCTCGGGAAGATCACGACTGCAAGAGATCGGGTCTGACTATGTTAGCTAGGAGGCATTGGTGGAGCGAGAAACCGAGTCCTGGCACGTTCTACATGCCAAGGCCCCCTCAGAATCCCTCCGACACTCATTAGACCATGAGACCTGTCTGCATTCGCATGGAGTCCTCCGGCATGCGGCTCCAGCAGGCCAGGGCCAGTCGCCAATTCGCCCCTGACTTGCAGGCATCAATGGCCGCATTGTGGCCTTGGGGAGTAGATCTCAATGGGCGCGTCTTCAGGCATATCATTTGCATGTCCATACATGTCGGCATCATCCACCGGACCACACTGTGAACCGGCCCACACAGCTTGAGACGAGCGGCTGACTACATCACGAACGACAGCCTTGGAAGGTGAGATGTTGACACGGCTACTTCCTGATCTGAGGAAGAACGGCTGACCCCTTGCCACAGTCGGTGAGACCTGCTTCGACATCCGCCGGGCGGCTGCTTCGGGCATGCCCGCGAAGAGTCCTACAGCCAGCTGCCAGCGCCGAGACCTCGCGCAGGCCGTGATGGCTGCATTGTAGGAAACAGTGTCCGGCCTCAGCTCTGGAACTCTCAGCACTCAAGAGCACCACAACTCCCTAACCACGTTGCCACTGCACCCTTTCACTTGCCGATGCCCACTCCCTCACTCCCTCACCATGACTATGGCCTTGCAGCACTGGCTGCAGTCCAGCTTCGTGAATTGCCGCGAAGACATATCAGCCAGGATTTGCATCGCATGTCGCCATCGTTTGCCTTTCCCGCACGCGGCGATGGCCATGTTGAAGCCTTGCCACTGGGTTCGACGATCTGGTGAGATGCCCAGACACCCATAGACAGAGCTCTGGAAGTTAGGGTCAAGCAAACCAAGCCCGGTAACATGATGTGTCCGGGGCATCACCTTGCTGCAGCATGTGCTGGAGTAGTGTCCTTACTCCACACACACATACACACACATACACACATACACATCCGTGGCAAAGGTTCCTTGGTCAGCCGAGCCACAGCACTTGTTGCCAGTCGCCAGCCCGCTTGGCTGTGTTGATGAGCTCCGGCCACTCCATGGTTTGGGCAGTGAGGTTCAGCATGGTTCCGGTGAGTTCCATCTCATTCCGACGCTTGACAGGCAAAGTGCTGCAGATGTTCACAGTTAGTTCACGGTTTCGCTTCTAATGTTAGCGTTGCCGGTGGCTTCGTTTCATCCTTCCTTCCAGTCGCGCAATGCTCTCTCTCTTTCCTTCTCCTCCCGTAGTTTTCTATGCTGAGGTCTCCTTGCTGCTTTTTGTCATTAGCCTCCTTCCCCGCCACTGAGCAATCCATGCCGAAAACCTTCCCCCTGCGGGCATGCTCCTGCGCCCCCCGTCTACCTGGGCACCTGCCAGTATAGTACATTGTTGGGTCGGGCCTACGGGCAGATGCTGCGCCTCACTCACGTGTTGCGGGTGTGCGGAAAGGCCCGAACATATAGTTCAGGGCTGTTGGGGTTTATAGGGTTATTATAAGGGTTTTTATGGGATTTGTAAAAGGGTTTATATGGGGTTTATACATTCAATGCGAGCTCTCCGGTCTCGAACATCCAGCTGCTTTTGGACACGGCCGACTCATTCCGCCGTGGAGGACCTGTACCCAGAAGTGGCAGAGAGCTCAGGAACCATCAGAACACAACAAGACTTGACATCGACATACCCCAGCACACGCCTTGTATAAACACCCAGTCTTGCAGAAGCCCCTACAACACCCAAGCATCGTATGGCCCAGGCTGCCTCAGAGGACAAGGCCGGCTCGCAGCCTCCCCAGGGTTTTGAGAAGAGTGTGGCTCGAGGCAATGCAGGGTAGAAATCTGATTCGGGGCTCGATGGTTTTACTTCTAGCATCCGCAGAGCAGTGCTTGCCTCTTGGGTACTTGGGTTTGAGAGTCAAGAAAATTAGCTCGCTGTGCCACGGCGGCACCTGTGCCGCGGCGGCACGCGCGCGCGCGCGCGCGCGCGCGCGCGCATGCGCAGGCACGATGTTTCCTGGGTGCCGGACTCTTTCTCCTACATCGGCGCCGGGCACATTTCAGATTACGAGCCATGAGCCTTTGGCGTTTTCGTCCGAAAGTTTTGGCCTCGCACAAGTGCCAAATCGTGATCTGGTCTTATGGTCCAAATCGCGCTGCCTAGGTCCCGTGCACCTTTTTTCAAGCTTACCTCGCCAGGGACACAAATTCTGAGCTCTTGGATGGGTCGGCTTCACGCGTCCATTCTGGCTTTACATGTGGTTCATATTGGAGTGTCTTGGCTCTTGGAAGGCTCCCGAGGTGGTCTTGGAATGCTTCTGATGTGGTCTTAAACTGTTTGGGGGCTTGGCCTCCTTACATGACATACTACGACAGAATTGACAGAAACACTCCATGCAGCGATGGTTCTTTTGCCGCGCAGAGCCACAATGCCACAGATGTCACGGTAGGCTGACAGGACGCTCCGAAGCCGCGTTTGCATGATCTCCTGCTCTTCAGAGCTGGCATCTTGGTTGTGGTCCGGGTGCAGCCTCATTGCCATGCGGCGGAAGGCCCCCTGGGCCTCGCCAAAGCTGCACCCAAGTTCAAGGCCGAGCACGGCCAGCGCGGGCTCAGCGCTTGGGTCTGCGATCACAAACTTCGAGCGCTGGGCAGCCTTGCTGGCCATGCCTGTCTTGGCAAAAAGCTCTTGTTCATCAGGGCTGGCATCGTTTGCGGGGCCGGCCTCTGTTTGCCCGGCAGATTTCACGGATCCACTGCTGAGGTTTCCCGCATGCCTGGCCACCGCGGAGTGCTCCCAGGTGCGGACATCACTGCCCGCGCTGGCGGCATGTTCTGAGGCCTTGCCATCCACTGTTCGCTCAACCCACCAGTTGCGCCACACGGGAAGCCAGCGTGCAACTGCCAAACCGGCCAAGGATGCGGCAGCCGCCACCGTGAAAGCGGCAGGTCCAGCGAGCACCGTCACTTCGGCCAAGTGGGCCACTGCCAAACTTCCCAAGAGCCCAGCTCCGAGGCCCAGAACTGCACCCTTGACCTCGGAATACGTCTGTTCTCCCGATACCTCCCTGTAGCGCCACCTACAAATCGCTTCAAGCGTCTGTCGCCATACTGGGTCGTGAAGACATACGCAGGCAGGTACATGGATCGCACATGGTACTCCAGCACATTGAAGCTAGAGATGGTGGTCCGCTGGACGTGGCTGCACCCAAAGTGCGTCCGGCGCAGCTCCTGCTCCGCCAGCTGTGTCAGCGCAGCCTCCATGCGAGCCATGGCTTCTGCCCTTGTGCCCTCCACTGTCATACGGAAGGGATCCAGGGTCGGCTCTTCCTTAATGTTCAGGGCTGCGGCGTTGAAGTGTACAGCTTGGGATGCAACGTGACCTTTGACGGCATCCAGGAGTCCTTCTGAATACCGGAAGTCTGAATAGATCTGCATGTTCGAATCTCCGCCTTTTCCATCAAAGCTCACTCGATCCAAGGAACCTCGCACCCAAACGTAGTCGGTATGCGATTGGGTTGTCGTCTTTCCATCACTTCCGGTGACGGAAAACGTTCGTGTGTACCCGACCTGGCCAGTGTACTTTGCACTTGCCACGGCATTCACTACCCGAAATGGCAGGAACACGGCACGCACGCCGCAGTCAGGCCGCCAGGCGACAAGAGCCGTTGAGTTGGCGGCCCCCTGTTCGCTGGACAAGGGTGCCATCCATCGGCCCTGCTCATGCTGTGCTAAGTACCTCAAAGCATCCTCCTCTCTCAGCTGGAAGGGCACCACGTGAAGCTTCGGAGCCTTTGGTCGCTTCTGCCTGCGCGTGGAGACACCACGCACTTGGCTGCTCCCAGAAGCCGTGTGACGCCAGTCGCGATGGGGCTCGGTGTCATTTTGGAATGCTGGAGGCCTCTTCGTGACAGGTGGAGACACAAGCCGAAAGCCCGCGCAGAGCGATCTGCAGTCACCACGATGTGCATTCGCAATGGAAGATTGCAGTCTTGCAGCTTTCTGCACCACCCTACCTCCAAAACTCATGAATGAGGGCATGCTGAGCATGAAAGGTCTCTGCGCAGGAGTTTGCAAAAAACACTCCATGCAACAGCGCCTACACCTGGGTCATCCGCAGGGGCAATGCTGCGATGCTGCTTGGACAAGAAGCCATGGTTAACGAGCCTGGGCAGCCGCGCATGCCGCGCGGCGTCATCGGTCAGGCGGGCCAGATCCTGCACTGCCGAGGCATGGCCCCATGCTTCGCAATTGCAATAACCCTCAGAGCCCTTCAGAAAGCCACTATCAGGCACTCATGCAGAAAACAACCGAAACCCTTCGTCCACGTAGCCTGCGCCTTCATGAGGCTCCCACCCCTCAGGTCGAAGCTATCTTTCCAACATGCGCTGCAGACGAAGCCCTGAAGTCATGCTTGAGAATCAGATGCAGCGCCGTAGGAGGGATCCTCAGACACGACCGCTGACCTCCCAACCTCCGAGCAATACCTACGCGGATGCTCCCTGGGGCGCTGCAGACAGATGCTTCTAGACAGTTGCCAGAAGCAGCCGCAAACAGGAGCGTGCACATCATGCGTAGCACCAGCATATGAATCAACGAGGCGAAGATGCGAGCGCATGTGAACGCCTGTAAATGAACCTGCACACGCATGTGAACGCCAGGTCTGCGGGGGAGCAAGGGATGACTTGACATGCCTTCGGCCCCAAGCCACCCAAGATAGCTATCACAGTGACAATCTGGGCCGGGACAGGTTGCTAGCTTTGTGCAACTCAAGGCCTACTTCGCCCCACGTCTCTCAGTCCATCTCGTTCACCGCCACCGAGAGGAAGGCACCTGCAGAAGTTCGGGGCAGCTGTTGGGGCTCGCCTCGCCTGTGATGCCAACTCGCCAGTTGGCATCACTGTACCCTGGCCGCGGACGAACGAACCGTTGTAAGGCCGTTTTGCAAATCGTAAGATGAGGAAGTGACGTACCGACAAACTCGAACAAACTGCCGCTTCTCCGACTCAGATGGGATGCTTGCAGGAAGCTCACATGCTTCTGGAGCTTGCTGGGGCACGAGACAGCGCAAGATAGTGCAAGTGACACGTTGGAGTCCGGGGCAGCGCCTTTTTTCTTCTTGCCCGGCATGGCCTCAGGCACAACTTCCGGCTTTCGATTCGCAGATCTTGGAGGGAAAAAAAAAAAGGGCACACATGCAGACGCCAGGCCCAGCAACCTTGCCCTTCTCGTCGACCAGCTTGAGGGTTCCTGGAGCCAAAACACAGACGCACACTGCAGTGCGAGGGGCCAAGGGCTTCTGGTGGAGAGACACAGTTTTTTGGCAAGAGCCGCCGTAGATGAAGCCGAGGAGCCCTTGAAGTCCTGGAGGATGTCCTAGGAGAGGCATCCATTCACTCGACGTGGAGGGCGCATGCAGAGCGCAGCAATGCGCAGCATGTGTCTCCATTTTTATCAGCCTAGGCGCGTCGAAGCGCAGCGTGCATTTCCCAAGGAAGTCATCGGACTTGCCTGGGTCTTCATCATACACGGTAAAGTCGAGCGAGTCCTCGGCTCATGCAGTTGCCATATCAGTGGCCCCCACGTCCTAACCGCCCTTTGCCTCTGCACCTGCGACTCCGGCAAGGGACCCCATGCTGAAGCTTGATCTTTTCCACATGGCTCCACTTGACTTCCTCCGCTCCTCAGGGCTCCATGGGGCTCCAAAGCCCTGGCAAACGTGTCTCCCGTTGCACAGCTGCTGCAAGCAAGTTCCCATGGAGATCCATGAAAAACACAGCCCAGGTGCGACTGTTCGAGAGCGTTGCCGTGCGGAACTCCCCGCTGCCCTGGCTGGCTCTGGGGTCATTGCGGCATCTGAAACTCGCGTCGTACAGTCATACACATGACAGGGATGGGACTGCGGCTTGTGCTTGGGCAGCCCTTTTTGTCAAGCCACTGCTCATGCCTTCTAGTCATCTCCCCGCAGCACAGAAAGATGAAAGGCTGAAGGACTACGTCGACTGCGCAGGCACTTTGGCATGCGGCTATTCTTCCGCTGCTGGTGGCAGGAAGTTTGTGGAGACCTTGGCGAACAGGTGCTCGCCATAGATGAGGGCTCCACCTTCGAGACCGCGTCGCAAGGGCACAGTGCTTGCCACCTGCGATTCCAAAAGATCCGCAGACTGCAAGTCTGGCACGTCCAGCGCCCGGATTACCTGCTCTTGCCAGGTCCACCGTCTTTGCTCAGGCTTTTTGCTGCAGCATGTCCTTCCAATTATGCGCTCGATTAATCCATGCTTGCCAAGCCACCGCGTCGAAATTCGGCTCATGGAAGTATGCGATGGAAGTCCTGCAATGCCAAGCACTGCACCTGCATATACCTGCATGCAATATCTTTCTCCGATGCGCTCTTCAATGCGAAACACTGCAAAGGCAAAGGCCGTCCGAAAATCTCGGGTCGTCTGGCGGACACGGTGCCGCGTAGCCACGTAGCGCCCTTTGGTCCACACACCTTGCGATTCTGTCTGTGACAGCCACAGAGTGACGTGCTAGAGGGCCCCTCGACCAAAACACTACGGGGTCATGGAGCAAAACCCTTTCAACAATCCCAGGTCAGAGCTGCCCTGACAGCACGTTGGACTTCACAACCACCTTACAAAATCTGCAAGACCAAACAAGGCTGGCAAAGCGAGAGGCTCAGCATATCACCCAAGTTGATGACGAAGGCCCCGGGTCGCGGTTGCACCTTTCGCCAGGTGCCATCCGGGTATCGCACCTCCAGGGCATCGGGCGTCTCATCCTGGCAAGGGGAATGTGACAAATGCTATACATACAGGACCCTTGCAGCAGAAAGGGGGGAGGTGCAGGGGTTCCGGATTGCCTGGCAAAGGATCGTCCAGCAGCCGTAGTCTGAGTGCTCACCGCAGGAGAGCCCGACCTCTGCTCCCTCCGCAAGTGCTGGGTAGCCGATCACACGAGCACACCAGAAGCTTTGGTTGGTGAGGGCCCGGAAATAGGATTCCGGCAAACTCAGGGCCACCGCCATCGCCTCCGGAAGACGCGAATCATGCTGCTCCACGCACTGCGCAGGCATATCTAGCCGAGCGGCATCCATCAAGCCATCGCCAACCCGGCGCATCTGCGCAAAGTAGGTTTCCGCGTGGCGCCGGAACCCAGCAGGCTTGTCCGGCCAGAGGTTGCGTCCGTGCACGAAGCCACGGACCTCCGCTAGCTTGCTCTCGTGCATATTTGCCGGCCACCCGGCAAATCTGCCCAGCTCCACCTTGTCGGGCCCAGGCTCCGCGTAGAAGTCAATGGCTTCATGCCAGTCGCGCTTTTGCAGCGTCACGTTCTCCCCCAACCTGCAGGGAGCTGGCGATGTCTGGGCGATATTCCTTCTGCGCAGCGTCTCACCCTTTGCGAGTAGGAAGCACACACACACAAACACACAAACACACCAGGCCTCTGGTAGCCACGGCCGGTCATGGACTGTGCTTCGAGAGCTATCGCCTCCTGAATTGCAAGTCTTCAAGAGGCCCAGCACTCACTCGTCATCAATGGACCACAGAGTAGACTCAGAGTAGAGACTGCTCCTTGGAAGCGGCCGGAAGGCTGAAGAACTCCTTCGCCAGGCCGTGCATTTGCTGCGGGCTTTCGGCTGGCACACCATGCCCCTCCAGGTAGAAGAACCCGACGTCACCTTGCAGCGCAGGCTCCATATCTCGGAGGTCTTCTCCGAATTCTAGGAAATCAAGCAAAACCCAAGATAACACTGCTGCACAACACAACATCATCCACAAGCCTTCACTCTCACCACGTCCTGGATCCCAAACCAGTGAGACGACGCACCATCAGTACCGGTGGCGACCCCAAACAGCATGAATGCAAAGACTTGGGAGGCACTACCCCCCAACCTTTGCTGTGTTTGGGAATTCTCACAAAAAAGAAGTAGGAACCCGAAAGAATGCGAGGCACGGCAGGCATCGTCCAGGCACCGCGCTGCTTCGGCGCGCAGGTGCGGACTGCCCGGATGACCCTGGTCTTCAGAACCATTGGGATGCACAGGCATGTGCAGGGGAACTTATAGTTAAGTGAAGCCAAAGAAAGGTACAGCTTAAGAGAATTCAGGAGTACCTGTGGTTGAGGGTCTATGGCCAAATGCATGACAGCTTCGTTCCAAGAAAGAAAATCCATTCAACATGAACTGGGCCTGCTCCAGGAAAGGTGCAAGATTGACCACCGGCAGCGAAGAGAACTTGCGGCTGGAGGTACCTCAGGGAATGAGGGGAAGCGAGGGAAGCAAGGAGGAATCCTGAGGACACCCTGATCGAAGGATGTTCCTTATTGTTTGTTAGTTTGCGCTGTTCTGTTTTGTTTTGTTTTTTGCTTTGTTTTGCTTTGCTTTTTTGTTTTGTTTGTTTCTTGTTCCTTTTTGGCCGTTGCAGCGAACACATGCGGGTGCCATCTTCGGGAAGCTTCCCCTACTGTGCTGCCCCCGCCTGCACGTAAAAGCCAATGGCAGGGCCGATGCAAGGCCGACATGGACGATGCAGGGCAGACTCACAAAGCTTCAGTCAGCATTGTAGTGTAGGGCTAAGGAACGGGGTCCAGGGGTTGGGGGGCAAAAGCACGGCAAAGGTGTGGTTTTTATCTGTTGCCAGTCCGCATGGAGGGTGTGCTTGAAGCATCGTGTAGCGGGCGCGGAATGCATAAGTGGAGCTGACCTCATGCATGCCCTCCTCAAAGCTCCGGAACAGCCGAATGTCCCTGAACATCCTGGCACAAGAACCTGCCAGGCATGCCTTGCCCGAGACGGTGCACTTCACATACGGGTCGGACGTGCCCGACAACCAATCCTGAGGTGTGAAAGTTGTGGAACTTTCACTGTGGTCTCGAAATGTCTCGAGGTTAGCATGATTCTTGATAATTGTTAGCAGCTCTCCTACGTTCTCTGGAAGAACCAGGATCCTCCAACTTTTCCTGCCGAGCCACCGCATCACGTAGCCCCTTGGCTGCCACCACAGTAATCTCCACCGTGTATTCCTGAACAGGTCAAGCCCTCCGCTTCAGGAAAGATGCCCAAATCGGTACATCCCAAATCCACCCCTTGTCAGCAAACCCTGGCAGAAACATCCTGGAGCATCCCCAAAAAGTTCCCTATTGAGCCCTTCGAAGGCCTCCTTTGGCTTGGCAGGCTCGGCCACCTGTGGACAAGAAGGAACACACAAAATACACACACACAACACAGAAAGTAGATGTTATTGACCATGAGTTGTTCCGAAGATAGACTATGTTCATTCATGATAGAGTTTCATAGACGAAGACAGCTTCGTGAATCTGTGAAGCAGGGGGACCAGAACCAGATTCGGCATGAAACACCCTCGGTTTCACTCGAAAATGCTGTTTTGCAAAGAGCCCAGTGCATGAACAACATGTCGAATGATGAGAGAAGCACCTACTAGCCTCTTTGCGCGTCGTCCCGGTCAGTGTGTGTGTACCCTTGTTTGACAGGCAGCTAGAAATCAGATGGCAGGTTGGGAATATGGCCTTGTAGCAGCGAACTGGGATTCTATCTGTGTAGGGGGTCTAACGGGCCAAGGGTGGCTTGGGCTTAGGGCTACGGTAGATTTCGGAGGCTCGGCCTGGAGAACCGCAAGAGCCCGAGCAAAGACAGCCCTCTCGAACC
Source organism: Symbiodinium natans (assembly GCA_905221605.1). Taxonomy (NCBI): domain Eukaryota; class Dinophyceae; order Suessiales; family Symbiodiniaceae; genus Symbiodinium; species Symbiodinium natans. Next base: position 1,391,117 of record CAJNDS010002102.1, read on the forward strand.
AAACTCCGCTGTCACGTCTTCAAAGCCGAAACCGCACCCATACTAACAAACAACTGCTTCGCTGCGGGGCACATGGCGCGCATCTCTCAGAGGTAGTCGGCAACAACAACGGATGCAACCGTGAGCTAGGACAGACTATGCCGAATGCCCTGTCGGTTGCATCCTTGTGCATTTCTGGGCTCTTGTGGCCGTGCCACGGAACTTAGCCGGGCGACTGGGTCTTGGGTCTGCCAGGGCACAGCAAAGAGCCGACTCGCCATTGTCCCTCAAAAAATCTGCGTCTTCCCCCTGACATGTACCCAAGCTGCAGTAAGAAAACACAGGTAAAGGGCCTGGGCAGATCATTGCTGCCGAAGCAGGTCGAGGACGCAGGGTGTCTACCAGCGTGATCATACGTCTACAGTAGAAGTCTTAGAGGAGTTCATAATTCAAACTCCACCGACTACACATTACACATGCCACTGCAAGGGGGGCCGCACGGGGCGACGCCCAATCGCGAGGCAGCTAGGCTTGCAAAAGCATGCTGCCTCAAGCGACTGTGGCAAGAGCTATTATTCAGTGGCCGCGCGGCACACAGTCGAATTCTACCGGAAAGCAGGAGTGCGTTGTGTAGTCAAAGATGCTCATGCGCAATAAGCTCCAGCTAGTTCCATCACACGGTGACGCACCCCTGAGAGAGCGTTCGACTCTTGGTCCGGTGGTCTGGTGGGCTAGCACGCCCGGCCAATTTTTGCGTGCATCGCTGGCTTGGAAGCCAAAAGAACCTCCAAAATGGGCTACAATTGGGTTACGAAGGTCCCTGAATCTCCAAGTACCCTTCTCACCGCGCACGAAGTCTCCCATGAGCCTCACCATCGCCAAGTGGAAGCCTTATCTAAATCGTTCGGAGTATTTCGGTAGTTTATTAATGTCGCCATTCAAAACCGTTTTGGATAAAAACTACAATATACACGCAGTCTGGACATTACAACAACCCTGGAAAAGATATACTTTCTAGGTATAAGTAGCTACAATAGGAACCCAGAACCAGAACAGTATAGTACTCCAAACCCAGACAATTATGCCTAATATGCAGTGCTAAGATTGCAGCGTGAGAAGCAATTCCAGGTTTCCTGCCGGAAGTCCGGGAGGCATTGAATCCTGCGGTAGGACTGGCAAGGGCTCTGGAATCACGTACGACTGCGCCTCTCGAATGCCTCTTGGCAAGGACTTGCGGGCATCTCGATGTGCCGCTTCTGGCTGCTGCGGGGCTGACATCCGTGGCTTATTCATCTTTGCTCTTTGGCTGCACCTCTTGCGCTGCGCGCGCGCTCGCGCGAGCGCCTGCTCCCGGAGCTGCTTGCTCTTCGAGAGGTGGGTAAGGTGGCAGTAGGCGCACTCACGATCTGCACGGCAGCCAATGAATGAGAAGCAGTAGAACGCGCAGGGCTTGCACTTGCTGGGATGTCCGGTGCTGCTTTTGCCATACGTGCGGAGATGCACTCCAGAGCCGTGCCTTCAGCAACGAGGGCTCATGGGACTCCCCACCTGAAAGCCAAAATCTCCTGCGGGTTTAGCCAACCAGTCATCTCGGGCAAAAAGGTGCCCGTTTTCTGCAGGCTTAACATGGCTTGCAAACAAACCTATACTTTACAACCTCCCCTAAACCCTGAACCCAGTCATTCTCAAGCCTTTTGCTCCAACCTCAACCCCGACATTCTTAAGACTCGACTCTCGTTTTGGCCCCTTGGCCCCTTAGTCCCCTGGCCTTGGCTTTGGCCTTGGGCTTGGGCGTGGGCCCAGCCCGAAGGGCCGGAGCTTCTGCCGGCGCGCCTCGAGAGCTCACGCCTATGTCGCACGTGTGTTTGGGGAGCCCATCAAAATTAGTTGACGAACATCGTCAAGGCCCACACCTTGACGTAAAGACCTGTCTGCAAGCCAAGGCACCAAACCTCCCTGCCTTTGCAACACCGCTTGGCGCCAGCGCTGCCCTGGGCACATGACAGCACGTGGATGTCGGGACAAAGAGAACTGGTTGTTTCCAACCAACTGCAGTCATGCCGTGACGCCGAGGTGCCGCTTTCGGTAGCCCAGTTCCTGCTTCCCGCAGGAAAAGATGCTAAAACAAACCAAGCGCTTCATGGAAACAAGGGCCTCGTCCAGCTCAACTACAAGAGGCACCCCGGGAAGGATTTCATATTCCAGCGCCTGCCGGATGCAAGTCGATCCGACGGATATGGCCCCAAGCCAGCCCAACTCCATACGGAAGCGCCTCCGCATCAGTGTCATCCTCAAGGGCCTGGCAAATGGCCTCAGGAAGGCCGTAAAGTATGAAGGAAGTCCACTTTTGTCCACCGCCGAATCCAAGTGCTTGCAATGACTTCGGGATTTTCTGCCCAGCGGCGCGGACGGAACCTTCATGTGCCACAACCAGTGGTGTTTTGCCACTCAGAATGCAAGGCGCGATTGCATCCTCAGGCCATCTCAGCACAAAGTGCATAAAGTGCCAGAACGCAGAAACAGCGCCAACTTTAAAGCCACGGATCGTGCCAGAAAGGAAGGGCGCGGCCAACAACCATCCTTTCAGCTCACTATTGCCCACTTAGCGCATGCCAACTGCACAAACCTGTCCAGTTGCTGCCCGAATCTGTCTGCCGAGGCACTGCATCGACTCAGAAGCAGGCTGCGCGCTCGACGGGACACCCCTGCCATTGCAACATTGGAATAGCGACAACCGTTCTCACTGATGCCTCCCGTGAAAAAACGATACTGACACTCCCTCGTCTAGAACACGTACATAGCAGGGCCTTCGTTGCAACTTGGCTCTCGTTTGTGGCAGTTGCTGCTTCAGCCACTGCCACTAAGAACTCGCAATTTGCAATACATTGTTCCAGTCCGTGCTGGAGATCGAGACACTAAGTAATGGTAAACCAACCGCATCTGGACGCCCACCCTGAGATGCTAGCCGGTCCTGTACAAGGAGTCGTTACAGGGATGCTCGGCGTCGGCACGTCCGACAGCTGGAGGGGCGACCTGGACGATTGCATCGTCAGGGATCACGGATGTTCGGAAGAACAGAACTGCTTGACACAGCGATGATCAACGAAGCACTTCGCCACGCACCTTGACGTCCACTCCCGCTGGCATTCCCTTGCCCTGGTACGCTCCCCAGTGGCGGTCGTTGAGCCGGAAGTGCTGGAAATGCCTTGGGCTGATACGCAAAAAAGGGGGGAGCTGAGCAGGCTCGACTTGAGTCTTGCTGCACTTCAAAAACTGGCTTCGCCATATGCCCTCTGCGAAGCAGCCTGGCTCTGAACAGAAAAGTGAAAGTCACCCGGCAGCCGAGCTGCGGCACGGCCACGCGATCGCCCTGCATCAGGGCCAACCATCCGGTGCAAATGGCCTCTTCAGGATTTGGAAAGGAAGAAGTGTTCATTGCTTTCACGGCTGCCTCTGTCAGAACTCTTGCCGCAGGGGCAAACCCTGCAGCGGCCTGTTTCTGAACAGAAGTGAACAGCACATCGAAGTTGAAACCGGCATCTGTCCTTGGTGAAGTGTTGGCTCATCCAAACTATATGGCAGCACTCTTCCGCAGAGTTGTAAAGACAAGCTGAAGACGAGTTGCAGGAGCTTGCCAGCCTCTGAAGACAGCTGATGTGTGAACCCTACCAGCATTTTCCAAAATCCCGCAGGCAGTAACCCCTGGCGTGCCTGCTGAGCTTGCTCTTTTCCTTTGGCGGTTAGCCCGTCTTGGGCCCAGCCAGTACACATGCCCTCGGCTGCCGCATGCTGCTGTGCATTGCCTTTTGTTTCAGATTCCGAACACTCTTCGCGGGTGCTGCGCCCAAGTCCGGCACATTTGCTTGCGACTCTGTCTCTGCACAGGGCAGCAAGACCTTGGAAGCTGTGAACGGAAAAGGGTGCGGATACAGCGCGCTACAGCATCACGATGGGCGACCAGAAACGTAAATGCAAACCAGGTGTTGCGGTCAAGCGGCCACCTTCCGCACTGCCATGGCCACTTTCGGACCAAACACAGATACGCAACTCTGAAGCCGAGACACCACACAAAGCAATCATGCGCATGCACGGGCGGAGAGTAGCCTGAAATACACAAAAATGCACCAAGACCACGCGATCAGCTTAAGTCTGAAGCCCTTAGCTGCGGCATAGCATGGTCCTCCTGACTGCCAAATGGGGGGAAGCCTCGTCGACAGGAGGCAAGTAGACGCCAAATCTTTGGGATACTGCAAGTATTCAGCGCGAGCAAAAACAACAGACTCCTGAGACAACCCCTGCATCTTGCAAGAGAGGGTCCATCCGAGGATTGCGATCGGGCAGTCAATGGCGCAGGCGACGTCACGCCATGGCACCGGGATAACTGAAAAAGGTTTGGATTCGATTTTTGGGTGCTGTTTGTTTGAGCGTGCGGCTTCCAAGCTGTGAAGCCGCTGGGGGAGGCTGGGAGCGTGGGGAGTAGCAGAGGCCCGGGTCGAGTCAGTAGGCAGATCCGGTGTGCTGCCTGCTCTCTGTAAGATCAAAGGCTCCAGCGGGAGGTGTCTCTGCGCACACACCTACATACAGTTACATACACCAAGCCCCACAAATTTGCTGCAGCCTCTCATTCGCCCATTCATCCCTGCAAAACATCGTGCAATATTCACACATACATACATATATATATATGTATATATTCCTTCACCGCTGCATTCCAGGGTTGGTGGCCAGGCCAGGCCTCGCCCACTTCGTCCAGCACCTTCCCGGGAATCAGAGAAGGCACACAGGGAAGCTGCATGGGGAAGATTGGACCAGGACCTCCACGCCGTCGTGCAACATCACCAGGAGCTGCCCAAAGGCTTCCACAAAGGGGTGGCGAGATACAATGCCTGAGGATCCCGCATGGCTGTTTCAAGCGACCCTAAGGCACAGGGCTTGCGTGGAAGATTAAAGCGCTCAATGTTGCTAAATCCTCGTGTTGCATCACTACTTCCGTGCGGCGTTCCTTGCGGCGTTCCTCCAGCGAAGCCCGGCTTGCAATCGCTTGCATCACTGGGTCTCCGACAGTATGCCAGGCAGCGCCCCCCCTGCGCCAGACTAAAGTGCCCCATGCCTATGGCCTGCGTACTCTGACGTGTGGGCAGCCTCAATGAAGCGAACTGCGGTGCAGTACAGGAAGTCCTGCGCAGGAGTTGCTCCAGTCTGGCCCGCCCTCAGCGACATCAAAGCCTGAAGCCTCACCGTTTCCTCTTTTCACCCTCGCTGTGCCGTCATCGATCTCCTCCAGAAGGCGGCGACTACATGCTGCGACCGAGCCTTCCGTTTGCAAATCCTGTCCTCGTCCTAGTACCCCAGGCCTGCGGTACTAGCTTACTAGGAAGCCCGTGCAGGCACCGTCGGTTCCCGACCGGCACCAGAAAAACGAGCCGCACAAATACATAGCATCAGCGGGTTAAGATTCAGGGCCTCTTTGGAAAAAACCGCATCTAGCAGACGAGACTCTTTAACTGCAGGAATGTCAGCACAGGCATCAAGAGCACACTGCCGGGAAGCTAAAAAGATGTTCAGGAGAGTCTCGAAGCGGTTGCAGACGTGGGTACGGAATGGCCAGGAGTGATACACATCAAAACATCCCCCCCCAATTCACAGCGACGGTACCGATACGAAGGAGTGAATGCAAAGGAGTGAAAATACATACTATTCAACCCTGCCATGTTGGGGCGCTGGTATGGTCAGGCTATAAACAAACTACTGCGGGCTCAAAGAACTAAAAGCAGGCAGATCCAGGGGGGTCACAGGTCCCAGGCATGCCTTCACAAACAGCCCGCAGGGTCCCCCGTCTCATCACATGTGCGAGAGGACCACATTGATCACTCATTGATCCACTGTCCCGAATGCTTTGGTAGCTTGGTGTCTTCAAAATCGTTCAAAGCCAGAACGCTTCGCTCTTGGGGCTCGTGGGCTCGCTGAGCTCATCCGGCTGGAGATCGTCAGGCAAGGTCGATGGTGTTGAGGTGTCCTTGGAGGTGTCCTTCCAGTCCTTCGGCTCGACCTGCGCGGGCAACGACAAGCCTGGAGGGGCCCCATAGTTGATGCCGGAGGCCGGGTAGTTCGTCACCGGGGCCACCTCCGCGCAAAGCCCTTTTGGCAAAGGTGGCATGGCGAGCGTGGGAACAACGAGCCCATCCAAGCTCTGCTTCAAATTGCGAGCAGGCGTGTATCCGTGCACGCGCCCCGACGTACTTCCCCAGGGGCCGATGTCACCGAAGGGGCTCAGAGGGCTGCAAGGGCTGCGAGGGCTCAGCGGAGCGGTCAGTGCACTGCGGGGGCTGAGAGGCGCCATCGGGCTGAGATTCCCGACCTGGTTGCAGAACATATCGACAGGAATGTCCATGCAGCAAGCTATCCCTCCGCTACACAGACCCAAATACGAAGTGCATTTTGGCAACTGCCCACCTTGATCTTCATGGGTTCCAGCTTGTCCTCGCGCTTCTCGGACTTGGGAACACTGCGCAGCTCTGCCTTGCCGTGGGCAAACTTGCAATCATCACCTTTCTTGCAGCGGCCCTTGGACGAGAACTGGAAGCAAAGGCGCGTGGCAACCAAGTCTGGCTGGTTGCGCAACTCAATCTCGGAGTGTGCAAAGTTGCAATCCTTGCCCAGCTTGCAACGGTTGGAGCTCCAATACTTGCAGATCCTGGTGTACTTCAGGGAGTCGCGAACCTGCGGTGTGCTCATTGCTTCGGAGTCAGCGAGGCGTCCTACACAAGCAAACACCAACCTCGAGACAAACTGCCAGACCGCCAATGAAGAGAAAGAGGGATGCAGCTCAAGTGTGCGCCGGCAGGACATGCGGAACGTGTCGTTCAATCAGGTACACCTGCTGCAGCCAGGAACCCAGTTGAGGCCGTTTTCCTGTCAGCCCGCGAGCCTGTACACTCCCATCGGGCCACACTTTGCAGTGTCACACGGCCTTGACAGCCCGAATGCCTCATGCATCCTCCGTCTCAGACGTGCAACAGTTCCTCGGGCCTAGGCCCACATGGATCTGCATAGATCTGCACAGCGTCAGCTGGGCCCGTGCTACAGTGGCCAACCACAAAAGAAGCGCACGAGTAGAAGACTAGCAGTGCTTGCTACGAGAGAAGAACGTTGGCCAGAGCCCATGAAAGGCGGCAGCTTGCCTGATGCTGATTCCTTAACCAACATGCGGCAGGTGGAAAAGCAGACCCATGATAACCAAAACAAAACGGTGGAGAACCAAAACAAAACGGTGGAGACTCAGCTCCCTGTCTTTGCAGTGTCCAAAAGTGGAGACACTGAGTGTCAGCGTCTCGCAGTTTGCTTCGAATGCTCTCCGTGCGATTAAACGTGAGCGCTGTCCATAGAAAGCCTTCACAAGAAAATACAGACATCTCTATTTATCTCGACCTCCACGCTGTACATGGGAGGGACCACTAGGAGCAGGTCGTGCGGCTCAGAGGCTCCGTGGGCTTGAGGGCCTTGAGGGCTCACTTGGCTCTGAGGCTGCTCGGCTCGGGCTGGCAGTGGAACATTCCGAATGCTCCACGTTGATCGCAAGATGGGACAGGCCGGGAGGTGGAGGCAGGCCCGGCGGGGCCCGGAACATCGAAACCTGCACGATCTTGCGTGGGGATGCCTCCGGGCTGGTCACTGAGAGGCTCAGCTTGCCGACCTGGATCTTCATTGGCTCCAACTCCTTACGCTTCTCGGTCTTGGGGACACTGCGCAGCTCTGCCTTGCCGTGGGCAAACTTGCAATCCTCGCCGTTCTTGCAGCGGCCCTTGGACGAGAACTGGAAGCAAAGGCGAGTGGCGACCAAGTCCGGCTGGTCCCGCAACTGAAGCTCGGAGTGTGCAAAGTTGCAGTCCTTGCCCATCTTGCAACGGTTGGAGCTCCAATACTTGCAGATCCTGGTGTACTTCAGGGAGTCGCGAACCTGAGGCGTGGTCATGGCTCTACCTTTCCCAGATTGGAGGAGTGCTCACTAGTGGCCTTGATTGAGACTCTCAACGTGGCTGCAGCAAGCCGTTTGCGTGCGAGATGGCAGGGCTCATTCTCCTACACTGTGTCAGAGCAGCTGTGGGATGCCCTGGGTCCTTTGATGTTGCACACAGCACCCACACAACTAAAGACATTCAACATTCACAGGAAATTCACAGAAACTCACATTGGCACAATTGCAAAACACTCGGTCCGTTGGGTCCGCACTCAGGTGGGACCGGCTTTCGGCCTGACGTTCCATGTACTTTATGAGGTTTCCTTCGACACAGTGGCGCGCCAGGACATATCCGCGCCTCGTCCTCCGGTGGAAGTACCGCCGCGAGCACGGTGAACGCAAAGGGCGTGCGCTCCTGGACCTCCAGCACGCTGCATTGGCGTATGCGCCCCGGGCACATGTTTTCGCTATTTGGCTGCGTGGACATACGTGTTCCCCGGACCGAAGCAGCCTGGGAGGTGCAACAGAAGGAGGCGATGCGCGAGTCCAGCCTCAAGGTGCGAACAGGATCAGCTGAGATGTGCAGCGAAATCACGGCGGACAACGATCTGACTCGCTGCAGTCGAGCGAATCTCCCTAATCTCCTAACCCGAAGTCTGAGCTCGAGGCATCGCCTGCATTTGCTTGGATCTGGCATCCTCTCGCCTGCGATTCGTTGCATCAAAATCGCATGTGAAAACGATCAATCCGGATATGCATGCCACGAGAGAAAGTGCAGACGCAGAGCGACACGCTCAGGATCTTTCAGGGCTGCTGCTGCCCAGACAACTGGTGCCTGTGGTGCCTGTGGTGCCTGTGGTGCCTGTGGTGCCTGTGGTGCCTGTGGTGCACTCTGCTCCGAATGCAGTGCTCCATGTTCAAGTCTAGCTAAAGCCTGCAGGTTCCATCTTGCAAGAGTCCGTGTGCCCAATGAAGTATCGGCTTGCGGGCGGTTTGCGACCCACCTGGCATGTGGCAACCGCTGCGCCACAGCTGGTGAGCCATCCTGCTGGGGCCAAAAAAACGGCTTGGGACTGTGAGGACCCTACGTGTGCCGACTTCGAGAGCTCGATTTGCACGACAATCGAAAGTCAAAAAGGAGAACGAGACCTTCTCTCGAGCCTCCAGCTCACAGGGCGAGGTCGGCGAGTTAATAACATAGAACAGCTCGATCAGTCGTCCTTCCCCAAGCAGATGTCTAGGCATACTAAGCATCAGCAAGCAACGATCCCTAGCTGTCCAAAGCTCTCCTTGCCCACACTTGAGGGTGCTGGCCCTCTTCGGAGCTTGCAGAAGGCCCCGCACCGGGACCTCAAACGAAAGCGTGTCACACTTTGCTCACGGGAAAGTGAAAGTGGCTAGAGAGGCTTGCTCTTCCGACTGGAGGATACTGGAGGCCAGGCGGCCACCGGGCTCAGGCCACGGCGGTGCGCGCACGCAGGCAGCGGCGAGGATGCTCCTCCAATCTGGCTCAATGAACCTAAGCCTCCCACAGCAGCGAAAGCCACCCCCTAGCTGCGCAAAACAAAAATCTACAAAAGTCCTCAGACGGCTCCGGTTCCGACCAGGGCCTCAGTCTCCCCCCCCAATCCCATTTCAGCACCAGTCCGAGGCCTCGGGTTTTCCCACAAGGTCTCTGATGAGGCCTCGGAGGCATCTCCCCTCTCTGTGAATTCCATAGAGAAGCCCCTGCAAAGACCTCTCAGTCTCCAAGACCTCTGCTTCTCACGGATGAGGACTTCCCCCAACTCCTACGCTACAGAACTTCCAGCCGACGCTGTGCACCTTGTAGTTCAAACGCCCATCTCCTACCATTCTCTACCATTCAAGCTAAAACTTTTCTGCGAGAGGTTGGTGCCTCCAAGAACTAGAATCCTGGGTCTTGTTGGCCCTTTGGGCCACACTCGACCGGTGAAACGAGCGCACCCAGCACAAGTCCGTCTCTGCGATGGGCACCGGATTTTGGGCACCACCACCAGCTTGAGTTTTGTCGCCATGTGAACCAATACTCCATGAAGCTTGTGGGGTCAACACTGCGTGCCGCACACTGCACGGCATTTGAAACTTCAGGAAAATCAGGAGTTTCACAGCCTGGCGCCTAGGATGGGCTTAAGCGGCTTCGGGCTCCCTGGCCCGAGCGGCCTTAGCGCACTGCCAGGTGAGAGCCAACTCCAAGGACCCCGAAGCGCCGGGATTGGCTTCTCGAGGCCCGTGACTTTGTGTGGACTTCAGCGACGTCGGCAAACTTCGGCATACTTCGGCATACTTCGGCTACTCGCGGTCCCCTCTGCCAAAGCGCGTCATGAGTACCCAAAACTAAAAAAACGAAGCGGATGCTCTTTGGCACACTGGACATTTGGCAAGCTGACAGGCACTAGACTCACTAGACAAAGCCCACCTCTGCCACCAGTTCTGGAAAGAGAATGGCCACAAGCCCTGATTTCTTTGCTTTGCCCACTCTGTCTGAATGTGTCTGAATGGGCTGCAGTCATAGGGAGAGTTGCACTTTGTCACCGACATCCTCAGCCGCGCCCTCCTCGCCTTGTCATGGAGACACGAGGGGAGAAGGCAGAGGCAAATGTAGAGACAAAAGCAGGCAACCAGCGGCAAAGAGCAACAGGCTGCGGCCTTCATCCACTGGCTGCAACGTCAAGCTGCCGCTCATAAGGCCCACTTCCGTGTTCGATTGGCTTCTTATTTGCCTGGTGCAAGACTGCCAACAATTCTACCGACTGAAAGTGGAGGTGTCGCTGCAACAGACCTACCTCACACCACTGCGGTTCACGATTTTCATGCATGACGATGACTAGTTCTTCGCGAGCTCTTTTGCAAGGCTTCACTGCGGCCAGTCCACAATCATGGCCGCCTGTCTTATACCTGGGATTCAACTATATACAGTGGCTGCTGCTGGTGCCGCCCATGGTATCTGACACCCACTGTAGGGGGCAAAGGGCACAGACTCCCAGGCATGTACAAAACCACATGAGATTCTGCCTACACTCCGTCATCTTTATACCGCCAGTCATCAAAGTTCTCCTCATCGTGCAGGGCATACTGCCCATACTGTCCAGGCGTAGCTTGCAAGTCCTCGTGGCCGAATGTCTGTCAACAAAACATATGGGATTTGTCTTCCACCGGAAGACAGTGGGATAAGGATTACTAAGAATACTACGTATCAGTTGCTGTCTCCGGGTGAATATAGAGACTTGAGGAAACAGGCTCCGTGGCCATCAGAGCTCACATGCAAGCAGTGCCTCAAGCTTGGCATTCTGTGGGGGCTGCCAATGCCTGCAATGGGCAAGGGGGTACTTGCCAACACCACCATCTCACAATTCAAGGAAAGCTGGGCTTTGAAATATTTCCACCTGCAGACCAACGGGCCTCCTTGTGTTCTAAGGTGATTCGCATGCCCTCCACATGGAGTGTTTGGCGCGCCATGTGCTGACCGTGCCTTGTCGTGAGCGTCGGAGCCCACCGAAGGCTCTCCTGCAGGGTGGCAAGCTAAGGGTCCCTGGAGATTGAGATTCGGACAACACGGAACTTTCACGATGGACAGGAAGGCAAGCATGTTCTCATACAGACATCCGCGCATGACAGTTGAAAGGTCCACCTGACTAGGAGGTGTCGGACCAGCGCAACAAGGGAGTAGGACGTAGTAGCAGAATCAAAGAGTGGAATCAGAGAGCAGAGTCCAAAACTCAGTGACAGCGAGGTCCGTGACCAGCAGCTGCTGCGAAGCTGGCTTCGGAGCCGCTCGATGGGGTGCCTCTGAATGCGTTTTGGCCACATGTTTTGGGAGATCATCCAACCCTGCCCATCCCTGCACTGATATAATATAATACACTATAATGTTATAATATAATATAATATAACATAACATAACATAATATAATATAATATAATATACTATAATATAATATAATATAATATAATATAATATATATATATATATACCTATATATATATATGTATATTTATACTTATATTTATTTGTATTTATGTTTATATTTATATTTGTATTTGTATTTATAAGTATATCTATGTTTATATTCATATATATATATATATATATATTTATTTATTTATTTATCTATATTTATTTATTTGTTTATACTTAAAATATAGAAGGAAACTCACCACACTTTTCCTCAAGCGGCCATTCTCGTAAGGAAAGGTGCTCCACTGTCTGCCAGCTTCTTCAGCCAGAGTTTGGGGATGAGAAGGTAAACCAACTTAGGTCTCACTTCAATGTTCAGCTGGCAGGGACAGCAGACAGAGGAGTACCGTGTGGGGTAGCTATCCCAACTGCAAGCCGACAGCTTACAGACATCATCAAAGTGTTCAGTTTCCTTACGTATTTGTCATTTATTTACAGTTTTATATACATATATATTAAAACCTATACATATGGCTGGTCCTCACTGCCCTCTGGCCTTGCGCTCCATCTGCTCGAGCTCTTCGTCTATCGGCGGAGCCATGCCAATCAGCTCCTCAGTGATTGTCATGATAATCACGAGACGTAAGGCGCTGTAGACCGCAAAGAAAGGAAAAATCAAGGAGACCTCTTTCCTTTTTGGCCATGCCACGTTCAAGACAGCCCTGTTGGTGCAAAAGTCTTCGTCGTCGTTGAAGCGCGAAGCCGCTGCGAGCATCTGCACCACCCCTGCCTGGCCGACCGGGAAGCCATATTTCGGAAGCACCTGCCATTTGAAAGCAGAGTACCACGAAGCACAGCTGCGAAAATAGGTGATGAATGACAGGAGGGCGATGCCTGCGGAGCTCAGCGTCGCGAAACATGCAGGTATTTCACACGCATAAAGAAGCACTACCGCTGCCGAGAGAGGGAAAGTCACTGGAGGATTGGAAAGGAACTTGCCCGCGACTCAAGGCTATTCAGGGTACCAGTGCTTGGAAGTGCTGTACGGCAAAGCCTTGTTCTGGACCGTTAGGAACAGCTTTGTGTGATCCTCCGTGTAGTTCTTGTACGCTTTGCCATGTATGGCTTCCAGCTCCGCGAGAGCCTTTGGGAGCGACATGCTTCGAAACTCACGAAACTCGTGGCCAAGTAGTCTTGCCACAGCCAGAGGGTGATCTAAATCCTTGCAGCCCTGGATAAGTTTGACCTCCAACGAAAGTGAGAGGAGGGAGAGAGAAAGAGAGGGAGAGAAAGAGAGAGAGGAAGCAGAGAGAGCGAGAGAGCAGAGCGAGAGACAGCGGAAGCAGAGAGCGAGAGAGCAAAGAGAAGAGAGACAGCAGAGAGAAGAGAGAGAAGAGAGAGCAGAGAAAGAGAGAGAGAGAAAGAGAGAGAAAGCAAAAAAGAGAGAGAGAGAGAGCAGCTCAGAGGAGCCACAGATGGACTCCAAGTGGCATCCTGGAAGCTCTTCTCCTTAAATCCCATGTACAGCTCGGCCTCGGCAAAAGGCGTTCGCGAACTTATGAGACCCCGAAGATCACTGCAAAAAAAGTGTTGTGCCGTTGCCTGCATGTCCTTGATCTCCTGCAAGGAGAGCTCCGGAGGCGGTGGCATCGCGGCACAGGGCCAAGTTCAGCCCGCAATTGCAAGGAACTTCTCTAAGCAGGTTGCTGCTACTTTGCTTCTTTGGCTTCCTTGACTGCAAGAGTTGCTTAGTCGGAAAGCAGCTCTGGCTTGCAGCAGTGGGTGTTGTTTCAGTTGAGGTCAGGTGTGAACCGACTTGGGCACAGACTACTGCGAAAGTGGCTCTTCTCAAGGGCAAAGCAAGCTCTTCTCAAGTCAAGGGCTATGAAGAGAAGACGAAGACAACACGCCGATATCGGAACACACAGCTCCAAACCCACCGAGCCGCACCTTGGCTCAATCCTCGGCAGGTTCAGGGATCCAAAAAAGGGCAAGGCTTCTTTTTTGTTTAAATTGGGGGTTTACAGTGGGGTTCCGGGTCGGAGCTCTTGGGGGCTTCCTTCCCTTTCGGAGTTCAACCCAGCACGTGTGCAAGGAAGTTCTTGTGGCGGTGGCTTTAGAGTCTCCTTACAGGTAGCTTTCAAGAGTGCATCCCTTACAGAAAGAACCCCCCTACGTGAACGACTGTGTTATTCAGTGATGGCTGCATCTTGGCGTTGCTCACCAATGTACCAACTCCACCATCAGTTCTTGTCACGCCTGCAAACTACCCGCACTTGGCCTAAAACCACTCAACCTCATCGCCTTTCGCGAGTGCATCGAAACCACGCTGAAACCCCCAACAGCTCGATTCGAAGAAACCGGCGCCGAGCGACTTGCGGGCCATGACCGTCGCGCTGCGCTCGCAGCTGACCTGGTGGAGCGTCTTTGTTTTGCCGCTGATAGCTATAGCTTCGAGGAGCCCCATAAGGCCCAAAGGCCTAGAGCAAAGCCCAAGAGCAAGGGACTGATGCCACTTGAACTCCCCAACCAGTCCCTGGCCATGAAAGCCCCCAAAGCTCCGAAGGAAACCTGAAAAATGCAGCAGTTTGTGGATCAACTTGAATTCGAGGGACCATCTCCTCCTCAGAGGTCGAGCGGGTCGAGCGATTGGGCGGATCGTTGCCCAGGGTTTGGTTTTGGCTGAGCATGACCTGACTCCGACGAGTGGCTCCGGGTCTAGGTCGCAGACAGGTCGTAAGGTATGGTTCAGGTTCTCAGGGCTTCTGACCCTCTAAGCTGTAAACTGTAAGCCTTTGCTTTGCTCCGTTGCTTTGCTGGTGCTACCAATATTTCCCTTTGTGTTCTGATTGCGGTAGATTCTGAGCCTGCATGCCCAATACAGTCCAATACACTCTTGCAGCTGTGCATGCACAACACAACCTCAGTCGACTGAATGTCGACCTTCTAGATCATGCTCGTTCACTCTGTGCACTGTGTTCATGTTCTGCACGCCATGATACGCGTAGCGTCATGCTCTTCACACATAAGCTGCATACTAGGTAGAGGCTCTGTTCGTCTATTGGGGGTGTGAACCACGCATATGCACAATAAACGCCCCGCCTTCTCATACGCTTGATCCATCTCGAGCTTTGCGATCTCGATCTCCTCCGTCCTTGTGGCAGCCACAAGATGTCACGGGGTGCCAAGGTTGGCACAGTCCGGTCCAGGCCGGCACCGCCAAGTTTTCTGCTAAGTGTCGACGGCGGCTTGTCAGCGTGAGAGTGGGCTCTCTCGATCATGTCCTCCTCCGACTCTTCTGACCTGCACGATGCCAAAGGAAGTTCTATCAGCAGACTCAAGAGAAAGGTCGAAAGGCGCCTGTTCGCCGCCAGTAGAAGCAAGGAGAAGGTCTTTCCTCCCTGAAAGGCGCGTTGTATGGCCTCGCACGAGTGAGTGAAATGGGTCGACTCTGCATAACTCCATTGACTCCAGTGTCCCGGCCTGTGTGTCCGCGTAGCCTGAAAAGGCTGACAAGGCTGACAGTTTCAGGACATGGCACGTGCACACCGTTAGCCACACTCTCACGCCTCTTGGCTCTCACTGCCTTACTGAGGATGTCTTGACTTTTCTGCGAATGCCTGGGAATGACCCAATGATGCGGCCAAGCAGCGCTTCATTTCCTGCAGCTCCGCACTCTGCTGGTTGGAGAAGATGGCGGCAATCGCCGCAACACCGGTCTCATCTTCCGCCGGATACCAACGAAGACTCGGACAACAAAAGCTGGATCAAGGGGTCAAAAGAGCAGCCTACAAACTTACAAAACGTCCGAGTCTAAAGGCCCCCCCCGACAGCAAGCTCACCCTGCCGATGCCAAGCCACTGGTGGCCGGTCCGCGGGTCTACTGTGTAGGGTGACCAACGCACACCAGAGCCTCAAGGCTCAACAACAGCTCCAAGAGTCCCAAGGTGCCATCCGCACCGAAAGGAAGGCAACACCCCTCGCTATGAGCATGAGCTTCTACTGCGACTCACTCCATCTTGTTTCCTGCAACATGGAAGATTTGATTTCCGGGATTTTTGCCGCCAGAACGCCAAGCTCCGAGGTAATCTGCAAGGAGTGCAGTGGCGGCGGTGGTTTCGTGCTCCTCTTTTGCAACGCATCTGCCTGAAGCTCCGGAAGCGCAGCGCTCGGGCATGTTTGTACAGCAGCCGCAGCAAAGTGAAGAATGATCAGCCAGGTCGCCGATAACCTGCCCACGTCTCTGCGCTTGACGAAGGCAGCACCCCAACCGCAATACTTCACCCACTCCTGAATACACACAGAAATGGACGGCAGGATTGGAAAAGAAGCCTGTGCAGTGCACATGTTAGTGGCGCCACCCGCACGATACTTGAGGGAATGGCCGACCGCCATTTCAAGCTAAAATTTTTCGCCCCAGGTGCAATGCAAACCTCAGGCTTGATCATTGAGCAGAAAGTATGCACCAAGTCCTGCCGAGACATGCCAAAGCAACTGGGAAATAAGGTACCTTTCAGGTGTGATACGTCTGGCGCGGATGTGCAGTGCCCGGCCTGGTGTGTGACTATGAGGAAGTTGAGTCGGGCATACCGACCCCTCTCCAGCCACTCCTCTATTGGGCCACGAGAGAGCTTGAATTGAACACGCCATGGAAAGGCGAAGCAACCGAGGATTTTGCAGGATTTCTGTCTCAAGGCTTCCCCTTCCTGACACCCAGCCAACTTAAACCCATGCTTTCTTTCCGCCGGCGAGGAACTGCAAAGCGGTAGAGGCCGCGAATGTGAGCCGAGCGCCGCTGCTCGGGGAAGGGAGGCGCGATCCCGACCTCTTGCCAAGGGAAGTTCAAAAGAGTCTTCCCTAGTTGACGTTACGGTTCTTACCTCTTATGCACTCATTCTGCCAAGGGTCTGCATGGCTTCATACGGCTTGCTGACTCTTGGGATGCAGGCTTGGTCTCACTGGAAGCCAAGCTCCAGGCAAACGAGGAGGCGTTGAGCTTCTCGATGCCTGGAGTTAAGCACCCAAGCTCCCTTTTTTTCGCACGACTACGTACTTCACTACCACCTATTCGCTTCCATCCACAGCTCTCAGTGCCCTCTTCTTCGGAGCTAGCCAGAAAAAAAAAAAGCAGCAAATGAAGACAAGCATGAACTCCCCTAACGACCGTCACTACTCATCCTCCATTCCCCTAGCAACCATCACCATCTTCCCGCCGCGGCCTTGCAGGTCTGGCAGCTCCGCAACCTCATCGAACGTGCGGCGCCGGCTGCAAAACTCCTGGTGCGCCTTGATCAGCCTCAACAGCAAGTCCCTGCAGGCCCCAGAAAAATAACAAGACATCACATAAAACACCAACTTCAGAAAATGCCTAAAGGAGCAGACTACAAACAACAGCAATGACACGGATTACGGTTTTGCGCAGGTTTTGAGTTTCGGGTGGACAGCTTAGGGCACCCCAAATAAGGGCCAACATGTTCTCAAGACCTGCAGGTCAGACCCCCCCTCTCATCGCCAAGAAGCCCAGGGTCGGTTATCCCTGGCGGCTTCTTGTAGAGACCCACCTCGGAACCAGAGACTCACGTCAGCAGCCACAAGTTAGGGCCCAAACTGACCCCGAACGCATACAGTTTCAACTCGGACCAGGCACCTCCGACACTTCAGCGTCGATGAGTATTGGCACCTGCGACGAGCACCAAGTGCGGCTCATGTGATTTGGAACCCCGGTCCAAACATGCTGGCAAATGCTGCAAAAGGGTCCCACCTTCTTGCCATTTCGCTGTGGCAGGACCTCGATGATTGCGGCCGCCGTCTGCACGCACCGATGAAAGGGTGAGGTGATCACCACATCAATCCTGGGTCTCTTGGTCTCTCGTCATGTCAAAATCGATCGAACTTGGCCCTAGAAGGCAACAACTCTGCAGCAGCAGGACACATCCTCACCCCTGCAGCCCACATGCTGCAAAGCATCGGCGTCCCTAGCTTGTTGCACAACTCAGTGAGCGTTTGCCCCTGGAACTTCGCCAGGCTCTTGCCTTCGGGCGATGCTACAATCGTAAACTTGCACATGCCGGCATACCTGTCGTGATGATGCAACGAGTAGAAATTCTTGGAGAAAAGGGCATCCGGCACGAACGGATCCCACAACATGCGTCAACATGACACCCTTTTCACCCACCTCGAGTTGTGATTGGTGGATCCATCGGAAAGCTGCGCGAGTCTGGATGCCTCTTGACGGCAGTGCATGGCCGACTGTGAAGTTGCTCTTAGACATGCAGGTGATGCTGCTCTCAAGTGCTGGCCGAGTGCTGGAACCACGCATCCTCATCTGCAAAATCTAGCCGCTCCGAATGCCCTCAGTGGATTCACTCACATCTTGCGAAGCTTGCCAAAGGCTCTGCAAACCCCAGCGGGGCATTTTGCAAGCTGCTCATCTGAGCATCGCATCTGGCTAAGCACATCGTTGAGAGCATCCTGCTCTTCCTACAGAAGCTCGAATGTTCCAACGTGTTCCACGTGCATGCTCTTGGCATCTCTTGGCTCGCAAGCATGTCTGATAGCTTTCGAGAGTGATTTGGAAAGATCAAGCCCCAAAAGAACTCACCATGCGTCAAGGCACGCATCACAACGAGCAGCTGTTGCCATGTTTTCTGGCTGCAGCCCATACCTTGGCCCACAGGGGCTGCACTCTGGCAGTATGGATTCAACGTCCCCCGGCGGAACGTCTTGCAATCGAGGCACAACATGCCATGAAAGACGCCGAGCAAGGGTGCGAACGGCGGACTAACTCGGGAGATGGTACCGAGAACTGAGTCAAAAGGTTTGGGACTAGTTGTCCTGGCTGCTCAGCCTTCGCGGGCTGACAGTGTGTTAACACTGTTAGCTAATCACCTGACCGACGTGCGCGCGAGCCACTGCCCAAAAAGAACGCATGCCGTCGACCTGCTGGAGCCAGGCAGCGCACTATGGTCGAGGCAATCAAGGCGCGGCTGATGGTACACTCTACACAGTCTCAATTCTGTCTCAACAAAACTCGTCCTACAGTATTTAGTCTTCAGTCATCCAGCGATGCCGAGGCAAATGCCCGGCCACCATCAGCGACATGTCCATGAAAGCTTGCACCCACGCCTCTTTGATGTCCTGGCACGGTTCATTCGGCTAACGACACGCAAAGCGTGCGCGCCGGGATGCGCCCCCCAAAGATGATGGACATGCAATGAACGGCGGGGCTCCTGGCAAGAGAGTGGCCAAACTTCGTCCGGCCAAGGTGCTGAAATGCCTGCAGGCAGATCCACGGTTTTTTTGTGGGAAAGCTCATCTCTCATGGCTATGACGGCACCTGGCAGACTCTCAGCTTCCGATTGCCTCAGACAACACAGGCCGTCTCCAAACCATCACGCGCGCCCTCTGTACATGCAGATGAAGGAAGTCGCATGTGGAAGGGAATCAAGCGTGGCCACAAGCCCTCAGGCTTGTTGGGGAGAGGATGAAGGACATGCACACTCAACAAATAAACAACGTAAAGCATCCCGTCTCATGAACACCAGCTCCCCGGCCAGTCAATCTGAGGCCATTACTGCGAGATGCGCGAGCACCTGTTCCATGCCACACTGACGCTTCAGGATGCTACCATCAGATCTCAGTGGCATTTACAGAGGACGTTGCTAGGCTCGCAGAACCAGAACCTCTTTTGGAGCTCACACTGATGTCATACGATGTCACAACAGCTGAGTGGTGAAACAACAGCCAGAGAAGCTGGCAGTTCTCAAGCCTCTCGAAACAAACGAAAACTCACACAAAGCAGCATGCGGTAGACCGCCGCCACAGTACAGGGCTGAGAAGTCATCTTGGAACAACTTCCAGCATTCATTGTGTTCTTCCTTCTGCCCGCCACTATGGGCGGGCGGAAGAGCTGACATCAGCTGTGCAACAAATTCCCCACCTTTTCGACCGTTGGCATGGCCTGCGCCAACTACATTCGATCGCCCCATAAGCCCATATCCTTAATCTTGAACCCTGAGTCGAACTCGAAAAAGCTGCAAGACCTCCGTGTCCTGCCTTCGGGTGCAGTCAGGCCAGTCAGGCCGCCTGCACACCAGCAATGCCCGCAGCAAAAAGGCATGACGTAGTCGTCAGCACAAGCCGAAGATTCGCAGCCCCACCTCCTCTGCCTCCTCTTCCACCGCTTCGTCGACCTCGGCCTCTGGTGGTGGAGGCGGCTCCTCAGACCCGTCGAGCGAAAAACAAATGGTCTATCAAGAATTGCGGGCGCTCTTTAGGGGAGAACTTTGTTGGCGGCCAAGTCCTGTGGTCCCATGGAGATCTGTCCAGGCTTCGCCTGCAGCTTTAGCGGGAACATGGACGCATCCCCTTTGTGAGCAAAGCCAGAAGCAAGCGCAGCAAGCACCGAATTCGCCGGATTCGGCCTCAAAGAGCTGCTTTGTCTGCTGCACGGGCTCTCCAGCGAGGCGCAGCCTCAGAGCGGAGAGGTGGGCCCACATCCGGGCACTCCCGCGCATGCGCCCCATACATCCCGGGCGACATGCAGAGGCGGCCAGGGCACACGACTCCGTAGGGCCATGCAGCCGCAATTTTCGGCTCGTTCTGCTGAAGCCAGGCATACCTCAAGATCAGACAAGGCGCGTGGCCCCTGATGCCATGCCCGTTAGCTGCTGTTGGCTGCTCACAGATTGCTGTGACATCTTCATGACGAGACACACTCGAGCTTGGAGCTCCTCTACGGGATCGGCGGACGATAGTTGGATCGGCCCAACAGGCACAGGGTTTCCACTGCCATCGTCGATCAGGATCCGAATCTTGCCACGCCGAATCCTCGGCAAACCCACACCGGTTCATCACAATGCGCCCCCTACACAAGTCCACCCTGTAACTTCTGCTATCTCGCGGGGGCATGCAAGAAGCAACCATGGAATCACCAAACCACACTAGGCGACACTAGTGCAAGCTGAAGCCCAGTTGCACGGCGGAATGAAACCATTTCACCAAAGCCACCAAAAACGATAACAAATCAGATGGGGTTCTGCATCTCCTCCAGTCGCAACTTCTCCATGCCAGCGAACTTCTCCCGCTGCGCTTGCAGGCTGTTTGACCACTTCGCCTGCTGCGCCCTGACGCCATCTGCCACGATCTCATCTACCTGGTACATTTCCGAGCTTCGTGCGCGCAAGTGATGTCAAGGCGTACCATGAAATGCGGCCTACAGTACCCATCCTACCCCAGGGTGACCTCTTGCTGCGCACGCTGGATTGCCGACACCTCCTGCTGCACCTGCTTGAAGAGACCCTGCATGAAGCTCCTGGACGATTCCGACAAAAGGGTATTGAATCATGCTGCGACTCGATGCAGGCCCGCGATGGAAAGCGGTGGCACAGGCCTCGCCTCTGAATCGCCAGGCCGCGGCTATCTGGGAAGGCCACCTCTTTGAGATCCTCCACAGCGTTGGGCACCAGGTTGGCCAGGTGCCCTTTCGCAGCGTTCACTGCCTGGATCCTGGGCTACCACAACCACAGCATTGCTTCATATTGCTTCACAAACAAATGGTTCGACAGTGCCATCTTGCCTGCATGGTCAGGATTGTTCAGGCCAAGGCTCTTCAGCAGCACACGAGCCTCGCGCTCCTTCTGCGCGCGCTGTGCTGCCATCACAGCTTCCTTCTGATGCCATCTCACCCACTCCTGTGGGACGGCGTACTGTGGTGAATACTCGGGCTGTCAGCTGCGCTGCACGCATCCTGAAGCTGAAGCAACTCTTGAGCAACCTGCCTCTTCGACCTGTTCCTGCCAGGCCGCCATCATGCTCTTCTGCCTCGCGCAGGCTACACTCGGGCATGCTTTGCGGGCAGAAAGAAGGTCATTGCCAGTGCCTTTCGTACCACGCCCCCTTGAAGCTGGTCATGGCTGAAAGCTCGTGCTCCTCCTCGACTTCCATGACCGACTGCTCCAGCGTCTTCATGACCTGAGGTCCCTACAAAGCAAACGCCAATCCAACCAACTTGGCACACCAACTTCACAGAAGATTAAAGGGAGGATGTCCGTGTTCACCGCCGCTCCTCCCACCCATTGCAGCTCTGCGGCGAGCACGTCTAAAATGGGCTCAACTTCCGCATCGAAGTCAAAGAGCTCGCCGTCCTCTATAGCAACACTGACCATATTCAAAATCATGACATTAACAAAATAACCATAGTGCTAATAGCTGCAATAGTAGTCATAATAGAAATCTTAAAAATACGGATAGTAACAACAGTAGATCACGGCCTCGGACATGTTTACAAACATGCCTTGATGCAGAACACCCCTTTTTGCACACGCATGTTGTGGCATGTAGCCTGAAGCCATGAAAAGTCGAGAACTGCTCCTTTTACTCTTCCCCGGGTCCTCAACCTGAGTGGAGGCATCAATGCCGGTCCTGTGCCAGATTCAAGGCCCGCGACCAGCGTTTAAACTCTGAGCTTGGTGCCTGCGACACTTCAAGCACTGTCAGGCTGACAGTCAGGTGCCTCTGCGGCTGGTACTGCTCGGGAGGCGGTTCGGGCAAGAACTCGTCCGTTTGGCACTCGACCACTTCCACCTCGTTCCAGGGCAGAAGGGAGAGAAGGAAGTATAAGGAAGTTCAAACCAACACGGCCCACGACTCCGCCTGCAAGGGCTCCTCCCGGGCCACGAGATGCTTCGTGAGGTCCACGGGGACGCGCTCGTGCTCGGGAAGGGGCATGTCAAACAGCGACTTCTCCTTGCTCAGTCAAGGCAAGCACTAGCCACAATGCAAAGCCCAAAGCTTGATGCATCTTGGTGCCTCAAACTGTGTGCTGCGTCGCTGCGGTTTCAGCGTGCCATGTGCTAACATCAAGCTGTCCTTAGGCTTCCGTTTTTTCGCCACCTTGGGCGAGACCTCCAGGAAAGTGCAGGCTTCAGAAGGCCAAACGCCATGCCGACCCGCCATACCCGCCCCCAAGTTCACCAGGGTCCCACCTGCGACTGCTGTGCGGCCTCGATGGCCTCATTCGACGAGCGAATCATTCGGGAACCAAAGCACGTAGTGATACGTAGTGGTGAACATTGCAAGCCTACAAAGCCCGTCGCCTCCTTGATCGCATTCTGGGTGTACATACTGTACGTGTTCCCTCGATGAACGCGCTTGTCCCAAGAGATGCACGTCTCCTTCACCTGGGCCACCGCCAGGAATGTGTCTGACGATCAGGGGAACTACGAAGTCAGCCAGTATTTTCGTAGCTAAGAATACAAATGCGGGTCGAGGCGCGCTACGATAGAGGCCCGAATCCACAGGACCTGGCTCCCGATACTTCTTCCGTGCTCCGACAGCCTTTGGAGCGGAGCTGAAGGAGTACGCGGAAGACGTCGTCTGCGCCATGTTCGTCGACATGGTAACCTGGCTCGTATCCCTCGCACCATGTCTAACTATGTGGGTGCTTCGAAGAGCAAGGGGAAGGGGAAAGACATCAAAACACACAAAGACACAACATTTTGGCGACAAGTCGAACATGCAAGGCTCTGGCCTTCTTTTTCCCTTGAGCTCAGCACCTTAGCAAGCTTGGCCAGAAACCGACAGAAATTTCCTGCGGACGCCTTTCACGCGCACGTGCTGCCAAAGTCACGTGCCAAAAGGGCGTGCTGGGCAAATCTCCTACTCACGGCTCCCAAATCGCAGCTCTCTTAGCTGCGGAATGGGGAGGGCCGAAAGCCGGCTGCAGAGATATACAAAATACCACACAACGGGCTGGAGCATACCTACGAAAACTCCATGCACATGAAGCCCTAGGAGCTCTAAGTGCCTTGTCAGCTGCCAAGCAAGCAAGCAAAAACAAGATGTTGTTCGAGGCCCACAAAAGGCCCGGATCACTCGGCTAAACACAAGAAGCTGCTGGGCACCTACGCAGAAGGGAAGAATAGCACCGCTTCAGGGAAGCCAGACGGGACCTCAGAGAGTCTCAGGGGGGTCTCACTGTCTCACTTTGGAGGCTCAGCGAATCTGATGGAGAAAAGGCGGACGCAACTCGAACGAGGGCCACACCAGAATGTTGTCTGCACAGATGTGGCAGAGACCTGGCCCTGTCGAGGCTTCTCAAAAACGTTCAGAAGTTGTTGCCCCTCAAGCCACTACAATTGCACATCACTCCGGGCACTCAGTGGCGCTCAGGCCCCAGCCACGGTGCCCAAGCTGGACCTGCTCATGCCCAGACCTGCTCAAAGGCGTAGCCCCTCCCCCGAGACACATGCCCTGGAGCCTACTTTGACCGCGGAAGTGCGCACGCTCGTCAAGCCAACATTCTTACTCCTGGAACTGACGGCTTCCTTCTGCCTCTATTCCTTGATGAGTCAGTACAAGACACAAGCCGGTGGAATATGCTCCTGTTCACTGTTTCACCTCCCCCAGTGTCCTCTCACGGCCGAACATTAAAAACTTCCACCGCTACTACCGGCAGAATGGTGCTCATGAGAACGAACAAATACAAGGGGTCAGGGCGGAGAGAAGAAAAAGGATGGCAGCAGCAAACGGAGCGAAAGGGGAAGCAGGCAATGGATGCATTTGTTTTGGGCCAGCATCAAGAATAATTCTACTTCGAACATCCCCACCCTCTCTTGGTAGAGATACTCTGGGGTTGGGCACTCCAGGGACACTCTGGGGCTGGGCACTCCGGGGAGAATCTGGGGTTGGGCTCTCCAAGCAGACTCTGCGGTTGGGCACTTCAGGGAAATTCTGGGGCTGGGCACTCGGGGACACTCTGGGGGTGGGCATTCCAGGGAGACTCTGGGGTTGGGCCTCTGGGTTGGGCACTTCAGGGACTTTGCACTCCAGGGAAGACTCTGGGCACTCCAGGAGTAGACCGGGCGAGGAGAAGAGTTTCGGACAAGGAAAAATTTCCGGGTGAGGAGAAGAGTTGAGTTTAAAATCTAACAACCCCACACCGAGGGTGTGGAAGAAAGGCAAACCCCCAGAGTCGCAACAAAAGCACATTTTCGGGGGTACCGGTGCAGGGCCCCTAATTTCAGCTGGGCCAAGACCCTGAGCTGGAAGAGAAGCACCGTGCCCAAGGAAAACTAGCCCGACTATAGCAATCACGAGTGTGGGCAAGAGTGCGGGCAAAAGTGCGGGCAAGGATTGTGAATTCAATTCCATGTAACACGAGCCCTTGACGTCATACTGTGAGCCACCGTGAATAACTGATGGGAACTTGCAAGGAAGATCTGCTCCATCATGAAAGATGCTCATGACGATCAGCCTGGTTGGTCTGCAAGCTTGGAAGCGCAAGAAGAAAAGGCCTGTACACACATGCACAGCTTCACCCGCATGTGCGCCGTTGCAGCTTTCCAGGCTAAGGAGCGAACTCCTTTTGAGCTGCTGAAAGCTAGCAGTGTCGGCAGCCTCTTCCTGCCAGTTTAAGAACGAACTGCCTGCACAGGCAACCCAGCATCCAGGCTCCTTGACTGGGGCATGAAGGAATGAAGCCATTCCTCTTGAAGGATGGTCCGCTGCCTAGCGCCGTGAAGAATGCTGATGGCATAGGTGGCTCACAAACCAAATGAGCTCAAACTCGCCTGAAAATGCGCAAGGCTGATCCCCCGGACACGACAGGATTCCCATCATCCAAGGCCTGCTGTGAGGAGCATTGTCCGCGCACAACATCACACAATACGAGCGAAGAACTGACAGAAAACAAGATCTTCACACGTGCTTCCGTCCTCGATGTCGGGCACGAGGCTCTTCTCCAAGCGCGCTCGCTCCAACAATTGCCTCCAATGCGATGTCTGCGGCTCAGCCTGGCACGCCAACTGTGGCGATGGGCACATGTGGACACAACTTTACAAATCATGTACGGCGCTCAGCACCACACGCCCATCCAGCAATGGGTCTTAGAGCTGCATGGGCGGGTCGCTCCGGCCCCGACATTTGAGCAGTAAGGCTGGTGAAGCCAAACCGATAGAACCAAAATTGACACTCTGCAACCACATTCGGCACAGAACTGTGCATGCATCGAGCAAGCTTTTCTGAGTCAGCCGATGCACTCAAGATCACTCAAAGACCTATGTAAACGGATCGTCAAACCTCAGAAGTGCCAAAGCGTGTGACCTTGTGGCATGTACGCCGCCACGAGCGCTCAGTGCTACGATTCTTCAGTCCAGCCGAATCCAAAGCTGTCATAACTCTGGGATTTCTTTTTGCTGGCGCCTGGCCCAACTCACGTTTCTCCAAATAGCTCCCCATTCGGTCACTCCAACAGGAAACGGTTTCGAATAGTTCTCTGGAGTGTTGCGATCTGCCAGTTGTGGGTCTACATACAAATACGGAATGTCCTTCCACTGCTTTCCCGAAAACATCCAGACAAACTCGCAGCCATCATTCCCGGCCTCAATGCCGTGCAAAGTTCCAGCAGGTATGTTCACATGCAAGCCCTCAAAGATGGCATGGCTTCTTTCGTTGGGAGTGAACTCGTGCAATTTGACAGACCCACTTCCCCGCAGGAAGAAATAGACTTCTCCGAAAGGTTCAGGATGGTAATGCGTGGGCAGCTGCTTGTACGGCCCCAGCCTCAGCACGCCGCCAGTCAGGCCCGTGGGACTGCTGCCATCTGCCTCTGCTCGGGTGAGCTCTTGCCATTCCAACTGCTGCCTTTCGCCCGTCTCCCTGTCAGCATGCATCGACTCCCAAAAGTTCCACTGACGCAAGCTGGAGGCCACAAAACTTTCAGAAGCCGTTGTGAGACTTACACCGGCACTTGCGATGCAGATGAATGTGAACATCCTGCTCCGGCCACTTCTTCCCGAAGACCACATGCTGGCTGCAGAGATGCTGAACATCATTAAAAACCCTGTTACGGCGTTGTTCACAACTTGTTAGCTACTGCCCACGCAATACTAGGCATAGAGATGCATGAAGAACACACGTATACATACATACATACATACATACATTCATACATACATTCATGCATGACAAAATACGTGTACAACCACATACTGGCCCGCATACCGGTTGGTTGAGCTGTAACATTCACACATTCGTGCGACAAAAACCGATATGAAAACACACCTTGAAGCCTGGCACGAATTTGGGCCACGGGGCCGTCATGGGCTAGTTCGGCGCGGCACAGTGAGCATGCTTTGAAAGCTTCACGGTTGTTTTTTCCAGATGTTCTGCGCAGTCAAATGTTTGCTGGCCCTCGCCATGCCAGAACCCATGGGCTTTTCAACCAAAAACTTACCCATTATCAATACTGCTCTAGCGCTGCAAACATGCCCTGCCAATTTGTGCGCATTTATCGCATTTGCCGGGATTGGAGCATTTTTGCATGGACTGAGCGTTGAGCTGTCTTGCTCCTTGAGAACGAATTGCTACGTCTGATTTGTCTACCGATGTTCAGTTGCGCACAGGTCACCCACAGCCGTGCGGGGATGCAGACGACGGCGCGGCAAGCAGAGGGCTTACCCCGAACTCACGCGGGCGGGCCACAGCGCCTGGCCGTGCTGGGGATGGAGGTTGGTGGACGATGGAACGCACAGGCGCTCCGTCGGCTGGACGCACTCCTGGGGCCGTCGTTCGGCACGACTTGGCCTTCGGCTCCGACTGCTTCCCTAGCCACGCGGAACCACGCCCGTTCGACCACTTTGGCCCGTCTGCCCAGCAGTCCTGTCCGGGGACAGGACAGGCCAGCGCATGGTCCCCCAGTGCGTCGACCACTTGGCCGCATCCCGGGTTTGGGCCGCACCGGTGTGGGCTCAGGGGCAGAGGCAGCCGCAGGCGACGGCGCAATGCCAGGAGCATGGCTTGTGGAGTCATGGTCGTGCTTGGCTGAAAGCCAAACCCCTGCTTGCGCCCCAGCCTGGGAGCCTGGCGGCAGAGCTGGCAACAGCAGTGTAGGCTGCGAGTCCGCGCCGCGTGAAACTGCCAGCCGTGTGGCCTGCATCCGTCGGGCGGGCGGGCCGCTCGCCTTCCAGAATCGCTTCCCAAGCGGGGCAGTTGTTCCACCCCTCTTCAATTAAGATCTTGCGGCATCCGCCTCGCAAAAGCATGGGGCCGCTTATTCTCCTTGTCCCAGCTTTCGGAGGTAGCTGTTCGCCCACTCCGGGAGGCGCATTTGGATCACGGGGAGCACGTCAGCCCAGGCTGCCCAGTAAGAAGCACCAACCGTCCGTGCGGCCGACTGCAACCGAGGCCCCCATGAGCCGCTGGAAGGGTGGCTATTTCCCGGGCGTGCGCTGCTTCCAGCGCCCCCACATGCCTGCAGAGTCTGCCAAATAGCCTCATCATGGGCATTTGGCGTAAGCGCTGGGATGGAGGCATGGTGCGGATGGCGTGGCTTCCCCGCGGGGGATGCGCACATGTGCAGGAGCAACCACGCGCACTGGAGGTCCGGCAGCTGCGGCAAATGGTCGAGCAGTTGCCGTTCCGTGCGCATGCGTTCGTCTGCCCATGAGCGGATGAAATCTGGATGGCAGGGCGAGCCCAAAACGACCACGCCTCGTTCGGTAGTTGGCTTCTCGGCCCGCCAGACATCGTCGCCGAGTTCGGCAATGCCCGGTGGTGGCATCGCCTCTCCCGCAGCCGCAGCCCGAACAGCCGGCAGCGCGCGTTGTGCGCGAAGGTGGACGAGATCCTGCTGGGGACTGTAGATGCCTCGACATGGTCGTTTACGGAACCACAGCCAGCGGGGGAGCGCTCCGTGCCCCTACGGCCTACGGCCGCATCGGCAGCCGACTCGCCCCAACGCCTCCGGCGAGGTCCAACACCCTGTCCAGGCTGGGCCGGTTCCCGGCCCCGCTTGCGGCAGGGCTTGGCCACGTGCGACCTAAGGCCATGCCCGCGATGGCCTGTTGGACTGCGACAGAGCTAATGCCTTGCCGGCCCTGGCACAAAGGGTATGGCGCGGGCCTTGCCGAGATTAGACGCTATGCCGCAATGCATCGCTACCTTCCTCAACAGTCGTGTCGAGCGCGGGCACGGCCTGGGTTGGTCACGACGTACAGGTCATCCAAGAAGGCTACGAGGTTGTCATGAGGGTGCAAAGGTGTGTAGTACAGGGAAGTCTTATGAACCAATTAGTGTTTTTGCCAAAAAAACGCTCCAAAATAGCTCTGAGCAAGAGGTGTGAAGAGAAGGTGTTCATTGCGGGAAAAAAACGCTTAACTTGGCTCCAAAACAGCACCTTCAACCTGAGTAAGGGGGTGTGAGGAGGTGTTCATTACGCTCAACTTGGCTCCAAAACAGCACCTTCAACCTGAGCAGGTCTATGGTTGTTTCAAAGCGGAAAAAACGCTCAACTTCGCTGCAAAACAGCCTTCTTGTTTCAAAAACAACCCATTAATGACTCAAAATGATTCAATAATGATTCAAGATGATTCAAAAATGATTCAAGAGATGACTCAATCATGACTCAAAATGATTCAATAATGACACAACAATGCAGGGTGGCAGTGGCAGGGCAGCAGTGGCAGGGCAGCAGTGGTGGCAGGGCAGCAGGACCGCGTTGTGTCCGCGTTGTGGGCGTTGTGACCGCGTTGTGACCGTAGTGACCGCGTTGTGACCGTAGTGACTGCGTTGTAACCACGTTGTGACCGCGTTGTGACCGTGTTGTGTTGTGACCGCGTTGTGCTGTGACCGCGTTGCGTCCGCGTTGTGCGTTGTGACTGCGTTGTGTTGTGACCGCATTGTGACCGCGTTGTGACCGCGTTGTGTTGTGACCGCGTTGTGACTAGTGACCGCGTGTTGTGACGCGTCGCAGACTTCGAGTGGACTTCAAAAAGACTGCAGTCTTTGCCGTAAAAACTGCAGTCTTCACCGTAAAAGACTCCATAAAGACTGAGTGTATCACCGAGTCTCTGCAGCGAGTGCTGCTTATGCATTACACTGCAGTTTGCAGCGTTTTTACGATTCGCCACTGTTCTTCGCGACGCTGCAACAATGCTGATCAGGCGGGATGGTGGCAGAACAGACAGGGCAGCGGGAGTGGCCAGGCGGGAGTGCAGAGCAGCAGCAGTGGCCAAGCAGCAGTGGCCAAGCAGCAGTGGCTGTGGCAGGGCAGGGCTGGCAGGGCAGCAGTGGAGTGGCAGGGCAGCTGTGCAGAGTGGGCAGGGCAGGGCAGGCAGTTAAGGACAGGAGTGGCAGAGCAGCAGTGGCAGCAGTGGAAGGGCAGCAGTGGCAAGGCAGGGTCGCCACTAGGTCGCCACTGGGTCGCCACAGGGTCACCACAGGGTCGCCACTGGGCCGCCACTGGGTCGCCACTATGATTCCGCGGCTCGCTCGGCTTGATTCCGGGGTTCGCTCGGTTTGATTCCGGGGCTCACTCGGTTTGTTTCCGGGGCTCGCCCGGTTTTGCATCAGGGCTGCCGATCGCCTGCGTCGCTGAGTGCATCGTTCTCAGGGTGAGGGACCAGCTCGACGAGGAATTGGAAAACCTAGTGTCAGCAACGTGTTGTTGTGTTCTTCACGCCGTGTGGTTTGCAGTGCTTTTACGATTCGCCTCTGTTCGTCGCGATGCTGCTGTAACGGTCACTACGTGTCAAACAAGCTCGATTGCAAGATCCGCGCGTTACGACGGAAGATGTGAGGCGCGTCATGGCTTGATCGAGAGGACCGCCCCCAACCGCTCACTACGGGTCACTACGGGTCACTACGGGTCACTACGGGTGGGAAAAGATTGGATCCATCGGGCGGATGCGTGTCACAGCGTAAAAAGTTCTATCTTGTGTTTCTAATCCTATTCAAAATCTGTATTCTCAGATTTGATGTTTCAGTTTTGTTTGCTAGTTTTGTTGCGGCTAACTGCTGGTTAGCCTCAATGCCGTTGAGTGGCGAATCCTTCCTGTTTTGCTCGCGGTCGCTTGCCTCTGGTCGCCGTAGCTGTCTGTGTGAGACACTGGTCAGTGACAAGGGCCATAGCGATGAGTGGTGTCAGACTGCAGTGCAAAGCAGTGCGCCCTTCATCGTTGACGCTGCACCCGCTTATCTTTCAGCAGCGGCTTATGTTTCCTTGCGCATGCAAAAGGCTCAAGACAACAAAGGATGCAGATTATTTAAGCAGCCAGCTGGACAAGCAGCCTAACATAGAACTGGTGTGGCCTCGAAGTAGAGATCGTTCACTATTTGCTGCACGTTCGAAGCACGTCACTTGCAAACATGGACGATTTGCATCATGCACGTCGCAAGGTTGACGAGTCAAACCCAGAGCCCGCACAGCTGCGAGCACGGATTCTCCAATTTCATTCACGAATCAGCCAGAAAAATCACGTTAACAAGTAAGACTCAAAGTTGAAGAATGGCAGGGCTGGACAACACTTGCACAAAATTACTGTCATGCTTGAAGCGTTCCACATCATGCTGGCAGGTGAGTACTGGCTGAGCAATGCAACGCAAGCGCTCTTCCCCCAGATTTCTTCAAATGGATTGATCGCGTCTGTGCACTTAAGCACGACCAAGAGCGCCTCTGTGAAGCTGCTTTTGACCAGCACTGGCCTCTGTGTCGTTGGTCCTGTACCCGTGGCACGCCCCGCTTGACTTGAAAACTTGAACGCCGTAGCCTGCTCAAGGAATGTGAGCGTTGAACTGCTGTCTGCTAATCCTGGAAGTCAAGCAAAGCTGCAGCGCAAAAACGTCAGTGATGCTGCTGCTACCTCAGCCGAGAAACTCACACAACAAGGACGGATGCAAGTTCGCAGCGCTCAAACTCCGGCGCTGAGGCACACGCGCGCAACTTAAACATCGTCCGCTGGTGGCAGCGTGAACCCATAGCAATCTGCCCTGCGAGCGGGGCGGTGGCAAAACCCCTAAGCTGAAAAGTCATGCCAGTCCTTGTCCTGCGAAGTCACGCTGAGACGCGGCACAGGGAGGAGAGTGGGATTGACATGAAAAGCTCTCCTTCAGGCTGTGAATTACAATTTCATCTGCATCGCACGTCACTCGATTTGGCTTCTTCTTCTTGATAGCCTCAAGCAGTGCTCAGCAAGGGCTCGCTGGAAAATGAAAGCTCAGTTCCGCTACAGGACTTGTTGCCTACAAGACATGCGCACTCAAAACCTCAATCTTTGTCATCGTCCTATTGCAATCAGTTCGGACAGGATGAGCGAAGTTCGGCTTGAGGTCAGCACTTCCTTCAGGTATGCCTGACAGCATTCAAGCCAAGACGCACAGCATCTGATCAAGCTTCGAGTTCACACAAAGACGGAGCGCGATCAAAATACGTTCAACAAATACATGTCTGGAGTGCAATGTTTTGCGGCACCGGGTCGATTGGAATAGCATTGCCCACGAGCTGGAAGCCACCATTGTCGTCCTGCAAGGTCAGGGAGCCAGGGCACCGCAGGACATGTACAACATGTACAAATTGGCAGGCGGAACATGAACTTTGGGACACTCAAAACTTCAATCTTGGTCATCGCCTTCTTTTGCAACCGAAGACAGCACGAGCTGAATCCGCGTGCAAGCTCTAAGCACAGGGCTTTCTTCAGGTCATCCACTTTTTTTTATTCCGAGTTGCAAACGTCCGCGGGCCTTAGAAAAGGACCCGCGCCGGGCTTCACGCGTGGGCCGAAAGCCTATACATCCTCAACATCAAAGATGAAAGGAGGAACGGGGACACGGTCCCGGTCTGTACCTAGGTGCGCCTCAAGACGCAAGGAAGATTTCACAGCAATCCGAATCATAGCCTGCTCATTTTGAGTAGCATGTTCAAAAGCTCGGTGCCAGGAGGCACGGGCCGACCCATGATGCCGCCTTTGGCACAGCGACTTAGCAGCATCGTCAGCCTGTTGGTTGAGTTGTCGACACATCGCCGAAGGCACAGGGCAGCATGACGGAGGAGACCAGGAGGCCTGCTTCCCGTGGCTGGGGACCCAGATGAGGGACCACTCAATCCCCCGAAGTCTTGCAAGCTTGCCATTGGCCTGGAGGCGTTCTGCCAAAAGGCGCAGTCCACACGAATGAGGGCGACACATCGCCTTGATTGCAGCTTGACAATCAACGAGCACCCAAAGTTTACGAGGAGGCGAATGAACTTCAACCAGGTCATCCACTTGACGTCACCCACCAAAAGCGTGGAGAACCACTCATAAACGCAAAGAACGCACTGAGGCAATTGCGTGAGTGGAGCCAAGGAACGTTCCGAAAAAATCAACTCCGCAGTTCTGTTTTCGAGAATGCACTGCTTTCAACTGATTTGTTTCCATCGGAATCCTCCTTGGGCCTCAGCTTTCCTGTGACCGTCCCTTGCGAGTCGAGCGGTGCCGCAGACATGAACTGACAGCTTTGCAGAAACACTCCCAGCAAGGAACAGCCGAAATGCCCTCAGCCCCGAACCGCCTCCCGAAGCTCCTCCCCTGCCCGCGATCGGACGTGCCCCCCAATCTCCGCTCTTTGCCGACGATGCAAGCGTCCAACAGCCGTGCCCCAACCCAGGATTCAGCTACTGAATGCTACTGATGCGGTCGAGACAGCGTGCCATCCTTCCTTGCGTTTCAGTTCCGGACATTTGCTCTCACACAGCACAGTCCTTTCGGATCAGCTCTCGCACCCAGACGATGGATTCCGTCGTGCGTGCAGAGCCTCACAGAATTGCGAGTGTGGAGTGAAAGTGTGAGGTGTGATTCGCTCCTCTACGCTCTTATTGAACTCATCTCTGCGCTACACACACTTGCCTTCAACGAACTGTCTCCACAGCTCGTCTTGGGAGATATCGCTCATTCCACGCGAAACTCTTTCCAAAAGCATTCGCCGGGCCGAGCTGTCCATGGCGGCCGCATTCAACATAGTTTCCACGAAGCTGAAAGCACGTTCTCGCAGACACACCCGCATCTGTATACTCGGTTGCCCGACCAACCTGCACCTCTTCCGGGCCGTATTTAGTCTTGTGGCCAGATCTTGGTATGTCTTCTCGATGTGGTCGATCGCGGTGGTGGAGAATCGCTCAAGCTTCTGCGCAAAGTCAATTGAGAAGGCTTGTTCGAGCGACTCGTTCCCAAGCCTGTAGTCGCTGTAGCTGCCCGCAAAGTCATGCCATCGAATCTCTGGAAGATCGGAGCCAGCAAAAGATAGGAGCACGTTCCCTTCGTGTGCGTCGTGATAGTGCCCCCAGTCCGCCATGGTGGCAATGTCCAGATGGTACCCCACCAAGATAGTGGAAACGGCTTGGACTGTCAGCGATTTGCAGAGGTTTTTGAAGGACCCATCGACACCTTTCATAAGGTCGAGTCCGATCTGGACCGACCCAGACAGGTTCGCCACGCGTTGTCCGCTTCGTGTCAGCACGGGCACTGTGGAGGATATTTGCAGACAAGCTAGACATCCGGACAGCGACGACGCGGGAGGAAAAACCATCTTCTTCCATGAAAACTCGTCTCGCCACTGCATGCCTCCACGGTACTCACTGGCACTGATGATTCGCCGCAACGTGGCTCCACGCAACGCTTCACGGAGCTTTGGCACGATGAAGGCCTGGATCCTATCACTGCCGCGATGAAGAGCTCTAGCCAAATTGTCGGCTTTTACCAACGACATTCCATCATCCATTGCGTTGAGCATGTCCTCCACCAAAGCGACCCTCACTGCAAGTTTGCCATGCCTCCCTGTGCAGAATATCACCATGTCGTCTCCTCCACCAGAGTATGCATCCCTTTCGCAATGCTGAAGTAGTGGTGCCAGACTCTTGCACTGCTCAGGATTGCAGCGGTCGGCAAAGCAATGTCTTGAACAGATGCACAGCACAACGATCTGAACACCAGCACACGCTTGGCGCATGGCATGGACGGATGAAACGAAGGGACCTTTTTCTTGAGCGGATTTGTGGCACATGCACCAACACTCAAAGGCCGTTCTGACGTGCTTGAAACCTACAATCAAGGTTCTGTGACCAGTTGTTGAAAGCAAGGCGAATGCCAAGCCACAAGATGTTCAAGAGTCATGCTCGGGAATCCCCGAATTCGGCGCTTGCAGAGTAAAATCTAAGGTCCTCCGAAGTGCTTGCAAAGGGCCGTTATTTCGCGCCGCAAGCCTGCGCTCGCGAACTGCGGGGAGGTGCAAGGAGCGGAGCCCCCAGAACCAGTCTGAAAATGCTCAAAAACCGCTCGAGCCCATCATACCCATCAAATTGCTCGGGAGCCTCTAAGACCGCTCAAAATCAGTCACCCGCCCAAGACTGGGCCGGCGCGGCGACGACGCGGCGAGGATGCAGGGCTCGGACGCTCGATGGCGCACTCGGCTCGGACGATCAGCTCGATGGACGACGCTCGGCTCGGACGACGCTCGGCTCGGACGACGCTCGGCTCGGACGACGCTCGGCTCGGACAACGTTGCGACGACGGTGACGACAGTAAGTTTAGATGCAGGGCCGATCGGGAGAGAAGGGGTGCTACGGGGTTAGGGTGTCAAAGCACTCGCAGAGCAGCTGTGGACCAAACCTACGGATCAAACCTACTGCGAGGACGAAGCGGGTTAGGGTGCCCTGAACAAAAACAACAACACCCAAAAGCAAAAAATGAATGAAAGCATTCAAGGAAAATGTTACTTAACCAGACTACTGCTACAAAGCAAAAAATAGCATCACCGACGAAAAAATCCATGAACATGCCGCTGCTCCAAGCACCTGTCTCACCAGGATCTGTCCCGCCTGCAGGCCCACGGCCCCAATCGTGCTCATCCTAAACCCGCGCGAATCCGGTGGACGATAGCCACAGGCTCGCGCCCCATGGACACTGAATGCCCCAAACCACGAAATCTTGAGCCAAACCTAGGGGACATACCCACAACAATCGTACGCTCGCCACAGTCCGGTGCGAAGCGGGCTCAGCAGGGGTTTGTGTTGAAAATCGGGGGCGCGGCCGGTCCGTGTGTGCCACCGTGAACCACTTCCTGAAGAGCCCGCTTTCCGAAGGGTGCCTGGACTTCCATCGCCGTGCTCTTCAATCCGCGCATGGGCCTGCACGTGACATTCAGAACATGCCGGGGCACTTGAATCATGCGCTCGCTCCGGGTGATTACACAGGAGGGCGGGTGTGGATCGAAGACGATGAGGGAAGACTACACGGCCCGACTGGCAGCGAACACGCGCGACCGGGCGCTGCCGGCAGGTCGCCGCTATTCCCTGGTGGAGCCGCACGAGGGCAGCATGTGGGCGCTCGCAGCTTATGTTCCACAGACGGAGCAGCACCTTGCCTGTCCCAATTCTTCCCCACTCGGAATGCGGGCGGGCTCCGAAAGGAGCAAGGTCAGAATTCCGACCCCGAAACCGGTATTCCGGCCTCGGTTCAGGCCGATGAAACGGGCGCCCTGCCCGGAATAGAGGGCGGGAACGTGATTTGTTTTCGGGCCGCTTGTCATTCTTGTCATTCCTGTCATTGTCTTCCTCCAGAGCACACAAGTACCTGTGACAGAATGACCGGTCGAAACTGAGTGCTTGCAGAAAGCGCTGCAACGGGCTTTCAGGGGGGCCCACCCGGCTATAGTTCGTAGCCGCTCGCGAGCAGCATTTAATTTAGCTTCTGGGCAGCGTTTCTGCGACTCGCAGCCCTTCCGGCTCGCAGGCCCAGCCTGTGCGCCCAAACTGCTTCCGAACAGCTCCCAAGCCGCTCACGTTCGCGAATGCAGGCCTCAAACTGCCCCAGCCCTCCAAACCGCTCCGAACGCTCCCGAGCCGCTCCTGAATAGCTCGCAGGCTCTTCATGCGCCCTCTAACTGCTCCCGAACCGCCAGGCGCCTGTTTGCAAGCACTTTAGAGCCCCTTCAATTCCGCGACCTACCGCTCCGAGCCCGCATAAACGCAACTAAATGTGATTTGGGGAGGGTCCAGCGTTTCGAGAGATGCTCGAGAAATTCCACGTTTACATTTGCAAATCCATGTTGCCATGCGAAACCTGAATTGTGTCAGCGGAGCTTGATATGATGGCACCGAAACAATCCCACGCGACATCCAAGAACGCTCGACAAGAAACCAAAGCAGATCGACTGTGATGGATTCACGTCCGCGAGCGAACGCATCGTGCCGGCCTAGGGTAGCGGATCGCCCTGCTCGCAGCCTTCGGCTTGCCGTTTTTCGCAGCAGCGCCTTCCCGCGTCCCACCGACAGTACGTGGATGGTTGGCTGTAAAACAACCTCACGAAGGGAAGCAACGGCCACCTGGCGCAGCTTCCCCAGGAAGGCTGCGCGGGACATACAGTCGTACGCGCTGCGGCCGTCGAGGGTTCAACAAACATCCGATGCTGGTCCCAATCTCAATAAATGGGTCGGCAAAATTAAAGGGGTATGGTTGGGGTAAGGCGCTGCACCTCGACCCACTTGCGATTCGTCGGGCGCTGCTTCCTGCATCACGGCACTTCCCACTGCTGCGGCATTCCCCCTTCCCACAAGCTGCTCGCCCCACTGCCACATGCAGATGCAGCGGGGACCTGGGGCGACCACCACACCACAGCTAGCGTCTTGGGCACACGCGACACCCGGGCGGGAGAAGCAGAAGCCAGGGTGGCCAGCAAGTCGGGCACCGCTGTTGTGTTGGTCAGCAGCACCGCATGGTCAGCCAGTTTAGCATGCAGGCTGGCCTGGACGAAGGCATCACTGCCATACGTGTGCTAGAGCACCACAACCCCTTGGCGGTCTGCAGGAAAGCCCAGTCCCCAAACACTGGTGGTTCCAACGGCCCCACCCTGCGCACGCAGGCCGGTGCGTTGTAAGTGAGGAGCCCAGCAAGTTCACGGACGGCGCCAAACAATCTGCCAGGGATACCACACATGTGTCATGCAATAATGCCAACTGGGAATGCACCGCCTGCAAGGCAGGGTGCACACCGAAAGCATGGAGCCCAGGCTTCCGCCTGGACGACGTGATGCCCACAGCGTGCGAATCGTAGAAAGCACTCGCAGCACGCTGTCCCCGCAAACATGGCTGCACGCGAGATGTGGCCACGACCACAGCCCGGATGCCGAGGTTGGACAAGCTGTCCCAAAAGCCCTTCAACAACCTCACATATCTCACGTGGCACAAGCCGCGCCAAACGGATTCCAAAGAATCTGTATACTGCACTGGCCACGCCAAACGGATTCCAGAGCATCTGTACCAAACGGATTCCAGAGCTTCCACTAATTTGCACGTGGTGGTCACCGTGAGCTCTTTTATTTAATCGTACAACAAGTAATTGATGCGACGCTGGTATCACCATTTACACGCACGGGGCAACCACAGTCATGCACG
Source organism: Symbiodinium natans (assembly GCA_905221605.1). Lineage (NCBI taxonomy): Eukaryota > Dinophyceae > Suessiales > Symbiodiniaceae > Symbiodinium > Symbiodinium natans. The sequence continues at coordinate 1,429,169 of CAJNDS010002102.1, forward strand.
GCCGTCGCTTCCTGGGCGACCGCACCCACGGCCTGTCTGGCGAGGAGTCTGGTGCGCGGGCATGCGAGTGCGTGATCGCCAAGGCGGTCCAATGGGCGGTCCGCAAGTATTGCTATAATTATTGCTATGCAAAGGCGCCTCAAACCGATTTGCATCGCGGGCGGTGGGAGCGTGGTTGCCGGCTCTGTAGAGATGGCAGCGAGCCAACAAGTGCCCGCTTGTGGTTCTGTTTAGGTCCCAGAAGCCGACATTCGAACGCGCTTGCACGAGGCCGGCAGGGGCGATCTACGATGCGCTGGACGAGGATACACCGTACGCTTGACCGGCGGCCACTGCACGTCACCAGTCCCCAGTCGCAGCTCTTGGATCCGTCTGGGCAGGAGATCAATCGCCTGTGCAGTGAGGCGAGCTCATGCCAGGTGAAACACCTCCGCAGTCCCCGTGCCGGGATGCCGGTAAAGCCTTCAACCGCGCCGGGTCTCCTGCGAAGCGGCGGGCCTGCGTGTTTCAGCGGCCGCCCACCTCGGAGCCAAGCGCGAGGGGTGCCACACGCGTGCGGCGGCGAGAAGCTGTATCCATTCGCTTCGATGGAATCACCGGTGCGTGAACCTTCCGTTGCCCAGCACTCAAACGTGTCAGAACCGTTATCAATGCTTTGCCAACTCCCGCGGACTGGGCCACACGAAAAAGCCGTGAACCTTGAGGTGCTGCGGCCAGGCCAGAGGCGCGATAACCTTCAGCCCATCTGAGAGTGCGCCTGAGAGTGGAATGTGGACCAGCGGAGGGCAGCACTGGTCCGCAGGTGAGTTTCTCCAAAGTGGCGGCGGAACGCCTCGCAAAGGTCAACGTCGTTTGTCACTGCAACGGCATCCGAGTCGGAGTCCGTAGTGTTGGCGTCGCTGTGCTGTTGGCGGGTAGGACGTTGGCAGCGCGACCTTCTTCGCCTGTGGCGTCGACGGGCAACGTGGTCATGGCGCCCGGTGGAAGCGCAAATTGGTGCGCAGTGGCCATCGCAAGCCCACACGAGTGAGGCGTAACAGTGCGACTGGCGAGATGCCAGGGGCACGGCCGGGCAGCAGAAAAATTTGCGAATCGTGCCAGCTGGTGAGGTGGCCGGCCGTTCACACCCTTGGATCATCATGACTCTACATATACCCTCAGGACCGAAACCGCCGATCTAACCTTCCGGGAGCTCCCTGTCACACCTTGACAACCACGAATCCACCCTGCGTACCCAACCTTTATCTCCAAGCCACTAAAGGCCCAGCCTCGTGACCCCAACCCTCGAGCGATCGTGAACCACAATCAGAACGAAGGTTACACCAATGTATAAGATCCATGCAAAGATTCAGGAGCGCAACTCCAGCTACAAACGTGTAACAACTTGGAACCGGCGGGGTTAAAACGAACTTCATTTTGTGGCCAGACCCCCTCCCGCCTGTGGCAACGACCGCGGGTGGGGGTTCGGTCGGTGCAGCAGGCCGGGGAAAATGCACTCCATGAAGCACAATTCCAGACTCGTGTAAGTGCGGACGACAGTTTCGCCCACGTGGAAACGCATGCGGCATCAGCGCGGCCGGGGCCGAAGCACATGATGGCCGTTTTGTGAGGGCCCATAGCAGAATTGAAGCGCTGGGAACGTGCGCAAGCAGCAGTTCCATCCAGAGCTTTTGCAAGTCCACATCGGTCTGGCACAAAATCACGCACCCTGAGTAAGTAAGTAAGTAAGAAAGTAAGTAAGTAGCAGCATGAGTCCTGAAACAACCGACTTGCGGTCAGCAACTACAGAAAAGTGAAACAAATCATGTGTATAGACAGAATGGGCCACGTCAGCAGCATACGTCCTGGTACAAAAAGAAGTAAGTAAGTAAGTAAGTAAGTAAGTAAGTAAGTAAGTAAGTAAGTAAGTAAGTAAGTAAGTAAGTAAGTAAGTAAGTAAGTAAGTAAGTAAGTAAGTAAGTAAGTAAGTAAGTAAGTAAGTAAGTAAGTAAGTAAGTAAGTAAGTAAGTAAGTAAGTAAGTAAGTAAGTAAGTAAGTAAGTAAGTAAGTAAGTAAGTAAGTAAGTAAGTAAGTAAGTAAGTAAGTAAGTAAGTAAGTAAGTAAGCAAACATCAGTACGAAAGAGCATCACGACGCCACTGCTGAGAGCAGCAAGAAAAAAAAACGTATATACAACGGAGTGATGGTACAACAGCCGCGTCAAGGCTCTAACACTCTAAGCCCTCAAGCAAAGATCGCTGCGCTCGGCAGACGCTTGCAACGAAGAGCACATGGGCAATCGTAGATGAACGCGTGTTGCCCATCTCCTGCGGCGCAAAGACGGGCCGCAAAAGGCTGTCGTCAGACAGTACATCCCAGTTGCAGCTAAGAGTTGGCAACCGTTGCACCCATATGCGCCTCCAGGGCGAAAAAAGAGGGCACACGCGCAAGGCATGAAGTAGGCTCCAATCATCGCACCCGCAGAGGCATGGATGCAGCACGGCCATCCAAGAAGGGATGGTGGCCACACCTAGCCAATGTCCATTCCCTGACCGCCGAGGATGGCAGCCGAGAAGCATGTAAGTAAGTCCTGCATGCCCGGTCAATGTTAGAATCATTCTAAACAGCGAATGCACCCCGCGCGACATCAAAGAAATTTGTCACGTACTCAGTCCAACAGGTGTCTCCATTGAAACGCGCAAAAGCTTCAAACTGCGTGTACCAACAGTCGCGAGGTCTACAAGGAACGCGCGCTCCATTTGGCTACTCATTGGCGACCAACTCATCGCACGCTTCACCCACCTGTTTGCTGGCAACTTTACCACATGATGTGCCGAATTGCAATAGCCATGTAAGACCAGCTCTGCCAGTTAAACGTTTGAGTCATCTGCTGGACATGTTGATTCCAGTCGTGCAGTACGTCATGCCAGGGTAACGACCTATCTAGTCCCGAAGGCGGTCCAACCATGCTGAATCCAGTTTGCGAAGATGATGCTGCCGCACTTTGCGATGCCCGGCACCAAACATGCAACCGGTGTCGTTACAGCCTCGAAAAATTTTACCCCCGAAGACTGCACCCTGCTGGCCCTACACAACGGGGCTGCCACGAGGCCATGCCAGCAACTGCCGGCCCCACTGACAAAATGTACTCGACGAAACGAAGTTGCCACAACAAACAAGCAGCCCCTTCACCATGGTGGAATAGCTTGTGGCCGTCGCGAGGGCAGTGCTGCGACGCCACACTGGCATCCCCACTCACACAGTCGGGGCACCCGCAGCCGTGTACAGCGGTTGTGGACGGAGCCGCACTGAACCTTGCAGCGCTTCAACTCGCTATCGTGGGGCAGACGTGTCGACGGAGCGCGCGTCACGAAAACCACGCCAGGAGAAGCGCTGAGACATTGGCAGCGATCCGCCGCGAACGTGACCAGGTTTCGCACGCGTTGATGCCCAGGCTGCCTTGGGCGGGTTACACGCCGTCATAGCGCGTCCCACGGTCCCAGAGTTCGCCTCCCGAGTTTCCCAGTCTTGCTGTTGCGACGGGTGCGGCTCCCCATCCTTTTCCGCCCCTGCCGGTGCCATTGGTGGCACCCTCGATGCCCTGGGCGACCACCGCGCGGCATGCTCTGTGCTCGGACTCCGTGGGGTGGCACTAGATTGGCTGCAAAACGGGTTTGCCGCGAGTAGGATCGTTAGCAGTCAGCAGCTTGCGCTCACGTCCTGACGCGCGCTGGCGACTATTGGAAACATGCTATAAACGTGGAAGCGCCACGGCACGAAACTTTGTCGTGAGGGCAGTACGCAGACCACTACATGAGCTTCTCGATCGCAACACTCCCCGGACTGCCTCGTGTATTCCAAATGTTTCGAACATCAAGCAACAGGTCGAGCTTGCCTCTTTCCCTTCTGTCGGCAACTTTGAAGTTTCGGCCGTCCCAACTTAGCTGATGTGGTTGTTGTGTCTTTTCTCTTTACGAGGGCATGACTTTTGAATGTTTTCCGCAACCTGTAGCACTTGGCCGAAGGAACATTTTGAAAGACGCGAGTAAAAAGGGCGGTTTACCTGCGTACCCAACCTGTGGACCAAAGGGAAAAAACACCATCGCCATGCGGCCTGAATGCTGAAGCATGATGAGCACAAACGATGATGTGACATGTGGCACCATCGACTCCAGAAGGCTGGAACTTCTGGGGACAAAAGGGCATCCGGAGGTTCCAAGCTTGCCGCACGTTGGTTTGGAAGATGAAAAACCCGGAAGCAAAGATTGCCACCGAGCCTTGATTTGACTGGGCAGGGACAATTTTGCAGACAGAAACCCAGGGCAGGGCGATAAGTTTCAAGTCGAAAACCTTCGGCGAAACGTACGCCAAACAGCTGGGCAGTTGAGTGAAGACGGACAATTCATATCCAGAGGTCAACTTTTTCAGCTTAGCCCTATACGCTCCTTCAAGCACTGCAGGCATCGACTCGGCCCTGTTTTACATACCAGTGTTATGTTCCTCATACACCTGCAATCTTGCTACCAGCCAGAAACCATACCTTCCTGCAGACGCATCGTTTAGAAGGTTGGACCTAACGGCCTCCGTTTTTACTTCGAATTCTCTGCGACCACCTTTTGTCGATTTGAGAGGGCCTACCAGTTCTCTGCTACGATTCCGATTTTCAGAGAAACACCAAAAACAAAAATTATTTTACTTCGAACGTTCACTGCCGGCACTAGTCCGTTACGAATGTTCCTAAATGCCACCTTTAGATGGAACACTGCACGCATCCTTTTCATCACGCTGGCGTAAATCCCGGTCGGTGCTTTTCACGGACAGACTTCGGGCAAAAGCACCCGGGCAGAAGAAAGGAGAGAATGCTGGTCGTGTCCACCACCAGCATGAATCGTATCGCGGATGTCGAAATCAGGCATACAAGAGCACACAACAACGTGGGAGCCATCACATCCGACTCTGGGATGAATGATCTCTTTGGACCGTTCGTCACAGAGGCCGATGCAGGCCACAGCGAAGACAGGCAGGCGGCAAGGAAGACAGAGGCAGGACGGTGCGGAGGAGGCGGCAAATCGAAAAGGATAGTCGAACGGACTAGCACTGAATAGCAGATGCAGCAGAACCGCCCATCGAGCCAGCAGCTGCCAAGCGGGCGGGCTTTCAGTCGGAACATGCTACGCCGTTGCGTGCGGGCAGCAAACACACGCCGGCACTAGTCCGTTACGAATGTTCCTAAATGCCATTTTTAGACGGAACACTGCACGCATCCTTTTCATCGAAACCCCCCTGTCGGTGCTTTACACGGACAAACTTCGGGCAAAAGCACCCGGGCAGAAGAAAGGAGAGAGAGAGAGAGAGAGAGAGAGAGAGAGAGAGAGAGAGAGAGAGAGAGAGAGAGGTGTCCACCAAGATTCTTCAGGCGGCAGCTTGACCCGCAGGGGTAGCGGGGCCAGCGTTCTGCAAGCAGACGCCAGAAAGCGTGAGAGATCCGTGTCGAGTGGATGCGTGTGCACAGAAAAGGTCTGGGGAGCGCAGACCAGGGCACGGCGCAACGTGTGGATTCCGGAAAGCCAAGCAGCGTCGGGTCGTAATCACGACTGAGGCTGTCAGCAAGGTCGTTGCAGAAGCCAGGCACGTGGTCAATGCGAACGGACATGTATTGACGCTCCTGCAACAGGAAGAAGGAACGGACTAGTACGCACATACCTTTGGCCAGTGAGAGGCCTTTCCAGGAGGCAGCGTCCGAAGCCGAGTTGTCACAGCGGAAGGTAACGCGCGGGCGGATGTCCCGTCGGCAGGAGGCATGACAGCAGGTGCAGAAGGGCACACTGAGCCAGAAGCTCCCACGCCGCGATGTAGTATTGGGGAGCTTGATCTGCCGGAAACCACGGGAAGAGGGCGTGCAATTCGCTTTGGGAAAAGGTATCCTAGAAAAAAAGACAACCACCATAAGGCAGGCGGACAAAACCACCCAAGCCCGCGGACGTGGATGAGGCACATGCATCTGCGAAAGCCTGCCTGATCGGCAAATCTGCAACCACATGTCCATGACCTCGCGGGAGGCATCAGAGATGACCATCTGAACCCAAAGGCGGCGAGCAGACAGCGGAAATTGGGGTAACTCAGCTTTCTTCGCAACGGCTGACTGGGCCACACACACACACACACACACACACGGAAAAGCCGTGAACCTTGAGGTGCTGCGGCCAGGACAGAGGGGCCTTGTAGGCGCTCCCAGGCCTGCGCAGAGAGTGGAATGTGGACCAGCGGAGGGCAGCACTGGTCCTTTTAGGCGGCGCCAAGGAAGGTGAGTTTCTCCAAAGTGGCGGTCGAGAGTTTGGCAGAACGATGGCATTGGGTAGGAGGCCAGCAGGCGGCGGAGCTTTGCAGGCTCAAGGCAGACTGTAAACGTGCGGAAGTCGAACTGCCATCCGATCCAAACCACAGAGGCGGACAACTTGGCTTTACGCCAACTCATCGGGATATTAAGATATTAAGGGTCTGCAACAAAACGACCAGAAGTGAGGCCAATATCAATAGCGGCGCGGAAGTAGCGGCCCGGCCGCGTCCCATCCGCCGCTGGCTTCAGACCCCGCACCGTTTCGGCGATCTTCACGAACGCGGCGCGGTCTGCCCGGAGCACCTGCACGATGTTGGCCCGACTAGACCCTGGATCGTATGTGCACGCACCAACCAAGTCAGACCAAGTCATACGCCATGGCTCGTCGGCGCATTGCACCAGCTCCAGCTCTGTGCCGGTGTCACTAGTGTGAGGGCTGGGTTTGTCCTTGACCGAGAGACTCCCGGCCCCGTCGATCGTAATCTCCTTACCAGCCTCTTCATTTGCAGTTCTTGCTGACGGGTCAGAAACCTATTGGGGCGCTGATACGCAAGTACGTTCTGCTGCTGCTGCATCATCCCACACACAAGATTGTAACCCTCGAACGCAACCTCTTCAACACCCGAATGCGTCAGCCCCGTCAGCCGGGCTCTCTGTGCTGTTACGCGGTGCTCGCGCTCAGCGGGGGCCACGGTCACTGCCCACTGCACCAACATCTTCACCTTTTTCGACCTTTTGCTTGAGATCGGTATGGCTTTCGAAGATTAATCTCTTAGTAGCAGAAGCCACTCCGGGGTTGATATCGTGACGCCGAACAGCGCTGTGACCTGGGCAGTGGTAGGATGGTTCCCTGGGCGAACTGCTGCAAACGCCAGCCTTGCTAAGCTGTTGACGCCGCTGCCTGTCAGCAAATTTTCATAGGGCAGCAAACAAGGTGTCGTGGTCTAACAGGGCCAACGTGGCGCCTGGCAGGAGTGTCCGCAGCACGGCGATTATTTCAGGCCCCGCCCAAATGAAATGCACCTGAGCGAAGCCCGCTCTTTCATTGAGATGAGAAGCGGAAACCACCGTTCCCGCTGTGGCCCTTGCCATTGCAAACGTGCGGCCAGAAAATGAATGAAGGCCGGCAGATGGGATATCCTCGGCCAAGGTCGGCTGTCAGTGATGACGAGCCTTGCAACAGCTTCGGTAAGCTGTCCCCTGAACATGCTTCAGAAAGAAAGCTCGATGCCCCCCAAGCAGTGCGCTGCTGACATCGCCGAAAGGTGAGCCTCCAGGCACCGCCGAAAAAAAACTAGCCCCGCGAGCACCGGTTTGCTCCTCGGAGCAGCGCTGCAAGCGCGTGAGCCATCTCGAGACGGACCTTTCTTTAGCACGCTGAGGCCCGGACGAGGATCCCGTGATTGTTGCCACGGTGTGGTTCGGCTAAGGAGGGAACGGTTGCGCCCTCGACAGTGGCTGTGCTGCGGAGCAATGAGGCGCTGCTTGGTTTGGTCGCACAGCATGACCGCCAACAACCACAGGCTGCAACGGTCGCGTGGGGTAGGCCCATGGGGGCGGGTCTGTAAGCAAATCCGGGCCATTTTGCCAGCATCCTTGGCAGGCGTCCTCAAAGCTGATCGCCCCTCAGGAACGGTAAACCAACAAGCGCGCGTAAGTGCTCGCCTCAAAGGTTGATCGACAGGACAACATAGCAGAGCGGACTCCGGGTGGAAATCCGCACGCTCAGGTAAGGCTGCGCAAAACCGTTCCCTTATTTTGGCCAACACATCGACCCCTGTCCTGGAACTGGCGGCGCCAGTGAGATATTGGGTCGTGCTAGGGAGCAACGATCCGACACGGCCCATGACGCACAAATGCTGCCTTGACTTGCCTGCCAGCTTCAACAGTGATATCCACCTAGGGCAGGTGGCATCGGCTTGTTCTTAACTACTAAACGGCTGCGAACCTTGAGCATGCTGCAAGTCACAAGTGAACCCTGCAACGCCTCATGAGCTACCACATGCGACATGACGGCTGCTACAGGAGGACTTGTTTAAGCGCACAGTTGAACACCTGCGGTCCATGCTGGTATGGCGGTTGCACCTCCTTCAACCTCCTGTATTGGAGGATCCCCAAGCAGGGTTGGACTTCTCCTGTCCACCGCACACTGCTAAGAGGAGCCGACGAGGGCAGCCAAGGAATGGCGGTTGCCAACTCCACCGAAAGGGAAACAAAAATGTGGCAGAGCATTCTATCTGCTCTCAGCGCTGCAACCGCAGGTGACTGTGGCTATCGAATTATTGGTCGAGTGCGAGCAAGCCATCAAGTGTCGGAACTCCCCCTTTGAATGTACTCCACGCTTTCTTCATTGGGTTGCTGTAGAAGCACCGGGCATGGCGCAAGCAGCGATCGAACACTTCGGTCATGCCGACGGAAGGGCAGACGACAAATGAATCCGCCGAAGCAGGCGTTTTGACGAGCTCCCCAGACATGCAAGGTGGTCAAAATCGCAGCACTACATCCAATCTGGCAGACCCGTTTTGCGATGAAAGGGCGGCAATCGTCTCTGCAATCGACAAAGATGGTTTGAACTGCGCCGCATCCTCGATTGAAATCAGAAACGCACAACCCAAAAGAATTCAAGAAGGGCTTGTGGAAGAAACAAGTAACAAAGTCCGACCAACGCTCGATCTCAGGGCTCTTGTTCATGAGACTTGCATCGATGGCTGGCAACAAGGTCCAGCTTCTTGCTTTTGTGCGTTGTGTGGCTTAGATGCCACAGTCCCAAAAGGAAGGCTGGCTTTGGGTGGATTATTTTTTTTGCGATTTGCAGGCGAAGCAAGCCCCAATCTGCGGCTGGAAGGGGACACACACCTTTGAAGCAGGAAGCTGAAGGTAGATGTGTTGGTCACAGCGGTTCTAAGCCATGCTGTTGACGAAATTCGACAAGTTGCTACCACCATCTCTTCCAGGCTCTTTCAGAACCCGGAGCAACAGCGATCGACGACATATCCCTTCGCAAGACCAAGACGTTGACTGACGGACCTGAAACCGTTTCATTTCACAGTTAGACCTACTGTGAGCATGTTGCAGTCGGCTCTTGCTTAAGCGTTCAAAAGAATCATCATGCCCAGTGGGTTGCACACTTCATTGCCGGGCAGGGGCGGGGCGGGTTAGGTTGGGGTTAACCCGAACCCTAATCCCAGGTCTGGGTTGAGGCTTCCTGGAGGTAGAGTTGGGGTTGGGTTAATTCATTCCATGCAGATCGAAACCAAGAACACTTTGATGGTATCCTTGGAAGCTTAAATTTGAAGAACGCAGGACAGAGGATGCATGTTTTGTACAAATAAAAATTGCTTGGACTGTTCTGTCTTCCCCTCTGCATATGCTAAACTTCTATGTTCGGATTTCTGTAAGTTTGTCACCCCCAGGTTCGGAACCCAGGCTTAGGGTTCGGGACTAAGAAAGAAACAATCACTTCTTCGCCTCTTCCAGGGAGACTTGAGCAGCAGTTTGAAGTCGAATCACTTTTGGGCCTTAGGTGACTGTTCAGGCAGTTTGAAAGGCCGAATCATTTCTGGGCCTCTGAAGATGTTTGAGGCATCAGTTCAAGAGCAACCACTGCTGGGCCTTGATTACATGAGCCTTATGGAAGCATGTCAAACATCCGAGGACCCAGCTTCCTGTTCAATAGCAAGGCAGGTTTCGTCCGAGCCACCTTGCTCCAAGTTCCTGCGCACACAGGCCAGCCTATAAGCCTTAATGGCCCCGGCATTGCGAAGGAGTCAAATAAACAGGCCTTTCGGAAGCAAAGAGTGGCGAGCATCGTGTCACCTCCGGATTGCAGGGTTGTTCTGGAACCATGCCCAATTGCGGTTTGCTGCGTCTCTTTTTCAAAATCCGCGCCTCGACATTGCAAAAAGTCAGGCATGCGGTCATTTTCCAAAGTTTCCGCACGAAGATGTGGCAGAAAGATCGACAAGGAAGCGAGCTTGGACGTGTGAGTGCGGGCGCTCTTGCGTACCTGAACATCTGGCCAGCTGGGCCGCCTTGGTGCGCGAGACGTGTGGCAACTGACTCGAAGATGACCAAACCGCCATTGGCCTCAGAGGCTGGTCCTCCGACGCCACAACATGCCGACCGAGGCAGAAGATCTAGCCCCGCAAGGAATTTCTGACCATCCGGTGAACAACTCACGGCGAGACTGGAAGTGAGCCACAGGGCTGTGTCTTTAGCTGAGTGGTTCCACCTGCATGTGGTTTGGTCGGAGGTTCAAACTGCGAATCTCCGCACCTCTTCTGCTTTCCATTGGGCTGTGAAGAGGGTGTCATGATCCACACAAAGGAAAGTGTAAACTTTTTCACATTTTCTGCTGGCTCGTGCATTGACGCGGCGCGAAGCTTTGGTCTGACCCTGCCGGAAGTCTTCCACCAATCGGCTACCCAGCAAAGACTCAGGCTTCCACTCTGAAGGATCAAGTCCATAAAGCTGCAGCACCTCCATGTGGCCCTAATGCTGAGTGACCTCAGGGCCCTTTGCATTCATTCACCCGGAAGAGTGGCGAACTTTTCCTCGTGTTTTATTGGTCGCTTGCCATTTGCTTCTGCTGATTTATTTTGGCACTGATGAAGTTCCTCTGCTGTAGTAAACTGTGCTTTTTTTCTGTCATCGTTTCAAACCGGTTTTGATTTTTGTTTTGGTTGCAGTTAAGTCTGCCTTGATAATCATCATTCACTGTTTCTGATGCTTTTACACCGCGTTGGATGGTCTTGCTCATAGATTTTTAGATAATTTTTTATTTAAATGTTTTTCTGCAGATTTGTGATGAAAACTAAATATTGTTGGGTAATTTTGTTCAGAAAATTCACTTAAAGAAATATTATAAGAGAAAGTATAGTATTATGTCTATGAAAACCCCAGAGGATATGACCATGGAAGAGATAAGAGAACAGTTGGCATTTTACAACCGATTGTATTACTACAAACGAAGACAGGAGGCAGGATGTATGCGGAAAAACGCGATTCTGCCTTGAAGTGCATTCAAAAGAAGACGTTGAAACAATATCCGAAAGACAACAATATCAATAGCCAATAGCACAATAGAGGGTTTAACCGAAAAGCAACTGGCAGAATTCAACACCAGTCAGAATAAGAAAGAGCCGAAGGATGACATGAATAATGTCAAAGTTGTGATGCCCATGATAACAGAAGAATGCTGGTTTAATTTTAGAAATAAGATTAAATCAATATTTTTGAAATGTAGTTACATGAGTAAACAAGAAATAATTAATGATGTGTAGTCGATCGTGCAGGATTTGGGAGCAGGCAGAGGACCGTAAAGGAAGCGCGGGAAAAAGATAAAGGTATAAGCGTAACTCTTGACGATGTTAATGAGTTTTTCAAGAAGAACGTTGAGGCAAAAATAAAACCTGCGGGACAGAACAGTTTTGTAGCACCACATTCGGCATACGAGTATCAAATGGACTTGTTTGTTATAATGATCTGGAAGATAAAAAACTCAAGGTTGGTATGATCATGATAGATGTCTTTGACAAGTTTATGCACGTGGTAGCAATAAAGGGAAAAAAGAGGATTTGGCAAGTGGAATGCTTGAGTGTTGGCGTAAGATGGGAAAAAACCTAAGATGATTTATACTGATGATGAAGGTGCTCTATCTAAGGAAGCTATTCAAACATACTTAAGGGAAAAGAAAATAGAGCTCCACAGGACAAGGGCACATGCAAATTTCAGTGAGAGGGCGATCAGAACTTTTAAGGACACGCTATATAAAAGAGTTGAGGCTGACGAAAAAGAAGGGGAAAAAACAATATTCAATGGACTGATTGTATTCACGAGATATGGTTGACATATCATAACCAAATGATACATTCCGCGACAAAATTCACGCCGAAAGGCACGAAAACCAAGCAACGAATTAAGCGTCAGGTTGAATATGGCTAGTAGTGGTAAACGGAATAGGATATATCCAGAGTTAGATCGTGGATATGAAGTTAAGCTTAGCGACAACCGAATGAGAAAGAAAGGATCGGAAATTGGAGTAAAAACGTATATACTATAGAAAGAATAGAGAAGAAATTAAGTCAAGGGTACTATTATGTCAGACCTTATTTAAGATTTGAACTGTTGAAGGTGTAAACATCAGGTATGGATTGAAGGTTGAAGTGAGTGTGTGGCAGTGAAACCGCCGGACAACGCCTAAATGCATTTGCAGACAACCTGCAGAACTTGACAAAGTACGGACAGGCGTGTCGCGCAAAACGCAAAGCAGACTTCATCACAACATTGGCGGTAACAGACCTTGATCGAAGCTTTGACAGTATGAGCCTCCAGGCACATGACCGCTACTGACTTGTCTGGGGCAGTCGCAGGCTCCAGCAGCAATGCCTTGAACTGCAAGCAGGCAATTCCCAAACTGAGGCGACACCTAGGCATAGGCACAGGCGCCATGCAGCCATAGTCATGCGCTTTCTTTCCAAGAGTCATGTGAGTATCGGACAAAACCTATGGAAGAGGTAGCCTTAATTAGAGGGGTCATATGGAACTGACAAGGTCGCTTTTGCACGAGAACGGATAGGGCCCAACCTTAGACCAATACCCTCGGCATGTACAGTTATAATTGGGGACATACGTACAGGTAGCGGGAACGTCGGTTCCAGTACGAAGCTTGACGAAAACCCAGAGGTCTCACGGGAACGTCGGTTCCAGTAGTAAGCTTGTGCTACAACTCAACGAAAACCCAGCGGGCTCACTGGAACGTCGGTTCCAGTACTAAGCTTGTACTACCAATCAACGAAAACCCAGCGGGCTCACGGGAAAGTCGGTTCCAGTGCTAAGCTTGTACTACAAATCAACGACAACCAAGCCAGTACTAAGTTTCACAATGGTCCGCTCAGGGGTCGGGCGCAGGCAGCCGCGAAGCGCGCGAAGCCGCGCGAAGCCCGCGCGCGAAGCTATGCGCGCGAAGCCCCGCGCGAAGCCGCGCGCGCGCGCGCGAAGCCGCGCGCGCGCGCGCGCGCGTAAGCACCGCGAAACCCGCGCGCGCGAAGCGCGCGCGCGAAGCCACGTGCGCGAAACCCGCCCGCGCGAAGCCGCGAACGCGAAGCCGCGCACGCGAAACCACGCGCGCGAAGCCGCGCGCGCGAAGCCGCGCGCGAGGCCAAGCCACGCGCGCGAAGCCACGCGCGCGAAGCCACACGCGCGAAGTCACGCGCGCGAAGCCACGCACGCGAAGCCACGCGTGCGCGCGAAGCCACGCGCACGCGCAAAGCCACGCGCGAAGCCGCGAAAGCCACACAAGCGACATGCGATGCCATGCGCGCAACCACGTGCAGAAGCCACACGAAGCCACGCGAAGTGCGAAGCCACGCGTGAAGCGTGATGGGCCTACACCTTTGTTCTTGATGGGCCCATCACCTTTGCTCAAAGGGGGGCTTAATGGGGGGCTTAAGGGGGGGTTTAAGGGGAGCTTAAGGGGGGGACAAAGGGGGGCCCTTTGGGGGGGGCTTGAGGGGGGACTTAAGGGGGGGCTTAAGGTAGGGCTTAAGGGCGGCTCAAGGGGGGGGGCTTGAAGGGGGCTTAAAGGGGGGCTTTAAGGGCTTCAAGGGGGGCTTAAAGGGGGGCTTAAAGGGGGGCTTCAAGGGGGGCTTAAAGGGGGGCTTAAAGGGGGGCTTCAAGGGGGCTTTGAAGGGGGCCCAAAGGTAAAGGGGGGGGGCTTAAAGGGGGGCGGGGCTAGAGAGGCTTAAGGGGGAGGGCTTTACTGAGGGGATGTATTCTAAATTCCACCCCCCTCGAATCTTGTTTTGTTTTTGGATTTCGTTCTTCGAAACTAGAGAGAGAGAGAGAGAGAGAGAGAGAGAGAGAGAGAGGAATTTATTCTAAATTCCACCCCCCTCGAATCTTGTTATATTTTTGTGTGTTTTTTTTGGATTTCATTATTCGAAACCAGAGAAGTGAGACTCTAAACATACATTTCCCTTTACGAAGCGAAAGAAGGGAATGTATTCTAAATTCCACCCCCCTCGAATCTTGTTTTACATTTTGTGTTTGTTTTTGGATTTCATTCTTCGAAACCAGAGAAGTGAGACTCTAAACATTCATTTCCCTTTACGAAAAGAAAGAAGGGAATGTATTCTAAATTCCACCCCCCTCGAATCTTGTTTTGTTTTTTGGGTTTCATTCTTCGAAACCAGAGAAGTGAGACTCTTTTTAAAGGGGAGCTTAAGGGCAATTCCACCCCGCTCGCTTCTTCTTTTGTTTTTTGTGTTCATTACTCGAGTTTCAAGGAGCAGAGAGTTCATAGCAGTGACGTGGCGCGGGGCTAAGCCGAGAACCCCATGTTTTTTTTTCAGAGATGATTCATATGCTTCCACGCGAGCTTGCCCGGCAGAAAAAAGCGGGGGGGTTGGGGGGGGCGCAGCCCCCCCCATTTGCATAGCAGTGACGTGGCGCGGGGCTAAGCCGAGAACCCCATGTTTTGTTTTGTTTTGGACATGATTCATATGCTTCCACGCGAGTTTGCCCGGCTTAAACAAGCGGGGGGGTTGGGGGCGGCGCAGCCCCCCCCCCATGTGCAAACACGATGCTCGCATTAGGCCTCTTAAACTGCTGCCTAAATCCTCCACCGAAGGCCCAGCAGGAATTAAGCCTCTTAGACGTCTTAAACTGCTGCCCGAACCCTCCACAAAAGGCCCAGCGAGTATTCGGCCTCTTAAACTGCTGCCTAAATCCTCCACAGAAAGCCCAGCAAGTATTATGCCTTTTAAACTGCTGCCCAAACCCTCCACAAAAGGCCCAGCAAGTATCAGGCCTCTTAAACTGCTGCCTAAACCCTCCGCAGAAGGCCCAACAAGTATTACGCCTTTTAAACTGCTGCCCAAACCCTCCAAAAAAGGCCCAGCAAGTATTAGGCTTCTTAAACTGCTGCGCAAGTATTAGGCCTCTTAAACTGCTGCCTAAACCCTCCACAGAGGGGGGGGCTTGGTTGCGGCTTCAGGGGGGAGCTTTAGGGGGGGCGTTAAGGGGGCTTAAAAAGAGGGGCTTCAAGGGGGGCTTTAAGCCCCTTAAAACGGGGGGGCCTTAAAGGGGGGCTTTAAGGGGGCTTTAAAGGGGGGCTTAAAAGGGGCGGGGGCTTCAAGGGGGCTTTAAGGGGGTAAGTGGGGCTTAAAGGGGGGCCTAAAGGGGGGCTTAAGGGGGGGCTTAAGGGGGGGCTTAAGGGGGGGCTTAAGGGGGGCTGGGGGGGGCATAGGGGCTGGGCGGGGGCCTAAGGGCTTTGACCCTTTGCCCCCCCCCCCCGAAGGGACCCCCTTTGCAGGGACCCCTTTGAAGGGGGGCTTAAGGGGGGCTTAAAGGGGGGCTTAAGCCCCAACAACAACAACAACAACAGCAACAACGACGACGGCGACGACAACAACAATAGCAATGCTC
This sequence comes from Symbiodinium natans, assembly GCA_905221605.1. Taxonomy (NCBI): domain Eukaryota; class Dinophyceae; order Suessiales; family Symbiodiniaceae; genus Symbiodinium; species Symbiodinium natans. The sequence goes on from CAJNDS010002102.1 coordinate 1,444,910, forward strand.
ACATGATGGGTTTCAACTAGTTTCTTGGGCTTTAAAGCACGCTTCGCACCCTTGGGCTTTGAAGCGCGCTTTCGCTTTGCTCGGCCTACATGAAGCGGGAGGGTTGGGGGGGCTCAGCTATACCTCCATTTGCAAACACAATGCTCACATGATGGGTGTCAACAAGTTTCTTGGGCTTTGAAGCACGCTCTGCGCGGTTGAAAAAAAAAACCCAAACCGGGGGGGGGGTTGGGGGGGGGCGCGCCGCCCCCCCCCATTTGCAAACACAATGCTCACCAATGTTTTCAACTAGTTTTCTTGGGCTTCGAAGCCGCTTGGTACGCCTTAAAAGAAGGGGGGGGGGGGGGGGTTGGGGGGGCTCAACGATGATTTTCAACTAGTTTCTTGGGCTTTGAAGCATGTTTGGTACGCAACAAGCGGGGGGGGCCGAAAAAAAAGCGGGGGGTTTGGGGGGGGCGCAGACCCCCCATTTGCATAGCAGTGACCCCACCAGTGTACCTCGCGCGGGGCTAAGGCCGAGAACCCCCTGTTTTGTTTTGTTTTGGACATGATTCATATCTTCCACGCGAGTTTGCCCGGCTTAAAGAAGCGTGGGGTTGGGGGGGGGCGCAGCCCCCCCCATTTTGCAAACACGATGCTCGATTAGTCTCGTTAAACGCCTGGCTGCCTAAATCCCTATTAAGCCTATTAGACTCTTAAACTGCTGCCCGAACCCTCCACAAAAAGGCCCAGCGAGTATTCGGCCTCTAAACTGCTTGCTGCCTAAATCCTCCCAAAGCCCAGCAAGTAATTACGCCTTTTAAAAATGCTGCCCAAACCCTCCACAAAAGGCCCAGCAAGTATCAGGCCTCTTAAAACTGCTGCCTAAACCCTCCGCACACGACGGGGAAGGCCCAACAAGTATTACGCTTTTAAACTGCTGCCCAAACCCTCCCAAAAAGGCCCAGCAAGTATTAGGACCTCTTAAACTGCTGCGCAAGTATTAGGCCTCTTAACCGGCTGCCTAACCCCTCCACAGAGGGGGGGCTTGGTTGCGGCTTCAGGGGGGAGCTTTAGGGGGGGGGCGTTAAGGGGGCTTAAAAAGAGGGGGGCTTCAAGGGGGGGGCTTTACTACTAGTCACTAGTACACTACTACTACTACTACTACTACTACTACTACGGACTACTACTACTAACGACTAATACTACTACTAACTACTACTACTACGACAAAACTACTAACTACGACTACGACTACGCCTACTACACTACGACTACGGCTACTAGTACTAGTACTACTACTAGTACTAGTACTAAGTAACTAGTACTAGTACTATTACTAGTACAGTACTAAGTACTATACTATACTGTCCTAGGACTATACTAGTACTCAGTACTAGTACTAGTACAGTACTACTAGTATAGGTACTAGTACTAGTACTACTACTACTACTACTACTACTACTACTACTACTACTACTACTACTACTACTACTACTACTACTACTACTACTACTACTACTACTACTACTACTATTTATACTACGACTACGACTACGACGACGACGACTACTCCTACTACCATTACTAATAGTATTTATTACTAGGAGTGTTGAAGCCTGCGAAGCCCGCGAGGCGCGAAGCGCGCGAAGCGCGCGAATTCAAGGGGGGGCTTTACTACTACTACTACTACTACTACTACTACTACTACTACTACTACTACTACTACTACTACTACTACTACTACTACTACTACTACTACTACTACTTACTACTACTACTACTACTACTACTACTACTACTACTACTACTACTACTACTACTACTACTACTACTACTACTACTACTACTACTACTACTACTACTACTACTACTACTAATACTACTACTACTACTACTACTACTACTACTACTACTACTACTACTACTACTACTACTACTACTACTACTACTACTACTACTACTAACTACTACTACTTCTACTACTACTACTACTACTACTACTACTACTACTACTACTACTACTACTACTACTACTACTACTACTACTACTTATCTTATACTACGACTACGACTACGACGACGACGACTACTCCTAGTACCATTACTAATAGTATTGTATTACTACGAGGGTGTCGAAGGCCGGCTGCGAGCCCTCGAGGCGCGAAGGGCGCGCGAAGAAAGCGCGCGAAAAAAATCCCTCGAAGCGCGCGAAGCCCTCGAAAGCGCGCGAAGCGCGCGAATCGTCGCGCAAACAGGCGGCGAGTGCGCGCTAAGCGCGCGAGGCGCGCGAAAGCGGCCGAGGCGCGCGAAAAAAGCGCGGCGAGGCGGCGCGAAGCGGCGCGAAAAAAGCCCGCGAAGCCCGCGAAGCGCGCGAAGCGCGCGAGGCGCGCGAGGCGCGCGAGGCGCGCGAGGCGCGCGAAGCGCGCGAAGCGCGCGAAGCGCGCGAGGCGCGCGAAGCGTGCGAGGCGCGCGAAGCACGCGAAGCGCGCGAAGCGCGCGAGTCGCGCGAAGCGCGCGAAGCGCGCGAAGCGTGCGAGGCGCGCGAAGCACGCGAAGCGCGCGAAGCCCGCGGAGCGAGCGAAGCGCGCGTGTCACGCGAAGCGCGCGAAGCCCGCGAGGCCCGCGAGGCGCGCGAAGCGCGCGAAGCGCGCGCGCGCGCGTAGGGCGGCCCCCAGGCGGACCATAGTCCTAAGTTTGTGTTACAAATCAACAAAAACCCAGCCGGCTCACTGGAATGTCGGTTCCACTACTAAGCTTGTACTACAAATCAACGAAAACCCAGCCGGCTCACGGGAAAGTCGGTTCCAGTGCTGAGCTTGTACTACAAATCAACGAAAACCCAGCCGGCTGACGGGAACGTCGGTTCCAGTACTTAAGCTTGTACTACAAATCAACGAAAACCCAGCGGGCTCACGGGAAAGTCGGCTCCAGTATTAAGCTTGTAGTACCAACGAAAACCCAGCAGCATGCACTGCATCTTCGAAGAGTGCAGTGCACCACTGATGCAAACGATGCAACACGTTGAGCTCTTCAATTCTGGCGGGCCAAAGTGTAGAGCACGCTCGAGTTGCCATAACTTTGTGCGCGTGCTTTGCGGTGTCTGTGCAACCTCTGCGAGCAGGACACCGAATGTCTGCTGGTCCCAGTGGGACCGGTTTGCATGTTTTGTTATCGATCTGAGTCTGTCAACGCGAAACGCATGACGCATGACTGACTGTTGTTGACTAGCGGAAGGACATCTCATGTAGAGGTCGCACTCGAAGGTGTCCACCTTGTTGTTCACCCTGTTGCTGCTGGCGCGCTCCACCGGAGACCAAGAAAACGCCTTCCTGCAGAACTGCTTTGCAAAGGACCGATACTGTTGGTCAATGTGAAGAGTTTTCTTTGCAACCTTATACTCTGCCAACCGCTGAACGTTCTGGAAGCTTGCCAAGCGCGCGTAAACCTGTCTTTCAAGATTGTCTTTGGGCCAAATGTGCTGTAGCTCGACAGCGCTTGTCCAGTTGACTGCTGCTTAGCTTGGATCGGTCCAGCGCGCAAAAGTGCTGTAAAATGTTGGCTTGTAAACACCACCTGCGCCTTTCGTCGCCGATGCGGTGGATCACGAGCCATGGGAAGATCAGCAAGATGATCACTGCTCTTAGCCACCTGTTCGTCAAGAGTAGCGGTCCAAACCTCTAGTACGTCCCGAATGCCGCGTGGAATAGGGTTGGCCCCTAACGGTTCTGCAGGAATGATCTATGGGATTGCTTCAGGACTGGCGCCTATCGGTTCTGCAGCAATGCGTACCTGATGATACCTGATGTAGTACAAACTTAGTACTGCAGCCGACTTTCCCGTGAGCCTGCCGGGTTTTCGTTGATTTGTAGTACAAGCTCAGCACTGGAACCGACGTTCCCGTCAGCCGGCTGGGTTTTCGTTGATTTGTAGTACAAGCTTAGTGGTGGAACCGACTTTCCCGTGAGCCGGCTGGGTTTTGTTTGATTTGTAGTACAAGCTTAGTACTGGAACCGACATTCCAGTGAGCCGGCTGGGTTTTCGTTGATTTGTAGTACAAGCTTAGTAGTGGAACCGACTTTCCAGTGAGCCGGCTGGGTTTTCGTTGATTTGTAGTACAAGTTCGTACTGGAACCGACTTTCCCGTGAGCCCGCTGGGTTTTCGTTGATTTGTAGTACAAGCTTAGTACTTGAATTGACGTTCCCGTGAGCCGGCTGGGCTTTCGTTGATTTGTAGTACAAGCTTAGTACTGGAACAATCTTTCCCGTGTTGATTGGTAGTACAAGCTTTAGTACTGGAACCGACGTTCCCGTGCAAGGAAATCTCTATCCCAAGCGATCACATGCCTTTCTGCAGTTCCAGTCTATGCCATTTGGACCGAACATCGCAACACCTACGCGGAGATCCGTGCCGTCAAGGACGAGCTCAAGGAGCTCAGTGCCAAAAGTGACCGAAATGAGGCCGCCGTCAAGGAGTTCAGTGGCAAAAGCGACCAACTCATGGAGATGATGGAAAGAATAGCCATAGATTGGGCGATCCTGCGGGCAGCTGACCTTCGATGTTTGCCATCAGCCTTCAAAAAGACTGCAATGGTCATGGCTGCTGCTGTGCTGATAGTTTTAACACACTAACAGTACCTGGACATGAACTTTCCTCTCTTGATGCTCACGCCTTTCCACCAAACCTACTAAAATCTATGAGAGAACCTTTGCCCACTTTGGGATGATAATACCACCTTAGGGAACATGGATGGGGTAATTTCTTATTCCTATACTGGTCTTGGTAATGGGGAAGTAGTGATGATGTTTGGGGGAAGTGTTAGGGAGTATAGGAATATTCCTCTTATATGGATGAGGTAATCGGTTATTCCTATACTGGTATTGGCAATGGGGTAGTAGTAGTGATATAGTTGGTGATGGTGGTATCATCACCCAAAATGGGCAAGGGTTCTGCTAACTAAAGCGCCCACCTACCGAATTGGTTGCCTCTCTTATGACTCTCGTATATTCACGAACACACTGTATGCATACACATGCCGCAAATCTGAAACTCTTCCTTTGCAGAGAAGGGTGTCCGGCGTGCAGCCTTTTCCCCCCATCCTACGCTGAGGGTCCCTGAAGTTGAGTGTTTCGCTTCGTGGGCCGCAAGTGTCGATTTGGCGACATGTGCTGCCTGGCGACGGTTCTGGCTGGCAGTGTAAAACTATGAATACCCAGGCTGCTGTTTTCAGAATGAAAACGCCTGCTTTTGGACAGGGCTTTCCAGCGAACCGCAACCCCGGCAGGGCCCAGGGCTGTTCGGAACCACAAAGTGCTGATCAGAATACATGGTTCTGTGCAGAAGCATGTGCAAGGTTGTTCCACCTGTTAGTTTTGAGGCTACGTTGCACAATGTCTTCGGACTTTTACAGCATACCGAAAATTCTGGAACCAGGTGATGAGCTTGAGCCTGATGCAAAAGAGCCAATCAACAAATGGATGCCTGTACTTGAACGATCTCAGCGGTACCAACATTCCTCGGCAGTCTATACATCAGATGCAAACGACATCAATCAGCGCATCGCTGCTGCAATTGCACCTTGCGTTGACAAAAGCCCTCTTGGGATCCTTTACATGGACTTCCCCAGCGATGCCATGATCCAGTTGTTTGCTTTGCTTCCAGTCCTCAATCAAATGCATTGGTGGAGGTAGTTCCGGATTGACATCGTAGGGCAGTTGTACATATTGGAGAAAGCCATGCCCTTGTTCGGCTACTAGTAGCGTGAAAAGTGTGATGGTGCAGAAGGCGAACCCGCATGTCAGCAAGTGATGGGGTTGCTTGCCAGCACGAGAAAAAAGATAGCGAGACCGATACGTCGGAGACAAGTTCCATGGACCAGATGCCCAGCTGAAGAATGCTGAAGACTTTTAGCCGCTCATTAGGGTCTATCAATCGTAAATTCATGGCCAAAAACAATTCGTAGCTAGCATGTTGCGCACGTCGGCAATGGCGAAGCTAAGACGGCCCGCGCATGGCCAGAGGCTTCGGAGCCCAGAAGCAATGTCAATGGATTGCAGGGAACTTTCATTTTCGGCACTGCATCGGCTAGCCGGGCAGTGAAGGCCGAAGACCACTCTGGGCAGCCTTTGAAGGTTGGGCAGTCGTGGCATGACGCTGTAGCAGAAACAGATTCAAGTCGTTCTTGTCATGCCAGGCATTAGCGAAGGCCTGCTGCTGAAACTTGCTTGTGTGAGTTTGTAAGTCAACCAGCGCAATCATGACAAAAAGGGCTGCAACACCAGAAGTTGAAAGGCGGCTTCTCTACATGACTTCTGGCAGCAACCATGAAGCCGGACCCATAGTTTCGCAGCCCGAGATCCTTGTTTCTGGGGACACCTTTGCTCGTCTGAGGCGCTTATGGAGTTCCCCTCGATCGTTCACTTAAACATCGTGCGGCCCCTGTTTCTTTTTGTGATCTCTTCTTGTGCTCATGTTGTTTCAGTGGCCGTTTTTTAGGGTGGACAACGGCTGACAACAACGTTGGCAACCTTGAGGGCAGAACCCGATTCCATGCCGAAGCCCTGTTGAAGCCTCTTTCGCTGCTGGCCGTGCAGCGTGGCATGGAGCCAGGTTGGGCCTCATGTTCAGTGGCAAGCATCCTGCCGCTGCGTCAGAATTGGGTGTTGTTTCTAGGTTCTTACTCGCGCAAGAAGTCAGGTTCTTCGTGATGCCGATGGTTGCTATTTCATCGATCGAGATGGAAGGCGGGCTACAGGTCTATTCGGGTATCTGGCATGCTTGGGCTTGCCGAAGTGCAGCAACACAAACGTGCGCAGCTTCGAAGAAAGTTTTGTTTTCCTGCGCCAGGCAATTTCATCACATCCTGAACTATTTGCGTGATGGAACTCTTCCAATTGGCGCTTTGGACCTATTATATAGTTTGCCAAGATTGCCAAGATTGCGCGGATGATGTGAGTGAGCACTTTTGAGAGGTTTTGCGCTGCTGACATTCAGCCCGCAAACAGGTTCATGTCCAAGATATAAGCATATATATGTATATATGTATATATGTATATATGTATATATGTATATATGTATATATGTATATATGTATATATGTATATATGTATATATGTATATATGTATATACATGTAGATATTTACACACATACTTATCCTACGCGTCAAAACAGCTACAAAACGGCAAAGAAAGGGTGTATGTGCACATACATACACGAGACATGCACAAGACCTCCCAGGCCTTTCCAGGGTGGATCGCCTGGAGCTTCTCCGGGAGGTGCCATTCTTTGGCAGCTCTCCGGTTCTTGTTGTGAAACCCCAAAAGGGGTTTTGGAGTTTTAGGCACCGATCCCAGAGGCCGACTTCTATGGGCTGAGGGCTCTCTATGGCTTCATCGGTGGGCCGGGAGCTTGGGGGATCCTTGTGAAGTGGGCGCAGTGGAGGACGAGCAGGAACGCTTGGACGGCTGTGCTTTGGGCATGTGTGCGCCTGAACCCGACCGCCAGAACCATCCCAAAACAGTGGCAGCACACCTTAAAGGTATTTAAAACCTTAAAACCCTGGGGGCCCCTCAGCAAGCTCAGCCCACAACTTCCCGAATCGCAGCATCCTGCCGGTGAAGGCCGACGGTGCAGGCCGCCATGATGTGGAGAGCTCATCGTCCTTCTTGTTCATTACTTGCAAAGTACTTTTCAGCTCCTTTTCTCAGAACTTGCCATGTTTACCCCAGGTTCGTTCAGTTTCGCTCCATCCGTAAGGACCGGAGGCGGCACAGGCGCTTGGCTTCGAAGCCTTTGGGACGACCTGGAGCGGGCCTCTTGCGTTCACCCTCCCCCACTCCTAGGACCCCCCCCAAACTGGTGCATCCTGAGGCGAAGACAGAAGCAGCGGACTTCTCAGTGAACAGCCACAGTCACAGAGGCAAGCATATAGTGGATGTTGTTTGAGTGTACCCGTGCACAAAACTGGGCTTCGTTTCTGTTTCCGCCATGGCCAGTTTACGCTCGACTGCGATATGGGCAAGAATACAGTGGAGACTGGATCGTATCCTCTCCCAGGCCGAACTTTCGAAGACTTTGAAGAATGATTCATGTTTTTTCTTTCTTGCAATGCCGGTGACTATTTTGCAATTTCCTCGTTGAGAATGCTCCTCTCGTGACAGGAATCTGCCCCACGTCCAGTACGAACTTTATGACGCATGCTTAGCGAGAGATCCCATCACGGCGCTCAACAAAATGGGTGCCTCAGTCTCGCAGTATGTGCCAGTGTATTTGTTGAAGGAAACTCTGGATTCTTGAGCTCCTGTGGAGGTGCTGCTGGTTTCAGACCCTGCTTGGAGCCTCCCGTGATGCCCGCAAGCAGTGCGTCCTGTCACGACAACTGGGAGATCATGATGTACAAGGCCAATGCTCATGCTTGTGATGCTTCCCATGTTTGCGAAAGAGTTGCGTAGTCCAAAGGGTTTCTTCATGATCTTCATGTTTTCTCCAACGTACAGTCTTAGAGCAGGTCATTTGCTTGCTAGGTAGTTCTTGTGCCGTGCCATTGTGTCCATCGTGTCGATGTGTCAGGATGTCTGGCAGTGAGCCTGTGCGCTTTGGACCTTCCTTGCGAAAAGGATGTGTGGATGAGTGCCAAGCTTGTTCCAGTGACGAAGATGACTCAGTAGGCACACACATACACCCACATACAAAAAACTCACTCGTACATAGCCATCTAGAATCAAACGGCGCCCAAACAAATTCAATCATACATTATGGAACCTCATACAGTCACACACACACACACGCACACGTGTACACGTCTATATATATATATATATGCATAAAACAGATACTTGTAGAACAAGAAGACTTTTTTGCAAAGCCTGCGCCGGCATGGTATGACTGCATGGCTAGGTTGGTCCGTACTGTTTCCGCAGACCCTTGCCTCAAGAGAGTCAAAGGCCAGGTGCACAACGGGGTACAACAACTACAATCTTCAGGCATATCGTTTGAGGCTAAGAGAGATCCGGGGGAGAGAGGTTCCACAGTTTGTTGTTGCCTTTGCGCCGGCCTTCTGACCCTTCGCTGCCGCCAGCTGGGGCAAATCTGGTCCGAGCGCAGTCCAAGATGGCTGACTCTTACAATGGTGCGGAGGAGAAAGCTGCGGCTGGAGGCTTCAGAAAGGTTCTCAGTTCTCAGAAGCGTATTGGCACGACGAGAATCCCTCTGCAGGCCTTTGCGAAGAAGACTCAGGATTGTGAGAGCCTCAGTGTCCTTTCTGGCACTTCAGGCAGACTGAGAGCGCGTCGGATAATGCGAAGGCCTACCCTCTTGACCTCCAAGGGGGGTTGCATCGAGGTCGGGTTTCAAGGGTTGAAGCCGCGTCAGCACGCTTTAATTCTTTGCAGTGCAGGAAAAACGATCTACGGAGCCTTCGAGGGAATCTACCGCAGCACGCCAAGCCGTCTTGACATGTTGAGGTCCAATCTGCACTTTCAGGGCCATTCTCACTGGCATCTCAAGCCTGTTGCAAGCTACAGGCAATCCCAATGCCGCAGGCCACAATTCAGCTTCTCACAGTTTCGTGAATCCGTCCTTTTGTGGGCACCAGCAGCGGTGCACTGAAGCCGGAGCATCTAGGTTTTTGGCGCTACTTCTTTTTCCGACGAGGCCGCGCGAGATTCCCTTTGCTTGAAGCCGGAGAGATCCGGGGAGAGAGACCTGTTTGGGAGTCCGAAAGACTTGAATCATCTTTTGTTTGCTTTTTTTTGGGGGGGGCTTGCTTGGTGGCCAGAGGATGGTCCGGATGGTGATGGGTGTGATGCCGCCGATGGAGAGAGCGATGCAGGTGAGCCCATCCCGCCCAACAGGCGCGGTGGGGGTGGGGGGGGGGGGGGGGGGGGGGGGTCCTTACCTCAGCTGCGCGCTTCTCTGCTTCATCTTTGCTCTGCTTCCTCGCTTTGTGTCAGGAAGGCGGCGGATGAGCTCTTGGAAGAAGAGGAATTTTGGACCAAGGCCCAGGAGGCTCAAAAAGGGTGGCCTTGCGACTCTCCAAGGGCTCTCCAAGAGCTCCACGAGTTTTAAGAGCTTCAGAAGAGCTTCAGAAGAGTTTCAGAAGAGTTTCAGAAGAGTTTCCGAGACGTTTCGACATGTTTCTGCGGAGTGAGAGGCTTTGGAAGATCGTGGTCGCCGAGAACGCTTGCTGAAGTTCATGAAGCCTGCGCCTGAGACTTCCTCCTCTTGACTCTTTTCGACTCGATTTTTTTGGGGATTTACGAAAATATAATAGACCCCCCAAATGGTAGGAACCCCTTATATATTCAGGAGCCCGCATGTGTTTTGTGATGTTAGTGTCCGGAGGAAACACCGCTTCAAGGATGTGAACAGCAGCAGCGGCTGGCACGGAGCTTAGGGTTTAGGGTTTACTGTAGGGTTTACGCTTTAGGGTTTAGGGTTAGGGTCTTGTCGATGTCAGGTTCGGAGGGAGGCGGCTGGTTGCGGCAGAGTTTGCGGCAGTGGCCTAGGTTCTTTAACTTTCGATTTCCACTCCATGCTGCTGTGGCGGACAACGATGCCTGAATCTCAGCGAAAAAGCCTTTGCGTCTGCTCGGCAGGGTTCACGTGCACGATGTTTCTTTGGGGGCTTTTTGGAGATTCCCTCAGGCGGAAATGGTCCGGATCCTGCTTCACTTTAAAGCCAAGACCAAGCTGAAGGACTTTGTGACGTTGACCAGTCTCTGAAGCAACCTCTGTGCTGGAAGCCTGAAGGATGCGTCTGGATGGTCAGCGCGGCAGCTTGCCCGAAAGCGGAACTTGAACGGCTCCCACGACACCGTCCTGCAGATCTTGAATGAGCATGCCATGGCCAGGCAGGGCTACTTCGTCAGCCTTCTGACAACTTCTTCCCAGTAGTGTATGTCAACGTAATGACACCGTTTCATGCTTACTCAGTGAGATGTACTGAAATATTCTCGAGAATTGGAGGCGAAAGAAGGCTGCAGCTCGGCGCGCGGCACGTGAAGCCAAGCACCACGGAGGAAGCACATTCGTGGAATTGGAAGGCCAGGAACCGCACCAGCAACCTCGGAAGCAACCTCGGAACATCTCGAAACCCTCAACCCATCAAGGGTCCCTCTGCCAGGCCAGAACGAGGAGAGCAAGGCAACCCACTGGCCTGTGCTCTGAAGCCACCAGCATGACCAGCTGCCTCTAGGGCCCAAAGCTTCGAAGCCTGTCCAGCTGCAGCTCAGAATCCACGTCGTCACGTCGTGTGGTTCTTCTTATTTCACAGTGCCTGACACTGCAGGTCCAGGCAAAGAAGGACGAAGAGTCCCCCGAAGGCATTTGAGAAGCATGAGCTGGTGGCGAAGAGCTTCCAGTGCGCATAGTGTCAACACTGTGGCGAGCCTAGTGGGAGTTTTTCAACCACGCCATGTATGTTCTGTTTACCCTGTTTACCCCCTTTTTCGTAGGTGCTGAGTCAGAGTCACGGGAACAGTCAGACCTCTGAGCTGAGCAAGAGACACGCATGTTCTGGCTTTTGTCTTCTTCTTTTCACGGCTCTGACACAGCTTGCTGTCCTTTGCCGTGGCCAACGGCGTCAGTGGAGCGTTTCCGGGCACTCGGCAGGGCCGAGGGCGACTTTGCTCTGCCAATCCTGCAAAGTCGTGGCCGTCTCCGCTTTTACTCACGCACAGGTGGGAATGTCTCCCGTGTCCAGTTGAATGGTGCACATCTTCGCACGCAGCATCACGCGGCCGTGTGCTTTCGCCTTTGGTGCGCCAGTGGGTGCAATCCAGTCATCCGCCTGCATGCCCTTTATTTGAGCCTGCAGACAAGCAGAGCCCTTGTCCTAAGTGCAGCGTTCACCCTACTCTTACATTTCAACTTTGCTCAAGCTACTTGTACATGAATTCGGAGGCTTCCCTCAAGTACAGTGGTCACGTGTGAGATCTAATCTTGTCTTGACCAAACTGAAGGGCGCAAAAAGCGTGCTGCCGATGTGTAGAGCAAGTCTACTTTTCTGGGGTTCGAAGAGCATGGCTAGGATGCGAAACTTATCCATTGATCCCTTGCTGCCCCCACACCCGCTCTGCCTGTGGCCTATCGTCTTTGAGGAGAAAAAACGCGCATTCAAAACCCCAAAACTTGGGGCAAGAAATCTGGCTCAAGCCGATTTCGCCTAGAAAGGAACAATGCTATCGCGGAGGCTCGAGGCCAGGAGCAAGCGATGCGTCATGTTCCACTACCGACAGATCCAAGCAAGCAGTTCCGAGTCAGACTTGAAGCAATGTGATGCAAGTCGATCAAGCTGTGTTACTGGGCAGACATGCTTTGCAGGCGCGACGCCTAGGCGTCACCGCTGCCGCTGCCGCCGCGGCAATAGTTTGTGTGCGGGACCCATGCTATGCCAGTTTGATAGTAATGTTGTGCAACGAAAAGTGCCGCATCATGACCTGAAGCCTGTGCTGTGTTTGCAACAACTGTGCACATTGCACCTGCATGCCGAAAAAAAGATCTCTGCAAGGCCTGCGGTGCCATTGGTTTCGTTCAGCCAATAGGAGGCGCAATCGCATTTCTGTGGCATGGTTCATGTCAGTTTCGGAGCTTGCACAGCCAAACGTGACTTGGGGAAAATGCACAGAAGAAGAAGAAGAAAAAGAAGAAGAACAAGAAGAAGAAGAAGAAGAAGAAGAAGAAGAAGAAGAAGAAGAAGAAGAAGAAGAAGAAGAAGAAGAAGAAGAAGAAGAAGAAGAAGAAGAAGAAGAAGAAGAAGAAGAAGAAGAAGAAGAAGAAGAAGAAGAAGAAGAAGAAGAAGAAGAAGAAGAAGAAGAAGAAGAAGAAGAAGAAGAAGAAGAAGAAGAAGAAGAAGAAGAAGAAGAAGAAGAAGAAGAATAAGAAGAAGCAGAAGAAGAAGAACAGAGCAAGAGCGCAAGCAAGAGAGAGAGAGCAAGAAACAGAGAGAGGTAGAGAGAGCCAGACAAAGGGGAAAGGCGCGGGGCTCAGTGGGTGAGGGTCACGACTAAGGAAAGCACTAAGGCACTGGGGGGGGGAAAAGGCGGAGAAAGCTGAGCCACGCGTCGTAGCCCCCACTCGGTTTCAAGGAGCGGCCCCGAATACAGGGGCCGGCGTGGCCCGGGGGCTCGTCCCCCACCCATGCCCCAAGAAACAAGGCCTTGGGGCCCACGCAGCCCAGTTTTGGAGTGTTGCCCTGCTGGTTGGCATGCTGGATGTCGCCCGAGAGTAGAGAGAGGCGAAGATGGAAGGAAGAGAGGGAAAAAAGAAAGAGCAAGCAGGAGAAGAAACAACATGATCGTAAGGAAGGAAGAGCCATCTCTGCTGTTTAAGAAAGGTTGTGATTGGATTTCTCTAAGTTCTGCAAAGAGGCCTTGCGTATAGTAGGTTGGGCTTACTCATGTAGACTCAAGTCAGCAGAGCCAGCAAGGAAGAGGCGGCCATCGTTGGACAACCACGCAGTAAGTGCTATTGTTGCTGTTGAAGACGGACATGGCACCAGCTCCCTTCAAACAGAAGAAAGCGTATTTAGGCCTTGGGCCTCATGGCTTTCCTGCCTCAAGCAGTGAGGGCACATGCCATTTGGGATGCTTGGCACTGGCCAGGCTTGTCGACCTCACCTCAGCCAGTGAGCTCCACCAGGCCTACGCAGAGTGGCCCCAGGCACCAGGGTATGCAAGAGAGTCGAGTGAGAGCCAGCCCAGTTCCAGTTGCTCGCTCCAGGTTGCATCGCGATGGCTTTGTTCCATGTGTGGGTGCCCTTTGCCTGTCGGCACTAGCGATTTCTGCTCGAGCGGGCAACCAAGAGCTTGTCGTTCAAGACGCTGCTAGAATGGGCACGATCGCTTGTTTGCGGCTGCACCAGACTCGCCAAGTCATGCGAGTGCAGCAGCCAATTGTCAAGGCCCGACTCACGACTCGGCGTGCCATTCCGACCCAGAAGAGAATCCCCGCTACGAGCTCAGCTAAAATTGCTCAATCTTCTAGGCCCTGGCAGTCGTTGGTGCGAAGTACGGCGGCTATGCTTGACGCAGGTTGTAAACCTGGGGGGGCAGAAGATTGGCTTGTGCCTCAGAGAGTGCCAGTTGCCCACTCGTAGCAGACATTGAACTTCAGCTCACGGCGGCACTGGGCCCTCGCGCGCCGCGGCAAGATGTGGACACAGTCGTTCCGCCTCTTGCTACAATGAAGCTGCTGTAAGCCACTTCTCCCTAGGCGAGGAGGAGCTCCAGTTTCGAACTTTTAGCCGAGAAACGGCCAACTATTGCGTTCACCAGGCCAGGTGTCTATTGTGCTTTTCTTCCTTGCACTGTCAGTGTCGACGACATTTTTTTCGCTTTGATATGTTGTGTTCCTTGTGCAGACGAAGACTATTCCATTGTGCAACCGTCCATGCGCCTCCGTTACCCAAGCCAGGCGCACACGATCTACAAGTATCAGCAGCTGCCCTTTACGATTTTCAGAAAGCGTCGAAGCGATATGAAGAAAGGCTGGGTTCATCCTTCCTGTTTTGTACGGCTCGAGGCCTTGCAGCTGCGATCCTGGTGTCTGCACAGGTAAGAAGCTATGGAAGAACAAAGGCGTAGGCAAGGCCCGTATGGGCAGTATGTTCAACACCCGGCTTCTCTACCGTTGACACGGCTTTTGCGTTGTGTTTCAGCCTTCAAGTTCTGCCAACACATCGCCGGCTCTGAGATACAGCCCTTTGTGGGGCAAGTCCGCCACCAACAAGAACCGACATGGACTGGATGACCGCAGAAAGAAGTTCCTACCGAGGCCCAGGACATGGCGTGTGTGTGTGTGGTCAGAGTCACGAGCATGCTCACCTCCATGAAGCTAAGCTGCTGATGTTGGCCAGGTTGTTCCACTCAAAGGCTATCTCCACCGTTTTGCAAAGCAAGTGGAGGTGCATGAAGATCGTGGAAGGCTTGGAGGACTGAGCTTCAAGAGTGTGAAACTTCCGGATCCCATGTCCGCTTGATGTTGGCAACGCGCTCCTTGTGGATGGTAGGACATCACTGAGCCTCGATACTACGAGCTGACAGACATGGTTAGGGCCTGGACCGGCATGGAAGCCGGCATCAAGCCTGCGCCACAGGGAGCAAAGCAGAGCGAAGGGCCATGGCAAAGGCTTCCTCTGTTCCTCTGTCGAGGCAGACCCTGATGATCACTCGCAGCGGCTACGGCGAGGAGACCTTTGAGCATCCAGCGACCCGTCACAGTCGCCTCAGTAGAAGCTTGCTTGGAGCATGCGAGGAGCACAAGTATTGGTGCATCCCCACCAGAGCAAGTTTCAGGCCAGGTTTGCACAGAGGGCGGCAAGCGTCCAGAAGTACTCTTTCCATCTTAGTTGGCATCAGGAGTCCGCTTTACATGGCTGGGCGCTTGATTCCGAACTTCTCCTTGCGACGCCCTCGCCACCGCGGCGCGATTGCTAAGCCAGCCGTATCCACCCGCTTTGGGTGCTTCCATCGTCTTCCTCATACCTCCGAAGCCGGGTTCTTTGAGGGGAAGCCGATATGACAGGTGACATGGATCCCGACAGCGACGGGCTTCACCAGGCCCTGCTGGGCAGAAGAGCCGGGCCCACAGCCTCTCCTTGTTTTGCCCTTCGCCACAAGAAAGCTGCGAATGGGGCCTCCGAAAATTTGGAAAGGCCGTTGAAGGTGCCTTTGCAGGGAGTTCAGGAGTCGTGTATGAGGTCTTCTGTGGGATTTAGGGTACCCTTCGGGCGCTTTTTATGGACATCTGAAGGCTGAACCCACCTGGGCAAGCTCGGTGGGTCTGTGGTCGAACCTCCCACCCTAAACAGATTGCCGGAGGTCATCATCTCTCGCGAGGCCTTCTTTGACCTCAAGGCCACCTTGTAGCATTCAGATGTATTCAGTGTGTTGAAAAAGCACGGGTTTGTCAGGGTTTGTCAGGACTTCGTCGTTCTTCCCAGTAAGGGTGCAGGGATTGTGAATGTTTCGGTGGGGGGCTTATTGATGTTGCCAAGTTAGGCCTTCAGGGTCTACAGGTGTGCCGTTCGCGTGTAGGACTAGGGCTTCGGCACTTTCGTCTGACGTGCGCAAGGCGAAGTTTGATGCACACGATGGCCACTCGGCTATGTTGGTGGCTTGAGGTGACTTTCCACCTGCTGTGTCCTTTAGACTGGCAACCGTGCCAGAGTGTGGGTTGGAGGGTTTCCAGGGTTTAGGCTCCGTGTGGCACTTTCATGAACGCTATCTGAGGATGGGCATTCCAAAGCCCGAAGAAGATCCTCATCGCACAGATGCAGAAGCTTGTGCAGGACTCCAGCTGCCTTCGAAAACCTGGTAAAGACCTGCAAAAAACCTTAACGCACTTGGGTTGGCGAATCTCCAGGAGTATCCTTACGACCGCCAAGCCGAATTTGAGGCCGCGCGTGAGGCGGGTACTGCAGAAGCCCATACTCCCAACATGAGACAGGGCGAGCAAGAGGCTTTTTGTAGCTTGACTCCCGCCTCCAGAAGATTGTGAGTATGGTTCTACTATGCCTTAATCATTGAAGCTGCAAGTGCCGCAAGAGAAGTGCTATGCTTGAACGAGCCTTTGACGCCCTGAAGCCAAGTGCTCAGCCATTTCGAGGTGCCGAAGAAGTTGGCTCAGCGCGAGTTCTGGGCCAAGGAGGCCCTGCTACCGTTGAACTGCGCGGATGGATGCTGCCAAAAGGGACTCAAAGGTATGCAACATAGAAAAGGGGTCCCATAAGAAGGGGGGAGCATGGTCTTTATGGGCTGCGACCGGTCCCGGGTCCCGTGCTCTGCATGTGTAGTCCTACATGTCCTACGCCTGGCAGATGCGCGAGAGCAGCTGAAGGGCTCATCCTTGAAGCGATCAGTTTGGCGGTCAGGCAAAAAAGGGGGCGCCTAAGCAGCCGGTTGAGTCCAACGGTGTCGGGAAGCCTTTGCTCTGCGCGTTCTCAAAGTTATGAGTCAGTTATGAGTCATCAGTTTCTGGATGTTTCTGGCAAACGCCGCGGCGTAGGAAATCTGGCTCAAGCCGATTTCTCCTAACGGGACCCATGCTGTCGCCTAAGCTAGAGGCGGGCAGCCTGCAACTGCAACAGTGCTGATGGATGTGCTGATGGGCATATGACGGCATTGCGGATTGGGTCGTTCCCCTCCCCCCCCTCTCCCCAACCCAACCCCAAAAGCACTCCCTTGCATCCTCCTCAGCTGCTCCCGTCGGGTGGTGTGCAGTGGCAGAGAGCCAGGCGCGGCGCCCGCGCTTCATCTTGGCGGCCCTGGCTGCAGTGGCGCTGGTGGTGGCCAGAAGCCCGTACAAGGGGGGCAGATGTAAGCAGACCCAACAACTTCTTCCCCTCAACTTATATGGTCCCAATGCGCACGAAGTTTCACACTCGAAACCCGCGATCGTAAGCAGACCCATAGGCCGTCGACCTTGAGCCCCCGTTCTCAGCTGGAAGCTGCCAAGGTCCCATCGGGCTTTGCCAGCTGTGTTGGCCCGAGAAACTCAGGGCGACGTCGGGTTAAAAAAACCATCGGGGCCATGGGGAAGGTGCCACACGAACGCCTCAAGAGTCTTCCAACCCCACCAAACATACCAAACCCCTCCCCAGGCCAGAGGCCCATCCCTCAACCCCCGAGATGACAAGAGGCTTTGCCTTGGCGGGTGGCAAGCCTGCGCTCTCCCCAGCCCGGCGCTCAGGTGGATTCGCGGCAGTTTGTGAGCAAAGAGTGTTAAACCGGTGCGGCAGGTTGTGTTCCGGTAGGTTTTGACCGTAGAATCCGGCGCTAGAATGGGAGTTGTTGTCATGGTTGGTGTGCCCTGTCTCGGGGCGCAGCTCTCGGCAAGCCCACGCTTGGGGGTCTTTGTTTGTTTCGAAGATGTTGCGAGAGTCCAGATCCGAGCAATTGCGCACACCAACCCAAATTGGATTTGAGCGCTGCTGCGTCAATTGCATGGATGATGGTCTCGCTCACGCTGTTACCAAAGCCCTGAACATCTAGCCCTAAACCCGACATCCCGATGACCTGGCAGCTCAGAAGCCCACTTTACACAGCACCCGACCTTAACACAAAAGGCGCGAGGACGAGCCCTCCGAGCAGAGGTTGGGTCGAGAGCGGGCTTCGAGGGTCAAGCGTGTGGAGTTCAAGATGCGAATGGGATCTATGGTCGATGGGATTGCTCGTTGTGGTTGGTGACAATGTGTGACATCTTTGTCTCTAGGTGAGACGTTTCAGGGAGGATTTTTGGCAGCGTGTGTAAGGAAAGCACGCGGGGCAGAGGTTGTGGAAGTTGCCAGATCTTGGCACTTGGGGCTTATCTTTTGATTGGGGGAGGGGGGGGAGGCGAGGTGGTGCGCAGGTTCTTGTGGTTAGCGGTTAGCTTGTTGCACCATTCGCCATTCGCCATGTATGCACATCTATGCAAAGAAAGCATACCGAAGGATGCTTCTATTTCACAAGCTTGGTCTAACTCACTTGCCATGTTTTGATAGGCAGACGATGCAGAGGCCTGGACATAGATGCAGTCCATACAGCCACCTTGTCGTGCAGTGTAAGTTGAGTTCCCCGATCTGGGTGACTTTGCAGGTAGTGGATGTGGATATAGAAGACGAGGACGAGGATGAGGAAGAGATAGAAGACGATTTGTCATTGTCCGAGGATGTCACACATGCCTATCCTTGGGGAAGGCATCCACATGTTCAGAGCTGTGAAACTGTTGGAAACCCAGGTCTGCAGATGAGCCGGTGTCAGCTTTCGACGGCCCAAACCAAAAGCCGGATGCCCACCTTCATCAGGATAAGTGAGCCTCATGCCGGGGCATATTCATGGGGATACAGCATCAGCCTGAGGTTTAGCATCGCTCGCTACAACAAAACCAAGTACAAGGTCTTCTCCGACAACACCTACGCCCGACTCCCGGATCGTCGGTGTTATCAGCTGTTTGGCTAACCAAGTCCCTGGTCCCAAAGCGCACCTGAGAACCGACAAGCTGTGTGTTTCAGGTCGTGGCGAAGACCGGTGAGAAGGGTATGCCCAGGGCTTGGCTTCGCCACACGGGCTGCCCAACTTTGGGTTGGACTTCGGGGTTCCGGGGGGCCCTTCTAACTCCCTCTCTGAGAACTCCGTTCGTATATTGCTCTCTTGTTTGACATGGGGATCCCGAGGTGGAGCAGGTACTTCGAAATGCCAGAGAGCGAGGTGCAGAGGCGGCTTCGGCGGACTCGGCATTATGGAGAGCTCCGTTGGCGGGCTTGAGACCCTGCCAGGAGGAAGCCTCAGCTCATGTACGAGTATTTCAAGAGCCTCGGCGTGACATGCTGCTCATGATCTTCTCAAGTTGTGTGCTATCCGCTGTGCCTGCTTGAGAACTGGCGCTCCTAGAGCCGAAACTCGACGACCTTCAGAAACGCTGGCAAGCGCAGTGATTTCGGCTTCTGCAACCATTCCCCCCCCCCCCCCCCCCCCCCCCCCCCCCCCCCCCCCCCCCCCCCCCCCCCCCCCCCCCCCCCCCCCCCCCCCCCCCTCCGCCTCCCCGAATCCCGGGACCCAGCTGGTCTGATGGGTGGTTTGAAATCCTTGTTGTTATGCTGCGCTTCCTCCCCGGCTCATGCTCGACTGGAAATAGATGCCATCAGACCACGTCCGATTCTCAGGAAGATCCGACGCTGGCGAAGGCACATGACTTGATGGAATGTGAGAGGGGAAGGGGGGCGGTTTGAGATTTGGGGTTTTGGGGTACCATGTCTCAAGGTCGACGACCCTCAGCATGTTTCGGGCTTGTTGAGGATTCGTTCAACGCTCCTTTTTTGGTGTTTCCATCTGGAGTCAGATGCACCTGGGCATTCTCTCCCGTCTTATCTTGCCCATCACTGAGATGCCTTGCCTGACTCTTGTAAGTCTTTTGCAGGAGGATGGGCAACTGCCCGGGCCTCGTGTTGCGTCCCGGGTTGGGCAGAGCTTGGCATTGACTCCTGTGCTGGTGTCAAGGTCGTTATCCCAACGGCAACCTCAGATTCATCGTCATGTCGGGGCTGCAGACTTGTGTAGGTGTTTCTCTTTTCCTTCCGGGCACGCTCATCGCGGTTTCTGTTGCAGGATGAGGCATCACCCCTTCACTCCCGAGATCTATGGCGAGAAGTACGTGAGCGCTTGGCTCGGCTTGGGGCTCCCCCACGATGCTCCATCGAGGGAAGTAGCAGCCGTAAGACTACGAATGGTGTTCGTGGAACTTGCCCTCTGCAGCTCCAAAGCTTCTTATTTCGGGCCCAAGTTGCCCTCATGTCCTCTGGCACCAGTCTTGACCCAATGCGCGTGGATGCATGCCCGAAGCCCTTTGTGAAGCCCAGCCTCCCGAACCCCAAAGTAATGAGAGAGAAGAGACCTCAACTTGTCCGCAACTCTGAGAACCGCCGAAGTGGATCTGGAACAAGGGCGAGGTCAAGCGAAAAGAGATGTCGCGGACTCGGAAGTTGAAGCCCACTCAGGGCTCTAAAGAAGAGTCCATGGTTTCGGAGGTTAGGTTCCGGAGGCTAACTGGCACTTACCGGCTTGTCTTGCCGCACCTCTCAGAGACGGAAAAGCATCGGCCCGCGAATCTCTGAGGGTGAAGCGCGCCCGAAAGCTGGAGCTGATGCTCCGGAAGGAGGGGGAGGCGCCTCGCAAGGAAGAAAGGAAAGGGGATGAAGGGGTTTGCAGGGACGCTTTGGGGTTTGGGGCAGTTGTGGTTGTTTTTTCGCATCTTTTCGAGGGGGATTTTTTTCTCATTTTGACAAAAAAATTCGCTTTTCCCCGCAAGAGGACTCTTTCATCATCTCTTCGGGCCTGCATTTCGGAAGTGAGATCTTGAAGCAGACCCGTGGGAACTGCAGGAGAGGCGCATGGACAAGCTGCGGGAGATGGGTGTTTGGCACCGCCCTCGAGCCCTCGAGTTCTCAACAGAGAGGTGTTTCCCCCAAGGTTTCTCATGACATCTCTGTAGTTCTCCAAGGACTGGCGAGCCGGAGTGGCGCCGAGACCCAGAAGCGGTGGAGGTGCATCCGGCGGTTCAGGGCACTCCAAAGGACTGGAGGTTTGGGTTTGGGAGCTTGACTCAGCTTGACGGCCAGAAAAGGCATGCAATCCTGATGGAGGGTCTTCAGGGCCGTGCCGAAGATTCGAAGAGGCCGAAGCAACGTGCCGGCGCAGTGCTCAGCGCACCCTTGCCAGGTTCGGTGGCGTGCACGCCACACCAAGGGGTCTCGGCGCTAGCATGCCTCGGCGGATGACCTGCGTTGTCCAGCAAGGAAAAGGGAGCACTCCTGGCGGCGGACTGGCGAATCAAGAAGCCTACTAAAAGCCTCCAGTACTCATGACTGCTACCCTCCGCTCATTTTGGCTCGAGACGGCTTGTGATTCCTGCTTGTGACACTGTGGCTTGAGAACAACGCTGGGCCCCCCACACGGGGAGGCGACTTGCAAGGTCTTGATGTGCAAAGCCGCGACTGAGCGAACACAGTCTGGTGGCTGCTTTGGTCACTCATGCTGTGAAGTGGACAGGGGCGCGATGGACGCGCCCATGTCGCCGACTTCGCAGGACGGGCCGATGGGCATGCTGATTGCCGTAAATGTTGTGAAGTCAGCAACCTGCAACAAGTTGTGACCCTCGGCCTTGTTGTGCTCCTTGCGCAGGAGGCAGATCTGTTCCAGACGCAGCTTAGGCCAGGGGGAGGGGGAGGGCTCCGGGATTGCTCCTGCCTGGTTGTGGCCTAAAACTGTCGCGGCGGAAGCCAAGGCTCGTCCGAGAGCAGACCGCCAACTGCATCAAAGACCTGAATACCCTGAGGGCAGAGGCCACCCGATCCCGCACTCGCCTTGCAACATCTTGCGGCCCCTCTCTTGCTCTCTTGCTCTTTTTGCAGTCTCTTGCATGCCCTCTTAAAGATGCCCTCTTAACATGCCCTGAGTTCAAGATGGGCTGCATATGCCAGGTGATGGCTCTCAAGTCGGATCAGGAATCGCAGCGTGGCCTGCCGGCACACCCACTCGCGGACAAACTCCCCCCGCCCTCCTTTTGTAGAGATTCCCTGTTGGCCTGCGGAAGTCTGTGGAATCTGCTCAGGGCTGAGCCAGGGGGCTGCTGTCCAGACCCGAGATTCTACGAGCAGTCTGAAAGTTGCTACGTTCGTCTAAGTTCTCAACCCTAAACCCTAAACCCTAAATCCTAAACCCTAAACCCTAAACCCTAAACCCTAAACCCTAAACCCTAAACCCTAAACCCTAAACCCTAAACCCTAAACCCTAAACCCTAAACCCCAAACCCTACCGAAGAGGAGGCACAACGCATTGCAGGTGAGCAGCCTGGAGGGCAAGCAGCTGGAAACAAAGGACCGTTTCAAAGTTTGTCCAAGCTACTGTATCCAATGTATCCCCAACCAAACTCACATAGTTTTTCGCTCTTGGTGATCTTCAGGGAGGGAAGAGGAGTTCACTAGTTACTAGCCATCATCCCGGCACGCCGGCTCGACCCAGCACTCGAAGCCCTGCGCAGAACCAGCTGGAACGAGAGATGCGCTTTCGGGACACCTCCTTCCACCAGCAGGTGCAGAAGGCCTGTGTGGGGGGAGGGTGGGGGGGGAAGGGGGGAGGGCGGGGGGGCAGGCAGGTAAAGGCTTCTAATCATCTCGGACGAGCTGGCAGGTTTCAGATTTGGAGCAAGATGTGCCGGTACTGCACGAGCAGATCGCCGCCATGAAGGAGCAGGCATCCGTCAACCTCTCTGTGGCTTTTGCTTTTTTTGTGGCTTTCGTGGGGCTCTCTCCCTCGGCTCCCCCTTGCAGCTCCGCATCTTGGAGACGGCTTGGCATCCTCACATCGAGGACCGCGCAAGGAAGGGGGGGAGAGAGCGGCGGATGGCTCAGGTTGGCTCAGGTTGGCTCAGGTTGGCTCAGGTTGGCTCAGGTTGGCTCGGGGAGTCGCGCTTGTGGGATCTCCTGGTTCTGCCAGGAGATCCAGTCGTCGCACTTGAAGCACGTGGAGGTGCCTGTGGGATGGAACGTCTGGCGTCTGGGTGTGGGCGTGACTTCACGTGACTTCCGCTGCAGAAATTGGCCAAGCTGGAGCAGAAGACCGCCGAACTCGACGGCAGCTTCTGGCTCAGAAGGGTGTTGGTCAGGGCATCCTTTCCGGGGAACACCGGACATGTCTGCAAACTGGCTTAGCAACTTGAGGCCCCAAGATTCCCAAGACTCCCAAGACTCCCATCTCCTTCTCCGCCCAGACTTCACGTGGCATGCCGGGCGGCACAAGGCATTGCCTGGGCACGTGAGCGTGTAGCAGAAGCTGCGAGCGATCCTTGAAAGCTACACCTGAACCTGGAACCTGGAACTCCGAGCCCTGCAAGAACAGCCGTGTAGGGTTTAGGACGCTTAGGACGCTTAGGACGGCTAGGACGGCTAGGACGGCTAGATACGGTTGGAAAGTTAGGATGGTTAGGACGGGCAGGATGCTTAGGACGTTTCGTTGATTTAGGGTCTGGCCACATTTGTCTGGGGGGCCGTTGCCTTGACGTGCTTTGATGGCACTGAGCTTGATTTGTTTTTTAAGCTAGGCGGCCGCAAATTGGCAAGAGGCCTCCTGAATGTCTTTTGATGCGAAAGGGTTTGGGGTTGGATTTAGTGCTTGGCAACATGCAGCCTGCGAAGTCGCGTGTATGGCTACAAATACCCCCCACCCGCCGCCGAAGCAATGCTCGTGAGAAACGGTGCTCCTACCTACTCTTTGAACTCGCAAGCCCCAAATTTCGGTGACTTGATCCCCAACCTCAGACCACTCAAACCCTTAGCCTTAGATCTTAAGCAGTAGCATCGTAAAAACTGCCTGCTGAGCCCACCAAACTCAAGCCCCGAACTGGCCAGGAACTGGAGGCCAGTGCACAAGATGCTTGCTGCATGGGGATTAGGGGGTTGGGATGTTCCCCCTATACTATAGTAGGGGGTGCTCTAATCCCTATTAAGGACTGTTCCTATAAGGGGGAACATCCCAAGTGTAGGGCTCTGGCAAATTGGTTGGACGGCCGGGCAACGTTCTAGCCAAGTGAACCTCAACAAGCAATCATGACTGTCGCAACAGCTTCGGTTCAAAAGACATGGGTACAAGCAGAGCTTTCTTCATTGGCGGGTGTTGTTCACGAAGACACAGGCAACCGGGCACAAAGGATGGCCTGGGATTTAGGGCTGGTGATGGGAAGCGTGCCCATCGCAAGCCTATAGCTTCCCAAAGCAGCTTTCTCTGTGGGAGGTTGAGTAGGAGCCTTTTTACTGAAAGGCGGCCGTGCTCGCACAAATCTCCATACGTTCAAAAGCCTTCGTCAGTTCCCTGAAGAAGAAGAGTCAACCATCGGTCAACTCGGATCTGTGGCGTCACGGTTTCGCCACGTTGTCCCGCAAGTGCCTGAGACTTCCCGATCGCAGCACCTTAATTAATCTTGGTTTACGCAGACCGGCTTTCAGGACATGGGGGTTGGCAAAAGTAAGGGGTCCGGAATAGCGTCACCATCCCCCAAAAAGAGGCCCGTAATAAGGCACCCCTCAGTTCGGAAACCCCCAAAGGTGGTTAGAAATACCAGCCACTGTGCAGGGGAACCACCATGCTCTACGCCAGCACTTGGAGGATGAAAAGGCTGGCCTTCAGTCAGTATCTATTATTATTATTATTATTATTATTATTATTATTATTATTAGTATTCTTATTATTATTACTATTATAATTGTTGTTGTTATTATTATTATCATTACTATTATTATCATGCTTAACAAGGATCTTGTTTGCTGCCTTGGGAGGCCACGCGAGACCACACCATCCAGGACACAGTTTCCGGAATCCCAAAGAACCTTAAGTCTCCGAAGCCATGCCCCCTACAACCCTAAGGCCTCAAGCTCTACCCTTACCCTAGAACCTGAAAGGCCTGAACATCGAAAGCCCTGCAACTCTCTAAAACCCCTGTCTGAGGACCTGCACGCTAAGCTGTCGCAGCATGGTGAGGTCCTCAAGATGATGTTGCCTCCTCCTTCGAGTTGGGCGTTTGCTTACGGGCCCTTGTGTTTTTTTGGCTGCCCAGGCTCAGCTATCAAGGGAGCCTTGAAATGGAGAACTGATCATGTCATCGTACGAAGGGATCGTGATTCCGAGAACCCCCCGCAGTTGCCGGTCTACCGGCACACGGGGTTTCCGGCTGAGGTGAGCAGCACTCCTCTGTGCAGGAGCCCAGTGCAGTGAGTTGAGAGAATGCTGGAATCCCACACCACACCCTGAGACTACCTTTCTGGCAGGGTTCAGAGTTTAGGGTTCAGGGTTTAGGGTTTAGGGTTTGGGCCTTAGGGCGTAGGGTTTAGTGTTTCGGTGGCCCAGTGTCATAGCGGTTGCAGCCTTGAACAGGACCGCGTTGACTACCTCGAAAGGCTGATGGGTGGCTCAGTCGACCGGCACGCCAAGGCTGCCGTCTATCGCAACTTTCCACCCCCAAAGCCCGGAACCTGCAAACGCTAGGCCGGCCACATGCCGTTTACGGACCGCATGGAGTACCTGGAGCAGTTCATGGGCGACTCCTTAGGGAAGCACGAGAAGGAGCCGCGCCCAGCAAAGACGACTCTGAGCATGGTCATGAGCTCTTTGAATTTCTTCGAGTCTTCAGAAGGCTTCGAAGCATCATTTCTGCAGCCAGAATGGTGGGGGTTGTGCTGACAAAGTTGAGCCTGCTCCCCCCCCCCCGCCCCCATGATTTTTAGCTCAGGGCAAGCAGTCTTGTGCAGGATCCTCCTGAATCATAGCTAGGAACAGATTCGTTCGAACCGTATCCACATATGCGCCCATTCTGTCATGGAGGAATGACCCATTCGTTCAGGCTTTTGAGTGCACCTCCTGACACATCATGGCTCATAGATAGCAGCCAGGCAAGATCATGCTGACCAGAAACACAGGTAACGGACACAGAGACATCCAGAATGTTGTGCGGGCTGTTCCGTGACCCAGACGGAGCCAACACGATGAGGTATTGACACGACAAGGTGTCATGCAGACCATTGAGGAATCTTCTGTAATTAGACGAAGTGGCTCCTTGCCGTGATCTTGACACGGAACCGGATCGGCCAGAACCCTCTGCATGAACATGTCAATGAGAAGAGGCATGCATCCGTCGGGAATCTGCAGACCACCAGAAATATTCTGGACACCGCATGCACCACCAGCCGAGCAAGTACAGGTGGTGTCCCCCGTCATGCGACGTCTCGACGCAAGAGACGCAACACGCCGGCATTCTGGAGAACGTCCCCCTAGTACAGCGGATCTTCCACTTGAATCACTATAGCTTCCCAGGTCCTCAACGGTTACAAGAGTGGCATCCGCGCAAACGACGGGTTCAAGACGGTGGTGTCACAAGGGCAGCTGCAGAGTAGGATTCGCTTGAGAATGATGTCGTCGCAAGACGGCGCGTAGCTTTCGCGGGCACCTTGACGTTAAGGACTTGTCATGGTTCAAGGCCCCGCCGATGGCGTTGACAAAGTGCTAATCCCAAGAACCCAAACAGCCATTCGCGCGACCAGGAGCTGGCCGCTACCTTGGGCGACCACGCAGACAAGCACGGCAAGGCCCTCTCGACTCAAGGGTAAAGATACTGTTCACCGTGGCTTTGTATGAAGGTTCTCGTGCACAAGGTACCTCTATAGCGCAGGTTACTATGCGGGCGCTGCGCTCAACCCGTGTTCAGCACGGCGCCGGTATGTAAAGTGCTCTGTATGTCGAACAAGACCAGCGGGAAAAGTCTAGACGATGCCATGCATGAACGAGTGCCCCGGTTGTATCTCGCTCCCTGGTACCAAGCTTTCAGCTTTACGGAGGAGTCCGGTATGAATATGCTATGCCTTCAAGGCGGCGCAGTGTTGACGAGCTGGCAAAAAGGGCGAGCGCACCCATTTAGACCAGCTGCGAAGCTCGACTCGGCTCGTTCGAAGGGAGAGGGCCGGGAGGGCGCCTGTGCGTGGGGGCGTTCGTCTGAGGGGTTCAGGGCAGGGGGAAGGTAAACTAACTATATTGTACGTCATCGAAACGAGATGATTCTAGATTTCATTGCGTTGCTCTACATTACTACTTATTACATTGTGCCATTACCGAATGTTGTATTCTGTCTTCCTTTATCACAGCATACTATATCGATTTAGTTTTCGATTCTATAATGTTATTTTATGTTACATGATGCTATACTATGTAATGTGATATTTACTATTTTGTTGTTTTATGATATTTTCTGTTGCACTGTCTGATGTTATATACGAGGTGGTTTAATTTTATTTTCAACACGCTCGCTCTCATTTCTGGTTACGTTGTGCTTGTGATATACTCCGTAAAGCCTTGCATGGCATTACCTACGTTGCATGTCGCTACATTGTACGAAATTATGCTACGTTGTACAATGCTGTGCATGCTATGCTATTATTGTACTTTGTTCTTTACCAAGCGACATACCGGAACAATCTAGCATGCATGTTAGCTACAGAAGTCAAGAGCATTGCAGAAAAAAGCTATATTTCATCACATCACTTTGCCCTTTCTCTCTCTCTCTCTCTATGTCAATGTAGGATGTTCGTGTTGCCTCTGCCTTGCAAGGCACTGGCCGAGCTCCAGGCCAAGATGACGAGCGACACCAAGTCGAGCCATGCATCGTGCCCTGGTGGCATCTCTCCAGGCGCAGATTCGTCAAGGCTTAGGCCTTAGGGTTTAGGGCTTGGGTTTAAGGTTTCGGGTTTAGGGAACTGCGTCTTGAAGTCTTGTTACAGCTACTGCCAAGGCTGGCCGAGCGGCTGAAGTACATTGAGCAGTTGCTCGGTGACTCCGTGAGCAAGCATGGCCAGGACCGCTCACCCCCCAAGCTCCCCCCAAACCCAAACTCATCCAAGCTCCCTAGCTTGGGCTCAGGGAGCGTGTGCCAAACCTCTCCTTCCGAACAGGAGCTGGCGGATGCCAAGGCCAAGCTCGACGAAATGCACGTGCGCGTCACGGGCTGCGAGGCCCCTTTGCAAGCGTTCGCAAAGCTCGGGTAGCTCGACTCCCAAGGCGAAGTCTGCTGAAAACCTTTTGATCAGTAGTCCCATCTCTCGACAAGCCGAGCTTGTTTGTGCATCCCAAAAGCTTTTGAAGCTCCCTTCTTTCCCTGAAACCAGGCCCATGGGGACTCCTTAAAGAAGGACCACCACGGCAGCCAGGCCGTGCGAAGGGCCGGGATGATGGTCGGGGGTACGATCGTCCCTATCAGGACTCTTAGTAAGTTAGTATAAGGGGGGAGCATCCCAACTTTTGTGCTCGAGCTCCTTGTTTGGTGTGGCTGATCGTGGCCCCCTTTTTCCCGGAAGCTCTGGGCTCCGCACCCCCTCCCCTCCCCCTTCCCCGCGTGTGTTGGACACTTAAGGGCTGTTTGACTTGGGATTCCTTCAAGAGTCCTCAAAAAAAATAGTTTTGTCTACAGGAAAACTGTCCCTGAAAACCCACCGTCGGTGTCGCTAAGAGAATGCCTTTGGGTCCGCTGAGTGGATAAGCTGGAGTCAGCTGGAGTCCGCTGGAGTTCGCTGGGCCGTCTGCTGGGTCCGCTGCGTCGGAGTCTTCTGAGCCCGCTGGGTCTTTCAGGACTGGAGAGAGAGAGCACCGTGTCAAATGGATGCGAAGCTTCCAAGGCCCCCCCCCCCCCCAACAACAACAAAGCAACAAACGGCGAACAAAATCAAAGCGCCCTACGTGGGAGGTGCGGCTCGAGGAGCACCATGCCACACTGGCCCAGCGCCTGGACTTCCTGGAGAAGGCTGGGGAAGGGCGACGGGTGACGGCGTTCTCTGGTGGGGTCCCTCAGTTTGGCCCCCTTAAGCTTGGTTTCGGGCTCTAGGGACATGGGTTGCAGAGATTTTACAGTCGGCCGAAGGCCATGGGCGACTCCTTTGAGAAGCACGCGAAGGCTGGACTTTTCCGTAGACTTCTCAGGCCTCCCAAATGAGCTCAGTACCCTTCCATAGAGGCGCGTGCCTTTTTGTGGAATCTCTACAGTGTTTTTCTATGGTGTACTTGTTGATCAAGGTTCACTTTGGCGCTGTGGGCGTGTGGTTCAGGTCCTAGCCGTGACCCGTTCAGTTTTATAGTATTTATCGACCTAGATCGAATATATCGAATGTCGACCCAGTTGTTGTACATCAACTTTCGGGCATCCCTAGCTACGCTGCGGTAGTGTTTGCTCTCTTTGTCGGGGGGGGCGGGGGGGGTGGGTACTGGAGTCTTGCTGTCTTCGTTCCATATGCCTGGCCAGGATTTGCGTCAACCTTGGAGTAGGTGTCTAAATTTGGCCATCCTAGGCATTCTTCGCTAGAGGCATCCCTCAGGAAGCCCCAATGGTTTTGCTGTGAAAGCGGTCTGCTGTTCAGCAGGAAAGTGCTGCAGCTTTTGGTTTGGAGGGTTGCCGACATACTCTGGGCTTCTTGTGTAGACTTGTGCACGCCCTTGACGATCATGCGAGGCACGCGAGAACTTCCGCGTGCAGACAGTAGGTAGCTCGCACGCATTCGCAAAGCACGACGTCGCTACGTGCGACAATCCGGAGTCGTTGTGGTGACCGTGGATGCCAATCACAAGCCACAGCAGTTTCTACGAATGCTGTGCCACTGGGGATCCAGAGTTCGTGGGGTTGACTTCGGACGTTTCCAGTAGTTTTTTGTCTCCCATGCCTGCAGCGAGATAGTTTCTGGCCACTTCGCCTCAGCCATTTCTTTCAGGAGATGGCGGCGAAGGTGGATGCTGTGCCCAGCACTGAGAGCCCTCATTG
This sequence comes from Symbiodinium natans, assembly GCA_905221605.1. Taxonomy (NCBI): domain Eukaryota; class Dinophyceae; order Suessiales; family Symbiodiniaceae; genus Symbiodinium; species Symbiodinium natans. Next base: position 1,474,709 of record CAJNDS010002102.1, read on the forward strand.
AAGCCCCAAACCCTAAGCCCTAAGCCCCCTGGAACCCTGAAGCCTAAACCCTGGAACCCCTAAAACTTAAACCCCGGAACTAGAACCCCAAACCCCGAGCCTCTTGGGGTGAAGCAGGCAGGCGTCAAGCGTCAAACCTTGAGGCTTCGAGGCTCTGGATGAATTGGAGTCCCTCTAGGAGTCCGGTAAGGTAGCGGCACCCGCACTTCCATCCACACCACCCTCGACGTTCAGTTGAAGCCGGGGGTTCGTGGTTCGTGTGCTTGCACCCCCCCCCACCCACCCCCCTGTGCCAGGAAGAAGGATGTTCCAAGAGAGCCCTCGAGTCTTGTGATGATGCAAACTTTATAGGTATGGATTCACATCTAGTTTTTGAATCCATGAACGAAGCACCTACCCTAAACGTTGAGACGCCAAAGACTGCAAACCCCCAAGCGAGCACCGAGCCAACTCCCAAACCCTCCCCAGCTCCCAGCTCCCAGAGACATCCGGAGATCCTGAGGCACTCCCGTGTAGCTGACGAGCGCGCAGCCCGAGAGGATCGCCCGTCTTTTGGAGGTTGTTAGGGTTTCCGAGATTCGGGGTACCTTATTGGGGTCCTTTTTCTAAGGGAGTCCTACTCTTTTTTTTTCATAGTTTTTGTTTTTTTAAATTTGGGGTCGCTTATTTTGGCAAACTCCCATATGCGGAGGACGGCTGGATGTGTGCGTTCTCAGCTCTGGAATTCTGCGGAGTATCGAGGGGACAGCCCCGGGCTTCGTGAACATCCTGAAACCTTGAACTCAACCAAAGAACCCTGCAACCTGCACCCTGACGCAAACTCCCGGATCCTACTAGTATTGAAAGGCCCACGGCGCGTCCCTGGACACCCTGAAGAAGGCCCACAGCAGCCTCCAAAGCTTGATCCTCAGCAGGGCACAGGAGTCTTGGAGTTCCTTATGGTTGGTTGCATTGCTTTGCGTACGAAAGAAGTGCCAGTATGCAATGAGAGCCGCCCACGCCAGCATGACCCCCTGGACGCTGTTGCTCAATCTGGTGACCTGTTCACAGAGAAAGTCTGACGTTTCATGTTCGTTTGCTATCATAGGTGAAGAGGACGCGTAGCGGCATCGATTGAGCTGTGCAGCCTCTCGGCGCATGCCGAAATCTTGTCTTGTCGTGTTGTCCTATGCACGTTCGAATCCAGCCCCTGGCAACCCGAAACTGCCGTAACGGGCAACTTTTCCGACAGGGACAAGGAGGCGGCCGAGTTGCCGGAGTACGGCAGGGGAGGAACCAGGGCAAGAATGGAAGATGTGCAGTCGAAGTGGCGGCCATGCCAGGCGACCAAATTTGCCCCCCAGAATCGCCATCTTCAGAACTGAAAAGATAACCGAGCGGCCATGGATGCCCTCCCCGCAGTGGAGCAGATGCAAGTAAAACCTCTTGCGATTCGGCGGGACTGCAGGGCCGTGGTGTGTGAGTCGGGGAAAGTCTCGACAAAAAATGGCCGACCATTCTCCTGAGAAGAACAAGGAGGAGAAGGACCGGCTCGTGAATCTTGGTGCATGGCCTGCAGGTATTCCGCACCGCCGAAAGGTGCTGACAGGGACCCGCTCTCCCGCCCGAAGAGGCCGCGCAGAGAGGTTTTGGAAGCTGCGGGCAATGTTGCGAAGGCGGACAACGCTTTGATTGTTTGCTTGTGCAATGTGCTTGCACCTTAAGCCCAAACCCCCAACCCTTGAAGCCCTGCCCTCTCCCATATCAAGGTGAGAAGTTGGCGCTGGAGAAGCCGGCGCCTTGTGGGGTTGAGGCGGCAGAGGCTTCTCCGTGTATTTTGTTCTACTCGTAGGGGGGGTTGCGGGACTTGTTGTTTGGGCATCCGGGTGTTGGTTGGATGGGGGCTCTTTTTCTGGGCGGGGCAACCTGAACACCGAACCCCGAAGCCCAAGCCCGCAAATTCCTAAACCTACATAGCTTACACACTCAACTGTACCCTACACATCGAAAGCGGCTCCTGCCGAACTTCCCTCCCCCAAACGCCCTAAACTCCCTAAACGCACTGAATTCCCTAAACTCCCTGACCTCTACTAGACATCCCAAAGCCTCGAAGCCTAAACCCTCCAGTCTTAGGAGCCACGCCAATCTGGCAGAACGCTTGGAGAAGGCCTGCGCTCGGTGTGGGGTTGACGTTAGAGAACCCATCTGGGCGAACTGAGCACAGCCCCCCTTTCCTCCCCCCCCCCCCCCCCCCCCCCCCCCCCCCCCCCCCCCCCCCCCCCCCCCCCGCCCCTGTTGGTTGGGTATTTAAATTTGGACCCTATGAATTTGAATATGACTCCTCTTAATTTTCAAAATGTTGAGTATGATTCCATTGAAAGAATTTTCTTTGAAAATTCAATATGGTTTCCATTATTTCTCAGAGGATTCTCATGAATTTTCAGAGAAATTCTTAGATTCGTATTAAAGTTCCTGGGAATCATATTAAATAGTATGAAAATTAATAGGAATCGTATTTGCTTTGGGGCGTGAGACAGCGGTCTCTCAAAAGATTTATGATTTATTCAGTTATAGTAGCCGCAGTAGAAATACAAGTGAGAATAAATGGTAAGACTTAGTGTTGCAGGTACAAGGTTTCAAAAAACGCCCTAGACTACAAGCTTAGTCTCCCTACGCCAAACTTTCTAAGGCCCTGGTGGATGGTTCTGCTTGTTGCTGGCAGGTGCACAGCACACTCACCAGCTCGGCGCCCAGCTTCTCTGCCCGACAGCTCTACCGAGAAGAGGGCATTGCTTGGGCCTCCCATGGGCCCTTTTATGTTTTGGCATTGCTGTATCTAGAACCCAAACCGAAATCTGCTCAGACCAAGATCGCCCATCATCTCGTGCCAGCAAACGACGCCAAGGCCCAACCGCCATGACCTTGACGCTCAGGTCAGAAAGCACATCAGGATGTCACCCACGCGTCCCTGAGGCACGCCGTGCCACCATAGGAACGCCTCCTTGCAATATCTTACTGGTTCTTCGTGGTGGAATGTGGCGAACTAGCGAATCAGGCGCCTTTTATAGTCTAGGTGGGTTCAGGTATGGCTTGATCATGTATAGTAAACTCCAGAAGTTTGGAACATGGTTTCAGGATGAGTGCAGCCGGGATTCCCTTTAGTATACCTTTTGGGGCATGGGGAGAAGGATGTTCCGACTTTTTGGGGCTTACTGTAGGAGGGTTGTAGTGTATCTCATGCCCAAGCTCCCTGTTAAAGCTTCCAGCAAGACGGAGCCACCTCCACATCGCCAGGGAGCGAGTGGAGTTCCTGGAGTCTACCATCGGGGACAATGCGGACAAGCATGACAAGCACACCAAGGAGACCACTCGGGTTTGGAGTTTGGGGTTTAGGTTTTTAGGGGCTTAGGGTTTGAGTACGAGGGCCTCACGAGTTGTTGTGGCTTCGGGGCGGAGGCGCACGAGCCGAGGGGGACGGCTGAAGGTTCGAGCCACAAGAGCTCTTCTTGCGCCCTCAACCCAAACCCAGGCCCAGAACCTCTCCGTGCAAGCATAAAGCCCGAGCGACGCACAGAAGAGCCCCTCAGCTTCAAGCCCCCGGAGGCGTTGGCCGAGCTCCACGCGAAGGTGACCAGTGACGTGAAGTCCAGCCATTCTTCGACCCCCTGGCGCTGTTTGCGGGTTCAGGGAACTTCAGGGAAAGGGTCTAGGAGGGGTTTGGGAGTGGTTGATGAGGTTTAGGAGGGGTTTAGGTCTTTGAGGGAGTTGAGAGCTTCGAGGGCTTCGAGGGCTTTGAGGTCTTTTGAGGCTTGAAGCCAGGGCATGGCAACTTGTCAAATGGACTACGGGAGATCTGGTGCGGGTCGAGGGCATCATGACATGGAAAGCACCTGAAGCTTGAACCTCGCCCCAGGCGAGGCCTCGTGAAAATTCACCCGGGGGCTCTTTTCTGCACGTCTCCAACAGACGTTCTTGCGTGCTTTTGCTACTGACTCCCAGGGTGTCTGAGCGGCTCGACTACATCGAGCAGATGCTCGGGGACTCCGCGGGCAAGCATGCCAAGGACTGCCCGTGGCCACCCGAAACCCCACCCAAGCCACGCCAATCGCAAGCAACAACATTGGCAAGTTATCGACTCTTGTCTTAAAAAAACCCCCTGAACCCTCAACCCTAAATCCTAAGTATTCTGCCTTTGGAGGAGCTGGGGGAAGCGAAGGCGAGGCTGGAGGAGATGCACGCGCGCGTCGCCGAGTGCGAGACCCACGGAGAGCACATCGACACGCTGAAGAAGGCCCACAACGCCCTCACCGGCAGCAAGGCGCGCTGAGAAAAGTGTTGGGGGCCTTTAGGGGCCTTGGGGTTTAGGGTTCAGGGTTTAGGGTTTAGGGTTTTGAGTTCAGGGTTGAGGGTTTTGTTTTCGGAGCCCGTGGCATTGCGCAGGCCAAGCTTGATGAGAAGCTCGTGGAGAATCATGCCTCGCTGAGCCAGCGCATGGACTTCTTGGAGAAGGCCTCGGGATTGGGGCATCTATTGTTCTATTCTATTCTGACTATCCATATTTTGTATAATGACCTCATTGTATTTTTCTTGTATGATGGTATTCCCATCTTCTTGTCTTCTTATCATGCAATGTCGCTCCCTTCGGCCTTGTGCTTAAGGCTATGGGCGACTCCTTTGACAAGCACGCCAAGGCCTGGCTCGCAACAGAAGGGAATCGTGTGGTTTCCTTAGGGGCCGAAGCGTCCGCCACCTTTTGCTGTGCCAGTATGTGCTTGCAAACTTGGGGCATGCGTGGCAGGTGCCATGAAAGCGCGCCTCTAAACGGTTCTTTCAGGAACAAGCCCCAATAGGCTGTGGAGAAACAGACCCGGGAGGAGCTGGCTTCCACGGCGGCGAAGGTGGATGCTGCGCGGCTTGGCTGGTTCTTGCGCGTCTCGAACGCCCAGCTCGCCTCGTGACTGGCGTTTCTTTTTGGAGTCGCGATCCTAAGCCCCCGAAGCTCCTGAGCTCACGTGAGCCTTAAGGGCCCTTCTGTTCGACCCTTGTACTCCAGTTGAGGCACACCCGGGTCTCCGACGAGCGCATCGCTCGCGAGGCCTTTGTCTTTGCCAGCGAGTGCAGATGCACTCGCTTTCTGTCTCCGGCTTTTTGTCCCGCCTTTAGGCGCATTTGAGGGGGTCATCTTTGGGTTTCTCAACTCGAGCGATTTCCAAGCACAAGTCAGTATGGGAATAGGACAAAATGCCAAACAGACTAGCCCAAAACCATCTGATGTTCAAAATGAGGGTGGAAAAAAAGGGGGTGAAAACTAAGTGTTTCTGGGGGTCTCGGTGTCTGAGGTCTGGGGTCTGGCGGCACAGCCCGAAGAGGCTTCAAGTAAGGAAGCCTGGCTTTGAGATCTCTGGCAATTTCCAAGAGTCCAGGACCCAAAGGCTGAAGTCTTAAGGGTAAGGGATTCCTATCTTAAGCCTTAGAGGCCGCCTTTTAAGCTTGAGGCTTACTTGGTTTCCCGGCCCGCCCCTGTCTCCGAAATTATTATTGCCAAACCTTCTTTATTGTCATGTTGGAGGCCCGTAAGGTTTCTAATCTCGAGCCCCGGCGGGTAGGGATTTCGGCAAGGAAGCCTGGCTTTGAGACTTCTGGCGGTTTCCAGGCTTCCAGAACCCGAAGGCTGAAGTTTTAAGCTTAAGGGAGTCTTACGATTGTTTTAAGCCCTTAGATCAGGACCCGAAGGCTCGAAGGCTGAAGTCGCAGGTGCTGCTGTAGTAAGGCTGTCTGTCTCAGCCTCTGGAGCGGCAGCAATCTCAAACGAGATCTGCCTCTGTAACGACCCAAGCTGAAGCTTCGGGAGCTCTTCGGATGAAAAGACATTTCTGCCAATAATGTCACCTCATGACTATTTTCATCGTTCCCTCCTATGTGGCTTTGTTTACACACATGTCAGCCCGAAAGCCTCCCTCAATGGAAAGTAGTCTTGGACCGGGACCCTCCGGCCTGCCGAATTTTAGAATTCTCACCCCTACTTAGAAAATTTAACGTTTGCATTACAGCCAACAAAACCCCCGGCATGAGCGGTCATGCTTTGTGCGTTTTGACGTGTAGAGTCGAGGCAGCTGTCTGCCTTCGTTGTAGTGCGGTCTCTTTTTCGCTTTCTGAGTTTCTGAGCTCGGTTTTGCCTCTGCTTTGCCCTACTTGTTGCTGGGCTGTTCGTTGCGCGTTCAAATCGGTTTCCACTTGCTGTGCCTGACCGCTGATAAACATATCTATATATATATATATATAGATGCATAAATTAATCAATAAATACACATATATATATATATAGAAAACCACTCCATATGAAGAGATATGAATGAACAAACATGTTCGTAGAGCACAGCACGAGCAGGAGGGTTAAGGATGGCTGTCAACACGGTCCCTGCGGAGGCTCACGCGGCTTCCCTGGACACCTTGAAAAAGGCCCATGGCAGTCTGCTAAGCGCGTGCCCCAGCTGAAGCTTCAAACTTTTGTGCCTCGTTGTCTTTCAGATTCCTCTACGAAGAACCCACGCAAACTGGGGCTTCCGGCTTTTCCGAACTCATGACACGGAGGAATCGGAGCTGCCTCAAAGCCTTTCGGACATAGGATTGAGGCCGCTTGGGGTCTCTGTGAGTTCTGCACAAACACGGTTCAGATCTTATGCCGCGCCTGGTCCCCGAGGTGAGAAGCAGTCATTGGAGAAGCCGGCAGCCTAGGCCCACAGGCCCTGAAGCCCACTCAAGCCCACTGAAGCCCGAAGTTTCAAGCTTTTCGAGGGAGGCAACAGGGTATCAGCAATTCGACCCTCAGCCCTAATCCCCAAGCCTAAGCCCCAAGCCCCTAAGCCGCAAATTCCTAGGAACCATTGCGCCTTGGCCGAGAGCCTCGACAAGGCGTGGGCTCGGAACAGCCTGGGAAGCGGGGCTACAAGGGATGGCTTTCCGAAAATGGGCCACTCCGGGGGGGTTCCTAGACAAAGGGTTACTGTAGTTTTTGGGGGTGTATGATATAGGGAATGCCCATGGTGCACTTCTGCGGAAGCTGCCGGATTCGGGCTTTCGAGCTTGTGATGCTGCATGAAAGTGCTTCCAGCCTTTTCAGTTTCATCCCTGGGTGCGAGGTTGCGGGACTTTGAGCTCCCACCCCCCTAATCCTAGACGGCCCCCCCCCTTATGCCGCCCTTAAACCCCCCTACCCCCCCACCCTTACCCTACAGCCCCCCGTTTCGCCCCGTTTACACCGCTGCACATAATCCTCACTAGTGCGCCCCAAGGTTGCCAATTTTCCAGGGGGTGATTGGGATGCTTGTGTGCTGCGCCTTTGCGATGTGCAGCTGGGAGGTGCACAGCGCCCTCAGCAGAGCCGCCCTCAGCTCCAGGGTTTGGGAATGCTTGGGGTTTGCGGCTTCCTCTTAACATGAGCGGTTCGCCAAGTTTTAAGTAGTAAGTAGTCCCGTACGCGTGAGTCTTCTTTATAAAGGTGGACTGGTGCCAGATCCCATCTGAGGCCAGAAGGCTCAGCAGGACGTCACCCACGCCTCGCTGAGGCCTTGGCACATCACGGGTTCGGCTCCTTTTTTGGGGGTTGCGGGCTGGGGTGCTTGGGTTTGGTGGGATTCGCGCTTCCCTTTTGGGGCTTGGGGTTTTGCATGCCTTCGACAAGGCCAAAAGCTCTCTGAGGGGTTACTGCGCACGTGCCAGGGAGCGTGTGGACTTCCTGGAGGCTTCACTTGGGGACAATGCCGACAAGCATGGCAAGGACCGGCACCTACCGAACAGCGACAGTGTGTTGTGCCTATGTGCACGAAGCCAAATCGTGAAGGGGCCGCGTGACTCCGGCACACAGTCCTGTCTGTAGACGTTTCCCTCTGCGTTTGTCCCGTGCGTTGTCTCAATGCCTTGTCGGGTGCTTTGTCCTGCGGCGCCTCTAACTCTTATTCTGGTGCTCCGGCTCCTGCTCCTCCTCTTGCATCTACACACATTCTCTCAAAGCTGGCCTACGCCTCCAGGAGTGACATCACAATCGGTTCATACATAGGATTTTAAGTAGGGGTTTGTCCACGAGAGAGGCCCTGGCGGAGCTCAAAGCCTCGCACGCCAAGATGCTGAGCGGCAAGGACTGCAGGGGGGCCTTCTCTTCAGCCCTAAAACTCGCTAGACTCAAACAGCCTGGCAAGGCCAAAAACATTCCGATCTTTCTTTTGTTAAATCCGCGCTTCTTATGTGGCTTGGAAGGGCGGCTACCGCTTTCGGTTTGAGTTGAGGGTGTAGGTCTTGGGCACCCTAAGCCCGTACGACCAACAAAACGAATGGGGGGATCCCGAGCCATCGGGCTGTGTAGGTATCTGTAGTCAAAGGTAGAGCCCCTGATAGGAGCCAAGGGGCACATGAACCGTCAAAGAGGAAAGGCAACCGCATCACTTAATTCCCAAACTCACAGATTCAATATCTTATCTCCACACCTTGCAATCTTTTATCCGTTCGTGACATGAGCCCTGCCTACTATTACCTTCGTGGCACTGATTTCTAATAAGAATCCATGCAAGTTAGTGATCCCTTGTGAGAGTGATGTAATGATCTTGCCCCCCCCCCCCCCCCCCCCCGCCACATAAACACACATTGGATGTTAAACCCTAAGCCCTGGAGCGCGCCGTCCCCGCCGCCAGGAGTCAAGCCACGCCTCGTGCGCCCGGCACGCGTTGAGGGTAGGAGTGGTGAGAAGCAGGGCATGGGATTCTTTGGTTCAGGCTTGAGGCTATGTAGCTTTCTGAGTGGAAGCATGCGAGTAGCAAGGGGAAAGAGCAGCAACGGAGGCTGCGTGAGTGGTCATCTGTAGCTCTTATTTGAACTTCTGCTGGTGCCTTAGATTCGTAGAGCCACGACGCAGATGGGCCCCAGACATGGCAGACTCTCCGAGCGGCTCCAGTACATCGAGCAAACGCTGGGCGACTCCTTGACCAAGCACGCGCAGGCACGCGCAGGATGTTTTCAGAATGGTGCAGAAGGATGCAGAATGATGCATGCATCTGAGCATCCGGCTCTACTCGCTCCTCTCATCTCCCCTGTCGTTGCAACTCCTCCGCTGACCACCCTGTGCTTCAGGAGCTGTCAGATGCCCGAGCTAAGCTGGGCGAGATGCATACACGGGTGTCCCAGTGCGAGGTGCCCTCTGCAATGAGTTGCCCCTCACTCCGCTGACAACTTTTGCCAGCTGTCCTCAGTAGTTAAGACACTTCAACCCGGAACCCTAAGCATCGAGCATCCCAAAAGCTCTGAGCCCCCAGCTTCAAGCAGCTGTGGTGGTGTTGAAGTTGCCAGAGGTGCACGGAGAGCACATCGACTCGCTGAAGAAAGCTCACACCGCCCTGGCTGGCAACAAGGCGCGACACGTCGCGCGCCTTCGGCCTTCAGCCTGCTTGGGGGGGGGGGGGGCAGCCGAGATGGAAAGGTGAAGCTGGAGGAGAAGCTGGAGGAGCATCATGCCACGCTGGCCGAGCGCGTGAACGCCCTGGAGAAGGCAGATGCCCCAGGTTTCGGGGGCTCTCGAAGTTTGTGTTTTTTTGCAGGCAGCTCGAGGTCGGGCGGGGATGATCTCTACGAAGACCAGCGGTAAACCCATGAAAAGAAGTTAAAAGAAGCTACAAAATCCCTGTGTGCTTCCAGGAGCTGGCCTCAACTGGGGCGAAGGTGGATGCTGCGTGTCTTGGCCAACCTGAAGAAACCCTCAGTCCCCAAAGTGACACAGCTTCGTCTGCCTGGGCCAATGAAGGATGTAGGCTCAATTCTCAGAGGTTCTTACGGTGTGCCTTAGGGCTGAGATGTTTCAGGCAGGGTTTAGGATGTAGCGGGCCTCAGGTTGACTCAAGTTGTGGTGCCTTGACTATTGGGCACGACCAGGAGACCCACGGTAGCTACATCGCTGGTTGTTTGGAGTTCCGATGCATCCAGATGAGCCGAGAGAAGTCCCGAGGCACAGCCGGGTTTCCGACGAGCGCGCCGCGCGCGAGGTGCGGCCACCCTTAAGAGCACAAAGAGCACCGCGGGGTTGTGAAGGCTCTCTTTATCGGGTTCCGAGTCCTGGACCCTGTAATCGTCCGACACCGCAGTTGCATTGGACCAACATGATCAGAGCGTCTGTTGCATTCGTCTTCTCTGAAGTCAGTACTCCTAGCCATGTTCGAAATCCTTATCATATGAGCGAATGCTCGAAGAGTGAAGATATGTCAGCTTAAAAGAACACACGGAAGACACCTCTCTGAGCAGGCGCATGGGGCATCCTTGGACACGCTGCAAAAGAGCCACAACAGCCTGCAAAGCGCGGGGCCTATTGGGGCGTAGGGTTTGGGGTTTGGGGGTTTGGGAGGCTGGCGGTCTTGGGCCTTTGGTAATCTAGGGGTTTCGGAGTCCTGTAGTGCTCTTTCATGAAACCGGTGCCCCAAGCCCTGCACCCTACACCCTACACCTGCAGGATGCCATGAATGAAAGCTCGCATGTCCTCACGCTCCCTGAGCCCCCTCGAGGCCAGAAAGCGCAGCAGGATGCTTTCCATGCCTCGCTGAGGCCAGAGGAGGGGGGGGTTTAGGGCATCTCGAGCTTCCGGGACCCACGCGTTTCTGGGCTCTAGAATTCTGGTGGAAGTTAGTGGGCGGCAGGGTTTCGCTTTTTGGGAGCTGAGGGTTTTTAGGGTGAGTTGAACAAGCCTACGCACCCCACGACCCTCTAATAGTCTAAGCCGAGGGAGCGCGTGGAGTTCCTGGAGTCCTCCCTCGGGGACAACGCGGACAAGCACGGGAAGGCGCCCGCAAGGGGGGTTTTGTGGGGGCAAATACAGGGCACGGGTCAGAATCTCGGTGTTTCCTTCGGGCGTTTTTTTTTGTTGCCTCTGATGAGCACTCTCCCCGGGGTGTATCGGTATCTGGTTTGGGGATGTTTGGGGTCGCAACTCCTGGAGGCCTTGGCTGAGCTGCGCGCCTCTCACGCGAAGATGGTGACCGACGCGAAGACCAAGGAGACGGCTCACTCCTCGTGTCCTGGAAGCAGATATCTGTGGATTCAGTGAGGCCAGTGGTGATTCTAGATCTGTGAGAGCTTGTGCCTTTGGCATAAACTCGTAGATTTCCTTCCGCAAGCAGGCCGACCTGCTTCATGCCTTTGTTGTGAGAGCTGCCAGCACACCATCGGATACCTTTCGGCTTGAGAACCAGAAGGAGCCACCGTGTCCTTGAGCAGCTCTCTCACTTGGACGAAGAAGACCCTGCTCACAGAAATAAGATAAATAAGCTTCATCATCGGCTTGTCGCAGCATACACAGCTGCTGCCGAGGCTGACCGAGCGGCTCCAGTACGTTGAGCAGCTGCTGGGCGACTCTGCCACCAAACATGCTCAGGAAGAGAGCTCTTCAGAGCTACTCCTGCTTGTGGAATCTGGCATTGTGCTAGCCTGGGTTCGCAGGAGCTGGCTGATGCCAGGGTGAAGCTGGACGAGATGCACGGGCGAGTGTCCAAGTGCGAGGTGCTTGACCTTGTAAGCCCTCTCTGTGTTTGCACAGCTCGAGATAGCCATGCTTTCATTAAAACAGGCGCAGGGAGAGCACATCGACTCGCTGAAGAAGGCTAATGCCACGATAGCCGGCAACAAGGCGCCGGCAGATGTGTCAGATCAATGCTTTCGGCTTTGACGAGGGACGAAGGTGGTGTTTTGCAGCGCCTTCGTAAGGCTAAACCCGCCCAAGATGCCAGGCCGCCCTTGAGGAGCACCACGCCTCACTGGCGGAACGCGTGGGCTTCCTGGAGAAGGCCCGCCCAAATCATGAAGCTTAGACTCTAACAGCCCGCCCCCCCCCATTGACTCCAACTCGGAACAATCCCGAGTCCTTGAAGCCCTCCTCTGAAGGCCTTGGGCGACTCTGCCGACCGACATAGCGCCGAGCTGGCCACCACCAGAAGCCCCCCGGCTACGAAGTACAAGGGGTGCGTCTGGAGATGTCCGTGCGCCCCCCCCCCCCCCACACACACGCATACAGCTTCAGACTCAGCGCCAAGCGCAGTTGATCTCCCGCTGATCAGATGCTTCAGAAGGCTGATGGGCACCATGAGGGCAGTGTTTAGGTGCGCTTCTTCTCTCTTCCTTCAGTTCCTGAAAGGCTTTGAAGCGTAAGAGCTTCATCCTGAACCCTGTGCATTCCTGGTGCTTCTGCTGCTTGACCAACTCTGCCTTGACTTCAAGGTAAGGTGGAATCACTCCACAGCCGACTGGGCGTGGAACAGCAGGTGCGGGGGATATCAGGGCTGGCAGCACCGTAGACCGGGCATAGGAATGTACAGAGTGTGCGCATCTCCGCTCCAAACTCGCAAGAGAAGGCACACGTGCATCCACACGGAGTGCGATGCCCCGGACAAAACTTGAACCCATAGGAAACGACTAAGCAGCCCTAAGCTCCCTTTGTCATCCACTGCTTCCGAAGGAGCAGAGCCACACCCGGGCGAAGCACTACTCTCTCGAGGAGGGATGCTCCTTTTTACCCCCCCCACATCCCTCAAGCCCGTTTGCGCCCTCTGCTGGGGCTTTAAACGCCTCTTCGGGCTTAGCAAGGCCGCAAGTTTCGTGTGCTTCAGGACCGGCTGAACTTCCTGGAGACGTACCTTGGGGAGTCCAAGGAGAAGCACGCCGGGCCCGCAGATGTGTGCTCAAAGAGGTCAAGGAGAAGCATATGGAGTCATACTAAGTCATCGTGAATCATGGTACCCTAAATCTTAAACCCTAAACCCTAAACCCTAAACCTTAAACCATATTGAGTCGATCGCTTGCCGCCAAGGGCTCCAGCGCAGACAGCCGCCTTGAAGTGCACCCTGGCTGGGAGGTTTTGGTCTTCGGTGTCCGGGGTACCACGTACCCTCCAAGCCTTCTTGCAGCACCCTTGTTGGGGTGGTGCGTCACCAAGCCAGACATCTCCAAAGAACCCGAAAACTCCCGTCGATTCACCCTGACCCCTAAAGCCCTATAAAGAGCCCAACGCTCCCCATAATTCACTTCGTCTTCAGTCCCAGGAAGCTCGAGGAACTGCGCAACCAGGTCCTGGCGGAGCGCTCGACGCGCACGCGCCAGGCCGGTGAGTGTGAGGGATTCCTCTCAGTGTACCAGTGGTTGAGGGTTTAGGAGAGCGTGTGCAGAGTGTGGAGTTCTGGCTCAACGGCCAAGGTCAGTAGGGCTGCTATTTAGTGTTGACAGTCCTTTGCAGCCGGATGTTTTCTGCGCGTTTGGGCAGGGCGAAGCCATCAGTGAGCACCTGGAGAGCGAGAAGAGGGCTCGAGAGGCAAGGGGGCAAGGGGGGGTTCTGCCCTAAACCCTAATGCCGAAACCCCAAGCCCCGAAATTGGAAGCAAAATTTGACCTGAAACATTGCACGCATTTCTGGGGGAGACCTGGCTGCTAATGCACTACTGAGTTTTCCCCAAACAGTCTACAGTCTACAGTTGGGGGTGCTAAATTCATCTAAGGATTGCCGACATTCTGAGGATTGTTGCCGGGTTCCTGGGCTCCTTGTTTCCCTTTGTCTCCCTTTGTCTCCCTTTGTCTCCCTTTGTCTCCCTTTGTCTCCCTTTGTCTCCCTTTGTCTCCCTTCATTTTGGGTTGCTGTGCTCCTCGCCTCCCATTGTCTCCCTTCATCTCCCTTTGTCTCCCGTCGTCTCCACTGTTTCTTTGACGTGCCTTTGACTGTTTGGGGTCTTCGGTGGTGTAATTTCCCACGGTGCAATGTTCGTCGCCTGTGCGGAGCATGGTGGTCCTTTGTAGGGAATGAGGGAGTTCGCCTTTGTAACCCTAGCACGGGGGTTCCGGGGACATATAAGGAACCGCAACCCCTCGATCCCTACCAAGAGAACCCGCCGGCTTAGAAACGTCCCAAAGTTCGGCTTTGGGCCGCGCCGCACGGTGAGGCATTGGAAGAGGCCGTGGCTCACCACATGGCCAACCACAAGCAGACGATGGAGGCCCTGGATTGCCTCACCCATCCCAGAGGGACCCCCTGGTCAAGGTGTGGGGCTTTTGGGGTTATCATCTTGGCAACTCAACCCAAAGATCTCAACGAGACTACCTGGGCCATCCAATCCATGATGCCATAGGGAGAACGGAGGCTGGAACTGTTGCACTGAGTGTGCTTCTTCATGTATTGTATGGTGATTAGGGGAAGTTGGGGCGATTAAGGTTAAATGGTACATGATACGTGGTAGTGCTTTGGAGGAAGGTATTGGTCAAAGTTGCTTGAGTGCCAGCAAGGGCACATCTAGCTTGTGCAGGGGCCTGATCCTCCAATCACCAACAAAGATGTGCCCACCGCATCCGATCCTCCGGCAGTCTCACGAGAAGCGGGTCCAAGACCAGTTTGGCCACGAGCGGGTGGCGCGTGAGCGCCACGCAGAGCACGTGGAGGAGCGCGCCCGAGCTGTCTGCAGCTTGTTGAAGTTTTTAAGTTGAGGCATAAAAAGCGCCGAGGGTTTCTATTCCAGGCCCTGGTGAAACAGGAGAAGGACGCCCGGGGCCAACACCACGAGATCCACACAGAGCCTGGGATGCCCTTAAGAGCCTTCAAGCTGCGCCCTGAAGCCCTTTGGGGCTCTGCCAGGGTACCTGCAGCCTCCCCGAGTTTTCACCTAACTCCTTGAGTCCTCCCCATTTCCATCTTCGAATTGCCTTTGCAGTTCTAAGGACTTGATCAGCAAAGAGAGGGCCGCCAGGCAACAGATTGAGGAGCTGGAATGTGTTGGGTCTGGAACTCTTTTGGGTTAGGTCCTTCTCTTAATGTGCTCGGAGCAGGAGCTTCTTCAGAAGGAAAGCCATGAGCGCAGCCGCCACCACGAGACGATTGGGGAACGGGTGGCTCGCCTGCACGAGAAGCCCACAGACCCTTGAAAGACCCGACACCCGGAACTCCAAGAGGCAAGAGGTGAATGCTTCACGCGAACCCTTGTCCTATCATGGAGAGCTGCCCCGTGTGGCCCCATTTTGTTGCAACTTGTTGCAGTTGCGGAGCATGTTTCGCAGCCTTGAGGTGGACTCCTTGCAGCGCACGGCGGCCTTGGCAGTGGGTTGTTAAGGGGGCCGTGCTGGGCTTTGCGGACTGCCCTGGAATCCCACGTGTGTTCACAAGGCGTTTTCAGGGAAATCCCCAAACTGCCAGGTGGGCATCTTCGATACGCTGATGCGCAAGGCTGGGCCACAGATCTGCGCCTCCACCGTTAGACCTTATCCAGTGAGACCCCTTGGCCAGTGCCTTCTGTCTGGGTTCTAGGGCCGAGCTGGAGGAAGTTAACCTGGATGACATCATGGTAATTAGGGTCTGCGTTGTCTGCACCCGGACCCCGAATCCGAAACACCGCAAAGTTCAAGGATGCCACTCCTCCTCCTCCTCCTCCTACTACTACTAGTACTACTACTACTACTACTACTACTGCTACTACTACTACTACTACTACTACTACTACTACTACTACTACTACTACTACTACTACTACTACTACTACTACTACTACTACTACTACTACTATGACGACTACTCCTGCTGCTGCTGCTGCTCCTACTACTACTACTACCACCACCACCACCACTACTACTACTTCTACTACTACTACTACTACGACGACGACGACGACAACTACTACTACTACTACTACTACTACTACTACTACTACTACTACTACTACTACTACTACTACTACTACTACTACTACTACTACTACTACTACTACTACTACTACTACTGCTACTGCTACTGCTACTGCTACTGCTACTGCTACTGCTACTGCTACTGCTACTGCTACTGCTACTGCTACTCCTGCTCCTGCTCCTACTCCTACTGCTACTGCTACTGCTACTGCTATTGCTACTACCACCCACCACCCACCACCCACCACCCACCACCCACCACCCACCACCCACCACCCACCACCCACCACCCCCACCACCACCACCACCACCACCACCACCACCACCACCAGCAGCACCAGCAGCAGCACCACCACCACCACCACCACCATCACCACCATCACCCCCACCGCCACCGCCACCGCTACCGCTACCGCTACCACTGCCACTGCCACTGCTACTACCAGGACGACGACGATGATGACTTATCTCTACGATTCTGATCATAACTCTTCTGATTTTTGATTTTTCTGCTTGTTGTTATTGTGACGAGGATGTTTATTTGTGATAAAACCATGTTGTTGGCAATACACCGTATGGCCCCCGTTCCCCCTCAAGTGGGGTTGAAGTGCTCTGAAACACTTCAAAACCTTGCGAAGCCCGTAGAAACCTTTGCTTTCAAGACCCAAGCCCTTAAAGTGAACGACTTAGCGCAAATTGAGCCAAGCCGTCTGTGCACTCAAGGCCTCAAAAAGCCCTGAGCCTGCCAGGAGATCGAAGAGCGTGGCCTGGAGTTGCAGCGTGTCTGGGCTCGGGCCCCAAGAAGTTCTGCGAGCCGGTGGCGGTACTACAGAAATTCCATCAAAACTGCTCTGCCTTCCCTCCTCCCTCCCCACTCTGCGCCTCCACTCCACCTGCGGATTTGGTTAGTTGGGCTTGAAACGCTGCAGATGGTGAACCCGAAACCCTCAAACCCCGCAGCCCACCAGATGACAGCGAACCCTTGAGGAAGCCATCGACTCCCACACGCATGACCTCTCGTCCAAGATGAAGGTGCGACCATCTGCCTCATGCGGCTTTTGGGCTGCTCAACTTCTTGCGGTCTTCTTCTCGAAAGTTCGAAGATGTTCTCGAGGTTTGCAAGTTTATCATAGCTCGGGTGAAGACCTCTGCTTTCAACGACATCATCTTCTGACAAGCAGCATCGCACGGCTGTAGGTTACCGTGAAGGGCTGCCAGCTTTGAGTGTGCCACCCTGTTCAGGAGGGTGGAAGTGACATCGAAGAAATTGGCGAGGCACCGATCCCACTCACCTCTGCATGGCCCGGGAAAGACTCTCATCCTTTGTCCATGTGGGGGTTTCCGACCTTCTTGGGGTCCTTGTCACAAAGGGATCCTACGATTTGGCGATCTATATTGGGTCGTAAACCCCCACGCAAGTGATGTTTAGTGTGGCAGGTGGATGGTACGGAGATCCGCTTCAGGCACTGGGAGATCCAGCATGTGCCCTTGCAGCCCCCACCCCCCCAACCCTAAACGGCACCTCAAACAGGAACCAGACAGCGCCGGACCTCAATTGGGCAGTTCTCCAAAAGAGGGTTTCTTTGGGGGCTCCTTATTCTTACTGGTGCCGTACTATATATAGGGTACCCAAAGAAGGGACCTCAGCTGCCGATGGCCAGACCGAACCGGGCGCGCTCCAGCCCTTCCCTGCCGGGCGTGGTGAGCAGCCCATCCGTGCGGTGCGGTCACCCGGTTGTTGTGGGCTCTTCCCCATCTTAGGGCGGGGGTACTTTTTGTATTAGTGATACCACATGATACCACTTGCGTTGTAGCAGTTGGTGCAGGATACATACAGTACCTCTTAGTATAGCTCCCCGAGGTTCAGGGGTTTTTGAGGGATTCAGCGTAGGCGCGCCAGAGCCTGGGGCTGCGTCACATGTAAGTTCGAGAGGCCAGGAATACTCCATGCTCACGCAGGTACCCGCTGTGAGATGTGAAAGCGGTAGTAGGCCCAGGGCACACTGCCTCCTAGCTATGCAGACGGTGCTTGTCCGTCTGATGAGCCCTACCGGAGGCCACCTGCATACCCGAGCTACCATCGTCTGTACCGGCTGCCCCCGAAAGAGATGCTCTTCCTTTAGGTCCATACCATCGGGAACGAGCACGCCTGTCATGGTCTACAACATGTACCCGCAGGCCCAGGTTTCTGGACTGCCGCCATTGAAGACTTCACAGCTGTTTCCAGGTGAGACAGACCTCGCCCGTTCCGAGCCAGGTTCTCCCGCTACTTGGCCCAGCTCGTTTGTGTGTCTGGGTCCTTTCCACGCCTGTTCCTTGTGGGGTACACTCAACGTATCAAGGCCCGCGTTCCACAGAAGGTACGCCAAAAGGGGCTCAAATTCCTCAAGTAGTGCTTGCACGACGGGTGTCCCGAACATTGCAAATGTGGCATGCCTTCGGCTCCCCCAAGTCGCGAGCTCTCACATGGGTCCCCTGCACCTTCCAAACTCGAAATCGTGCTCCGGCCTGGGTCCCGTGCACTTTGTCAGGCTTTGTGGCTTGCGTCGCTCCGTGTCGGGACAGCGTGGGCTGGTGACGCGCTTTCCTGCATTTCGCGATGGGTTGGCTTCGTGCGTCCGTTTTTTCTAGGGGATTTTTGCATGAGTCTCGCGGTGTGTTTCCAATGCTCTCGCCTCTGTCCCGCGTCCCCGCACGCACGCTCGTGAAGCGCAGAGCTGTCGTCGGGGTTGGGCCCTGGAGTGCGGTGCCTGTAGAGTCATGGTTAATCTCGGGCATGCTTTCAGCTTGTGTCAACGTTGTATCCTTGCAGCTCATCTTGGAGAAATTTTGTCTCAGAGATGAGGACGGCCGCACATGAGAGGATCACCGTGTCGCGAGGCCCTCAGTTCTGCGAACAGGCAGGCTTCTTGCCCAGGACCTGTGGCCCACTGGAAGCCACAAGCACAAGTACACCACGTAGTTGTATGGAAACCCCAAATCATTCCCCCCTTAAGCAAAACCCTGAACCTTTTCTATATTTTCTTGGCAGTCCTTCTGCATCCCAGGACGCGCACCTACCCTGCAGTTCCTACAGTTCCTGCTGTTCCGGCAATGGCGCAACCGGTGACCACGCAAACCTACTGCGTCGTTGCTTGATTGCACTTGAAACTCCTTGAATCTTCACTTTCTCCACTTCGCGCCTCACGCCTGAGCCATGAATCCCCTGTTTCAGGCAAGCCCGCCGATAGTCGCGCCCGTGATCTCGGGAGGACTGCCGTTACGCATGCGTCGCCTTCTAGACCCCCACGCTCTTTGATATCTTTTTGCGCTGTCCCTCCCATGAGCACTCTACACCGAGCAAGGGCTGTTTTGCAGTTGATGATTGCAGGTGATGATGGTTTCACGGGTCATGTTTCTGTTTGTAGGGGCCACTTGTGAGGCTCTTGCAACTGGAGGCATGACAGAGGCTGAGGGAAATGATAGGACCCTACTTACAACGATCATTCGGTCTTCTGGAAGCTAGTGCTGGGGGGGCCCAATCGAACACCTGCCCCAGAGCAGGCATTGTGGCAGCCAGCAGCCGCAACAGCTCGCCTTCGCGGCGCATAGCCCGGGCACCCATGGCGGGATGTGGGGCCTCTAGCCTCATTCTGGGCTTGCCGCGGGCTTTAGTTCTGGGCTCCTTGTGAGGACTCTTAATTCAGGCGCTCTTTAGTGCACCGTTCTGGGCACCGACTACGGACATTACTGGAGAAATGACATCGCAGACTCTTTGTGAAGTTTCACTTGTACGGGTACTGGTCATGGCAGCATGGGTTGTGGTTAAGTTGGAGTTCGTTTCTTGGGTCCTTTGATGTTCTTTGTATCATGCGTTGGATTGGGAGCTCCGTATTCGCGACTCCAATCTGTTCAACTTACATGTCACTGTCTTGGGAGACTCTGAAACGTGTCCGAAGGCTCGGACTTGCAATAGTTGAACTCCCAACACCAGAGAAAATCATATCACAAAGGGACAAAAGCATTTTCCAGAGCAACCCAGGGGGAGCATACCGAAGTGAGCTGTGGAAAGGCGTGCGGCTCTCGGCTTTCGTGTTTGGGGCACTTGTGTCCGCGTTGTTCAGTCTAAGTGTTGGGCTCTCTGAGGCACTACCACGGCGAGCGTGCATACAATGCCACGGTCTACCCCTGAGCACAGCGTGATAGCAGAGTTGCCCAAGGATGCAGAGCGCAGTAGCCCTAAACCCATATTTACACACTCGAGGGTTGGCCCAACCCTGGGTTTGATAGAAAAGGCAGCGCCCCGAGGTAAAAGAGCCCCTCAGAAGGTGACCTTAGTATAATTTTTTCAACAAGGCAAGCCAGAGGGGATACATCATGGATCATGGAAGCTGACGAACTGCCTGCATTCAGAAAAGTCGATGTGGCAAGCTCTGCGCAGCTGTGAGTTTACATTCTGCGTCTGATATGTGCGGGGTTGTTCCATCTTGGGTCCCCTTATAGCGTTGAAAGTCCCCTTTACCAAGGAAGGCCCTCCCTTACCAAGGGCCACCGCAATGGCACCCGACGTCGGTCAACCCCATCATATTCAGAGGCGGTTGTTTTATGTAGTCTTGGGCTCAAAGTGGCCCCGTTGTCCTGGAAGGAGCTTGCAGACCAACAAAGTTCTTGAATCAAGCAAGGGGCTCCTTGTGTGGGGGGGTTTTTTGTCGATAGGTGAGGGTCGCACGTTAACATCGGCCCTTTGCTGCTAGGTTTCCTTGTCGAAAGGACCCCCAAGAGCCGGAGGTGTGTAGGTTTGGTGATCCTGACCGCGGCAGAGATGTTCTGATAGCTGCCCTGAGCCAGGATCCGTGTTTAACGGTAAATGCTTCTGTTTCACACACACCACGGGGGCAGAGCTCAGCCAAAGTAGTGGGCGGTCCGTGTGTTCAGGGGCTCATCAGGTCCATCTAAACCCTAAACCCTAAACCCTAAACCCTAAACCCTAAGCCCTAAGCCCTAAGCCCTAAACCCTAAACCCTAAACCCTAAACCCTAAACCGCACCTTGCTGGGCCCTTGAGCTGGACCTGCCCGGAAGCTCGCGCGCCCGCGATGGATTTTCCGCAGCTGCCCTGCATCCCCCCGACGGGGTTTGTGTTGGAGGCTTAGGCTTAGCCATCGCTTCGTCATCTCCAGCTCTATCCCCCTTGGGGAATTAATTTTGTATCTTTGTTTTTTTATACTAAACCCAAGAGGATACTAAGAATAATATTGTTTATTAAGGTTCTAAGGGGAGCATAGCCAAGTCTCTAAAGCCCTCTGAAGCTTCTGCCGGTTCGTTTTGCCGGGAGGGGGCTGTGTGGGTCTATCACCGGCCAGGGATGCGCGAGGCAGGGGCACGTTGAACTGCTGGAAAGATGTCATTGCAGTGGCTGTGAACTGCGGAGGTTCATCAAGGCACTGAGTGGGTAGCACGAAAGTTCACGAAAATTCACTCCGGCCTTCGTGGAGGGACTTTGCTTATTTCGTAAGGGTTTGGGGTGCTTTCAGACAGCTTCTGGTCCTTCAGGGGCAGTGCATGGATGCCTTGACGGTATCTTCTCGGCCCAACGTTCGATAAGTAACTGCGAGTCTGAATCCAGCACCCAGCACTTCTTCAATCGTGCGCATGCCCTCGTCAGAGGTGCAACAACCTAACCCCAACTCACATAGTACTACAGTGACTCTTGGTGCTTGCCACATGTGGTTGTTCGGTCCGGGGCCAAGTGCACCTGAGAGTTCCTTTGCTTGCAGCTCCTCATACGCTTCTACGATGTTCTCGGCAGGTATAGGGTGTATACTAGGCCTCTAGGCTTGATGGGCGTTAGAGGGTTCAGGGCTGAGGGGGGCCTTGTGACCGGGCACCAAGGTGTCCGTGATGGCGCCGGACACGCCGCAGCCTCGGCTTCTGCGTGGGGGGCAGGGCAGGCATGCGCTCCAGCCGCCTTGTACTGCGTTGTGAGAAGCCTTCGCGGACGGCCTGTGTCGAGAAGTCCTGAGGCTTGGATTCAAGGCTCAGCAGGCTGAGGTTCCCCGAATCCGCGATCTGAACCATCCTGAGCCCACTGCAACTTAGACACACCCCAGACCCTAAAACCCCTGAGCCCTCAACCCCAAAACCCTGTTCCCCCAGCTCCTCGACCCTCTTCCTGATGTAAACCCTAAACCCTAAACCCGGAACCCTGAACCCTACACCCTAAACCCTACCTAATGCACCCCAAGCATGACTCCTTGCGGGCATTGGCTGCTGGTGTCCCTGACGCTGGCCACCGGCCGCTCTGGCCACTCCGCCGAGCAGAACAGGTGGGACGATACACAGTAGAATGCAGTGGGGATTTAGGGGCACCTTCTTACGGAATCCCATTTTTGGGGATCTATATTACAGTAGGGGGTCCCTATTTTCGTAAACCTCGGTAGCTTCACCGGGGGTTTAAGGCTTCAAGGTAGGCCTGTTGAGGGTTGGGTTTTGGGTGTACCAGGGCCCAGGTCAGAAGGGAAGCATCTTAAGACCCTAAGCCCAACTCTCTGGGACATAACTGTCTGGGACATGTGACATGCAAAGTCCTAGATCCCGAGCCCTGAGCCCGGCTTTGTGCGTGTGCTCGCATGGCAGGAGCTGCTTCTGGAGTGCTGCGGCCAGGCTTGAGCGCATCGGGGATGGCAAGAAGCTTCCTAAGAGGGCGGGATGTTGAGGAGCTCCCAGCCCTAAACTCCCAACCCCGTTGAGCCCCACCCCCCCAAAGCCCCAACTGAAGCTGAGGGGTCAAAGAGCCTGAAGCTGTTCAAGCTTCGCGGCAGCCCTACACTGCCCTAAAAGCTTAAAAAGCTTTTAGCCCTAAGCCGCCCTGGGCCATCAAGGCTTCTGGTCTTTGCGGGACTATGTGAATCTGGTGCAGCAGCAGTGGCTTGGAGCGCCCTTGCACGTGGAGCAGGAGGGCACCAGCAGAGGGTTTTAGGACGAATTCGTGAAGGTCTGAAGTGAGCGATGTTCCGTTGCATGCGTGCGTGTGAGCCTCGTAGCCTTGCGTGCTCCCGGTAAGTTGCGCCGTTCCTTCTGTGGAAACGGAGCCAGCAGTTGCCATCATTCAAGCCCCCCCTGAGCCCAAGCCGTAAGATTCGAGAGCGTCATTTTAGCCAGGACCTGGGCATGCGGCACATCTACTTCGTGGCCGTGGCCTCCTTGGAGAGGACTGTTGGGTTCGGGGTCCGGCGCTTTGTGAGGGTCTTGGGCTATTAGGGATAGGGTTTTCCTTTGTGAAATGGCTGCATGGAGTTCAGGGTTCGGGGGTTTGGGAGTTAAGGCAATGGCTTGTCGCACCCTCCAGCACTTCCTCCCTGTCAAGCCCGACTGTAGCCTTGAGAGCTTCAAGTTATGGTTCACCTTTGGCATTCAAGCGGCGGAACAAGCTACCCTACAAAGTTTGGACCGGCCAAGGAGTAGAGAAGAGTGTATGCATGTGAACATGTGATCTGAAATGCCATGTCAAGTATACACATGGGATCATACTAACATACTAGACTATATTATCGTATAGTATTTTAGACATATACTATATACATACAACATATCATACGATAATCGTATCAAACAATGTGCTTCATCTTTCGGAGCCTGCGTTGCGCCAGGGCCGAGTTCGCGATTCGCATGGAGCGGACCTGGATGCATGCGGCCTCCTGGCCGCCCGAGCTCTTCTTAAGTGAGCTTCCCACAGGCTTTGTGGGGTTCAGGCCCCTTGAGGCTTTTTGGGTTTCCCCTAACCCTACAAACCCCAAACCCCTCCAAGAAACGAGGGCGGCCTGGCCTGGCAGGGAGGGTTGTTGACCCGAGGCCGCCAACCGGATCTATTTGGTGGATGGGTTGATACCAGGCCCAGGGTTCGGGGGTGCCGGGGCTCTAGAAGTTCAGTGTTTGTGGAACTTACTGGTTGTCAGTAGGGAAGCAGGGACGTCGGGAGATTGCCCTTGAAGTCTTTTATAAGGGGGTATCTAGAAAGGGATTCGACATGACGTTGGTGGCAGCCGCTGCAAGCTTAGCAGGTCTGCCGATGAGCTGCCAGGCGCGCGGGTTGTGGGACCTAACCTCTGCCTCGCATGGCACCAAGTTCCCCATCCATGAGGCCTTTGCTCCTAAAGTTATGGGGGAACATCGCGAGGTCGTGATGAACGATGGTGCGCCCGAGCCGCGGCGAGTCTCGGCCAGAACGCCAGAGAACGACTGCTAGCTGCGGCGACCATATCAGCAATGTATCATACTTTCACAGTCCTGCAACCTAGGACACAAGGATGCCGTGGCCGTGTCTCGCCTTGCGCCTACACATGTTGTCAGCATTCTTCGGGGTGGCTTGTAGCCGGACCCCGAAACCCCCAGCTCCTTGACTATTTTGACCCTGCATCGGGGCTAAGGTCTGATGATCTGGATGAACCAGGTCCGCACCCTGCAGCAGCCTGGCGGCCTCCCTCCCGACACGCGCTGGATCGTGCTTCTGGAAGACGACGTTTACATCAACCTCGCGCGGCTCTACTACTTCCTGGCTGGGCACGGGTCTACGGACAGGCACCCCGTGATGTTCACACACGCCCCCGGGCTGCACCGAGACCGGCTGCCAGACTTAAGAAGCCCGAGACTCGATTGACTGAATTTGAGAAGACATTGTGAACAAGCCCCCACAACCCGAGCTACAGCCCAGGTGCTGTCAGACACCGAGGCCTGATGGTCAGAAGAAGACTTCTTGGAAAGTTGGAGTTCAAAGGGCGCAGAAATAGCATGAAATAGCAGTTTGCGTGGGGGAGGGTTTAGGGGACAGGTTTGCCCAAAACGTGTGCCGCGGTGTGGGTGGGTGCGCGGGCGGGCGGGCGGGTGTGTGTGCACGCGCACTCCAAAGCCCTCGAGGTCTACGACTTCGACCGGCCCTGCCTCAGCGCGGGCGCCGCCATCCTCAGCCGTGAAGCTTTCGAGCAGCTGGCGCCGCATGCTTCCTGCAAGACGCGAGATTGCAGGGAGTGGTTCGTTGGGGTTATTGGTTTTCAACTCACGTAGGACCAGGCCTAGTTATCGTAACCATCGTTATGGTCAGGAGCTCACGTCGTGCTCAAATCCGCACAGGACCTGTCCTTACACCGGGTCCAACGAGATCTCCCTGGCCTACTGTGCTCTCTACACAGCCGTTCCGATGGTTCACGTCCCTGCAATGCACTGCCACACCGGCAGCTTGGCTTGCATTTGCCTTTTTCGGATGGAGCCGACAGTCCAAAAGAAAGGGCAGCTCGTTGAGGTACTAGAGATCACGGTTTGTACGGTCCCCGAAACTCACTTTGCCAGCGCTTTTCAGGGCGAAGTCCAAATCAGGTAGCTGCAGCCAGGCCCATGAAAGCTGCAGAGCCTACGATGAGAATCGTGGCAAAGCGGAACCCAGGATCTGCAAGTCGTTTCCCAAACTGTCGGCGAAAGACACGTCCTCCGTGGCTCCGTGTCTGTGTAGCAACCCGATGCCATCTTGAACCTGAAATGTGACCGTATCACTGGCGTGAAGAACAGAAGCCTCGAATCAGTAGGCTTGCAGTTGCGGGATTCGGCTCTACGCACGTTCTGTGTCCTGGATGCCAGCTCCTTGAAAAGGAGAGGTGGTCGCCTCTCCTTTTGGAATCGGAGCGCAGAGAGCCACAGCATAAGCGAGTGTCTAGCTAGCAAGGGCAAGTGCGACATCCCCCACACTTCCATGTCGACCGGCGTAGCCACAAATCTTTTCTTGACGCGTCGAGTGATCCGGCGGCAAGTCCACAAGTATGAGCTGCGCCCAGACCAGCTCCCCAGGCGGAGCCTGGGTGGGACTAGACGTGAAGGTCGTGGATGTCACCCAGAACATTTCGGACGATGGCAGGCTTCGGTCACTGCTTGGCACCCACTTCATCAGCAGATTTCCTGCAAGTCGGCAATTGCTGGACCACGCCCCTGAGTCACGCCAGGCCTCGAGCTTGCCTTGGCTCTGGGGCGGGGTCCAGTAGTTGGCGACTGGTAGGAAATCTATTGATGAAGTGGGTGCCAAGCAGTGACCACGATCCAGACTTTCGTACGCTGATGAGGAGGGCTGTAGACATCGTACCATACGACCAGAAGACACTCTAACTTGAAATCATAACTTCACAAACAAGTCTTAACGCAAGCTAACTTTACAGTTGTACGACGACATACCCAACAAGCAAGTCCAGTGTTAAAGTGAAGCCAGAGATCCCAGTCAAGTCCAAGAAAGAAGCAAGAGACTTCAATCAAGTCCAAGATGCCCGATGACTTGATCTCTCGACGCCGCTTAAAAAGAAGCGACGCGCGCGCCTGGAGCAGCATCGTCAGCCCCAGGGGCAAAGCGGACACTGGGATCAAGGTGTCGAAGCTGGCTATTTAAGCAGGGAAATGCAGGGAAGGCAATGACAAGAGTCTGCCTGTGGCCTGGGTCGAAGGCGTAGCAGACATCATGGCCTGGGTCGAAGGCCATAGCCGCGCGAGGTGATTTTTGACAAACATGTTTAGTGGATATCTTGGACTTGTATCCATGTTTTAGACAAAGATACAGACGGTTCTCAATGTGATGTACCCTATCACCCTGTGCAGAAAAGACTTTGTCGTGGCGTCGCCGAGAAGAGAGGAATGTGAAAAACATGTATGCATCTCGTTGAGGTACCATGGGCGACCAAGATCGCGGCCTCACCGTGGCTTGGCCAGATGGGGCGTTGAGAGATGTAGGAAGAAAAGCAGCCAGTGTGCACGCCGGGGTCGGGCCTTGTTGGGTTCTGCTTTGGCATCTTGCTTAGCATTTCGGGTGCTAGGAGGGGCCCAGGTGTAGAGACAGTGCCTCGATGTGCCTCGGCTCCCTTGCAGAGGCCGATCTGCTCGCTCACCACTGGATTTCTGCAGGCCTGGCTCAGCTCAAGAAAGTTGGAACATGGTGAAAGGAACCTTTCGTATAGCTTTTGGGGTATGGGGAGTAGTGTGCTGAAACCCGTAAACGCAGACAAGGCATCCGCGCAAACCCTAAGCCTAAGCCTTTTAAAAGCCCGCAGGAGCTTCGAAAACTCTGAACCTTAAGCCCAAAACCCGAGCACCCAAACACCCTAAACCTCTTGAAGCCCTACCATCCCCGCCCCATCAGGTGGCCTCTCCCAGTCGTCATTGCGGGAAGACGGGGCTCAGCACCATCCCTTCGAGGCGCGCAGAAAGGAAGCTTTATAGGGAAGGCTTTGCATTGTAGGGTTTAGGGAAAAGGGTGAAGGGTTTAGGGTGTAGGGTTTAGGATTCAGGGTTTGGGGTTTAAGGGTTTAGGGTTTAGGGTTTAGGGTTCAGGGTTCAGGGTTCAGGGTTTAGGGCAGCTTAGGGAGGTTCAGGGAGGGGCTTTCATCGGGCTCGGGGTCGCTGTCCCCACATACGAGGCTTCATGAGTATGCAGAAAACATGCAAACCTACACTGGAAGTCTCCCGCTGTCAGGATGACTTCCCGAACTTTTCATGCCTCGTGCCTGCAGCTTGGGGGAGGAAGGGGAAAGAGGGAGTCCAGAGGGCCCAGTGATACATGAGGACATACCAATACGCAGGTGTCTTCGCAATGTTATTTGTGACTGACATGTGTCGAACATCTGAGAAAGCGTGGCACAACATTATTTTATGCGGGAATGTGGCAGGATCGCTGAGCAGAAATCTTTGAGTTGCCTGACAACGCCAAATCCACTTGAGGCCCTAAGGGCCCCAAAGGACCCCAAAGGGCCCCAAAAGACCCCAAAAGTACAAAGGCCCCAAAGACCCCAAAGGACCCCAAAGGCCCCAAAGGCCCTATAAACTTTCAACCCTCCGACCCGACCGCGGCCGGCAGCCGAAGGCAGTTTACCTTCGACCCCGACATGGACCCTACAGCAGCTTGCGGAAAGGACGCCAAAACTGCAGAGTTCCTAAAAGGCAGAGTATGAGAGGGGTTGCGTGTAATAAAGGCCTCTGGGGGTTTAGGGTTTCCGACAGGTTCTACATGTCATGTACCTCAGAAATAGCTCGAACAGAAGGCCCTGAACCCCCCAAACCCCAAACCCTAGAAACAGCGTCTCCGCGCCTTTCATTGCGCAGGATCCGGTTCTGCAAGCCGGGCCCCGCGACCTGGCTTTGAGCTGTGCCTGAATCCCACAGTCTCGTGTGGGGGTTTTCCAAAATTTTGGGGTGCCTTCTCCTATAAGAAGGATTGCCAAAACCCCTTGAGATTGTACCAGGCCAATCTTCCAGGATGCGATAAAATGCTGGATGCTTTCAAACAGGATCTTGAAACCTTCCCCCAACCCCGCCGCGAGAAGTGCAGGGGAACAAGAACAAACTGCGAAACTTCTCGTGCTCAAAGGGTCTAGGGATGTAGGGTTGCTTTCAAGGGGTTGGGTTTCATTGAGAGTAGTTGAGGGGCTCCGATTACTTTTGCTCTTCTTTTTTTTTGGGGGGGGGTTGAGGAGTCTTCACCCCTTAAACATCTTGAAGCCACAAAGGCTCGAAACCTCCCCACACTAAACCCCCTTAATCCCCGTGAACTCCCTGAACCCCCTGAAATCCTAGTCTGAAAACGCGAAAGGGCCCGAAATGTGAGCCCCTTCGAAACCCGAAAGCCTTAAACCCCTAAGCCCGCAAACCCCCAAACCCCCAAACCCCCAAACCCCCAAACCCCTCAACCCCACTTCGTAAAGCCAACAAAAACCAACCAAAAACAAAGAACCCATAAAGGAGAATCAAGCAGGATCAGGGCCAAAAGGCTTATAAGCCCCAGACCATGAACCCCCCTGAACCCTCTAAGGCTCCTGAGCCGGCCCGGCCGGCCCAGACCGCGGGCCACCTCGGCCCGGAGACTGTGGACGACTACTTCGAGGACCCTCCGTGTGGAGGTGAGAGGGTTCAACCTAGGGGTTTTGGGGGTCTAGGGTTTGGGGGTTTGGGGTTTGGGTTTTGGGGTTCAGGGTTTGGGGTGTAGGTGTAGGGTTCAGGGTTGCCCACAAAAACCCCCCTGGACTGAACCCGAAACCCGAAAGCCATCGAAAACCAACCTAAATCCTGCCTGAAATCCTTGAAATCCCCCCTTAAATCCCCTCCCATTCCTCCCCATCAACCCCAAAACCCCCCCAAATTGTGTACAACACCCACCGAAGAGCTCCAAGCACGAGGACCGGTGGCCACGTCGCTACCGCGACCTGGAGGAGGTGAGCTTCGAGGACTTCACGGTGCGGAAGGCAGCGACATGGGGTTACGAAAATAAGGAAAATAAGAGACCCCTTATATTGGCCCCCACATAGCAGGATTTCCTTGTAAAAGGTACCCTAAGTTCGGAATGCCCCACATGGGGTTTAATGGTGCACGCGGTGTCATCGGGTCCCCTCTATAAAGTCAAGTTGGCCGAACTATTCAGGACACCCGAACTGTTTGGGGGTGCGCGGTGGGATCCGCAATTCAGTCAAATAAAGCGGGAGCGGTAAGACAATTTCGTGCGGGGCGCCTTTAGAGTCAATTGCCGGGCCTCGCTGTCCCGTTTAACCTCGTCCCAAAATCAAAAAGCCGCGTAAAGTGAGCCCAAACTGCTTCGACTGTTCAGGGGGGGGGAGGGGCGGCACAGCAAGGCAGGTGCAACATTGGGGTTTGTGGACATGCCTTCCTTCTAGGAACCTGTTCTACAAGGGGCGTTCCATGAGCCCTGACAAGATCTGAGCCCTAAAGCCGACGAACCCTTTTGTGTTTGGGGTTTATAGGGCTCTTGGGTTCCGAAACCCCAAGACAAAGCTCAAAGGCCCGGCACGAGGGGCGCTGGGCCCTGCTGCGGCCAGGGGGCGCCTGGCTCCACCGGCCCGCACTGGGCGCCTTCCTAGAGGTGACCTGCAGCGGGTTCAGGGTTCGGGTGCTTTGTCGTCCCAAGGCCCTTCAGCTTATGGTCCAAAACTTTAACTCCAGACCGTGGGGCTCCAGGATTTTTGAGGGCGTCGGTCCCCCGAACCCCAAACCCTCAAGTCGAAAACCCTCAAACCCACGTTCGCTCCAGCCTGCGGCAGAGCCCGAGGAACTGCAGCGCTCTGGGCTGGAAGTGGGTAGCTCCTCGGCCGTACATTCGGTCTCAAACCCTAAGACCTATGCGCCGACGAAGCCCGACAGGCCCAGCTAAGTCCCACAAGTCCTCTAAGCCCCATGAGCCCTCTCTCACCTTCTGTTTTTGAGGCGTGGCCTTTGCTTTCCTGCAGGATGGGGCCAGGTGCCAAGATTCTTGCGTTTGGGGTCCGGCACGACTGCACGCACGAGAGTCCGATAAGAAAAGAGCTAAAGCCCTAGAGCCTTAAAGTCCTACTCCGGCCCTACAGCCCTTCTTACCTGAACACCCCAAAACCCCCAAAGCCCTAACACCCGGGAGCCCTAGACCCCAAACCCCAAAAACGCAACACCGAGGCCATCGACGTGCGGCCGGGCCTGGTCCTGAGCCCCTCGGCGCTGCGTGCCCTGTACCGTGCCCCAGGCAGCCCAGTAGGTTGCCAGCGGTCATTCGCTACCGACGAGCGAATGATATCTAATGACAGCTACACATGGTTGTGCGTTTAGGGTTGAGGGTCAGGGTATGATTCTTCCCCCCCCCCCGAGCCCACCAGCCTTGAGATTACGGAAGTGCTGCGCTTGGGAGGTAGGCAAGCTCCTTCAAGGTAAGAAGGGTCCAGGTCTTGGCTCACCTCCTCACGTGAATGAGCTGCAGCTTTGGGATATTGAGAGTCGTGTTGGTGTAGAACCGGGGCAGCGGGCAGCAATCTGGGAACACCTCCCTATGTCATTTCATGCGCGGCTGCGTCTACGAGTCTACACGATTCTCTAAACTGAGTGTCCTTTCTGGCTCCGAAAAGCGACCCGATCCTGCACCTCCGCGCATTTCTTGAAGACCCTCGGTGGCGGCAGGTGGCATTGAGCAGCTGACGGTGGCAGGCCTTCACGAACGGGCGGTGCGTGTGGTGCCAAGGCATTGAATAGAGCGCCTCACGCCCCGAACACTAGAGCCCTAAGCTTTCCTTAGGCCTACACCCCCAGACCCTGAACCCTGAACCCTGGGAACCCTAAACCCCAAAGCATGCCTTTCACACCACGAACCCGAAAATTAGCCTTGACGGGTATCAGATTCCAAGATCGCCCCCTGAAGCCCCCCAAAGAGCATCGTACCCGAGGAAGATGCACGAAGATCCGGGGTTGTTCCCCGGCTCCGAAGCTCAACCCTCAAGTAATTGGCGCGCACACAGAGCCCTTCACCTGCTTTAAAGTTGGGGATTCTCATTTGCGGACTTCACCGGCTTTTGTGAGCCGGACTCCTGAAGGGGTGTTTGCCCGAAGAGGGATCTGATCCAAAGTTTGGATAACTTCTTGGGGTGCTTTCTATAACCTAAAGTTTCCCCCTAAACCCGACACCCCTAAACCATAAATCGTGAACCCTAAGCCCCTATGCGACTTATTCTCACGCCGGGCCCTCCATCCAAAAGGTGCACACGCCGCTGCTGGTCCCGGAGTTGACGGCCCTGCCCAGGAGCGCAAGGAATTTCTGGGCTGGGCCTCCTGAGTTGGTGTTTGGGTTTGGGCTTCGGGTGTTTCGGGTTTCGGGTTTGGGGGGTCTGGGGTTGTGGAGGTTGAGGGTTTAGGGTTCGGGGTGATGGTTCGGGGCGGAGGGGAGTCAGGGCTTTAGTGAAGGCCGACACCATGCAATACACGACATGACATTCCTCTACGCTACCTTTCACGTCATGGCATGCCGTTGCACAAGACTCTGCATTGATCTCCAGTCCATGTGCACCTTTGCACATACACGCATGTAGACGATTAAATAGGTCAGTATGAGATTTTCAGACAAAATCGGCATTCATTGGCTCATTGTCTTGGTGGAATTTGGTCAGCCTTCTCGGCCTCGGACAAGCTCAAAGGCGCTTGGGGAATGCCTAGTGCTCCAAGTACGCCCCCAGCGATGTGAGACCCATGGTACCTTCTTTCTTTGTTATTCATATTTGTTTTTTTGTTTTTCTAAAGGCAGTTCCTCTTAACGGGTACACTTCAAAGGAGCCTGGTGGGCTACCTATCCGAGGGAGTCCTCAGCGGCATCTGGGCCATCGGCGGGGTGAACGATGAGTCCGTGCGTGAGGTGCTCTGGCCTGGTACAACTGTCTACAGGGTTTAGGGTTTAGGGTTTAGGGTTTGTTCTGCACGAGGGCCGCTGGTAACAAGGGGTTCGGAGGGTCTGGGGTGTTCGGGTTTTTAAGGTTGGGGGCTCGCAGCTGCTAGGACCTGGCGATGAAGGCCGCCGACCGCCGATTCTTTGCTGGGCTGTTGCAGGCATGAGGGCGGGATTGGGTGAGGGTTGTTCTGGTTCTGGTTCTGTTTCTGTTTCTGTTCTGTTTCTGTTCTGTTTCAACGGGACGTTGCCTAAAAATCATGCCTGGAAGTCAGGGCAAACTCCTGACAAGGGCACCAGTCCCTGGAGTAGAGGTCGTGAAATGCCCGTCAGCAGGGCCATCGGCCAGGAGCATGCCTTCCCACGCGGGTTGAGTTGTTCCTCGAATTGGGTCCTTTCAAGACGCAATCTACCACCCACAGGCCGCTGCACAATGTCAAAGATCGGGAACACACAACAGGTCAGGCACCCTCGAACATGGCCACAACTTTTTAAGCACAACGACTGCGTGCATGCAGCCTGGGCCATGCGAGCAGCAAGCAACGATACAAAGTTTGTATTACAAACACAGACAAAGCAACTGATATGCACAAGCCCACGTGGTATACATTTGGATGAGGGACTTGTTTCGCCCTAGATCCGCGAAAAGCACAAAGCTTGCAGAGAGAAAAGACCTAGCAGCCAAGCGCAAGCGCAGGCGGAGCTTCGACGTTTTCTGGATGATTGTTGGCTTAAAAAAGCAGTCGGCCTGGGCGGGATGCCCCGCCATGTCCAAACAACTTCCCGGATCTTCACGTGAAAGCCTCAACGTCCTAAGTGAAAGCCGGCAAGAGGCAAGACAGCATTTTCACGAAGAGCAACATGCCACTACGCAGGCGCAGCGCGGGACGTTCTCCGCGTCCTGAATCTTAGCTTTCGCATCTTTAGCCGTGGAAGCATCAACATCCAAAGCCACGATGGTCTTGCCGGTCAGCGTCTTCACGAAAAACTGCAAGCCACCGTGCTGGTGCAGCGCCAGGTGGAGTGTCGACTCTTTTTGGACTTTGTATCTTCGCATTCACCGCCGTCGATCGTGCAAGGCTCCTTGCAGAAGCCGGCGAGCTCCATTCCCCACATGCCATAATCACTCCGGTGGCTACGTGATTTGCGCTGGTGCAGTGTTCGAGCCCCTGTTTGCAGGGTTGAGGGTTAGGGGCAAGGAGGGCTTAGGTTGAAGTCTCGGGCAACAGCGATTGGGCCACAGACTCGTCCACCCAAACCTTTCGGCACCAGACCCACCCTCAAATCTCCTAAGGGCCCAAGAGCCCCACAATCCTTTCATCGCCAAGTCCTAACCCTAAGCCACTGAATCCCAACACATGTGGAGGAGAACTTCGAGGACCTGCCCATCGAGGCTTGCAGCCCAGGCGCGCTGGAGGAGGCGCAGCGCTGGCAGCGATTCTTGCACAACGACGACGAGCACATCAAGGAGGGCTCAGGGTTTTCGAGGCTTGGAGATGGGGTTTGCGGTCGCGTTGGCATGTTTCTATGGTTCAAGGGGTTTGCGTAAAGGACTTCATCGAGCTGGCCTTGGGGCCAAGAAGGAGTGGCAGAGTTCCGAGTACTTTGACCCTTCAAGCTCACAAGCGTCCCCAAACCCAAAGACCAACCTCCCTCTCCAGGTAGTCCGCGGCTTCCAATCCGGGCGGCGGGAGTTCCGCACGCTGCACGCCATGTACCGGTCCGAGACCGGGGGCACTTTGCCCTACCATGGCATGCACCAGGAGACCGTGACTTGGCTGAGCAAATCTCTACGACTCTACGTGTCGCGAGGCCTTCTTGTGTGTGCAGTGTTGAGAAGGTCCTGCCGCTGTGACTCAATGTTTAGCTAACACTGAGGGAGCACCGATGGCAATGGTAGGAGACTAGAATCACAAATTGTGGATGTTGTGTGGTATGTAGAGCCCAGGTCAGGTAAGTAGTCTCGCACCGGTCTTGGGAAGATCAGCTGCAGAGGGGGGCAAGAGTCCCGATACCCAAAAGAGCGCAGCCGAGGTGCTAGTAGCGCGGACGTGCGAGGCCGATGCGAGTTGAAAAAAGGCCCTCAAGTGCCGAAGTCCTCGGCCCCGGCGGCCCCAGGTGCGTCTGAGTTCTTACTCTCCTCCCAGGCTGCCCCCAATAGCTCCGAGTTTCGAGATATCAGGGCTCTGCCTGCAAGAGAGCTGCTGGTACTGGGGTCATGGGTTGCACTGTTTGGAACTCCAAACAACTCCTCATACACCACCTCCGACGCTCAGGTCCTCAAATGAGGCAAATCCATTGAGCAACCTGCGTTTGCCAGCGCTTTCCTCAGCTGCTTCGTCACGCGCACATGGCGAGGCTCTGGTCCATCACGTGGCCCTGCAACCCTCATCAAACCTTAGCTGCCTTAGCATACCGGCCGAAGCAGTTCAGGCCAGCGAGGATCTCCTTGGGGCTTTCAGGTACATAAAAAAAAAGAGCAGAGCCAGGCAGGGCCTTGCAGAGCCCTTTCTTGAGGCCACAGATCACTTAGCCGTGGGCCACACGCTGAGCTCTCGCAGCGCCAAGAGCATGCACGCCATCAGCGAGGCGGGGCGGGAGGGGGGGGGGATTCTCCCATGTGTTTCCTGGCACCACGTCACATAAAAGCGAGTCTTGTAGCTGACGCTCGGACCTTTGCATAAAACCCCCATAAACCTATTCTGGGCTCTTGGCACCCTGCCGAGTTTGCCAGGATGTGCCTACAATAAGTCCGACTACTGCCTCACCGCAGGCGAGCAGAGATCAGGAGTGGTGACAACAGGGAAGAGCCCTGAACCCCAGTTTTCTAAACATGTCTAAACCCCTAAAAACTCGGCCCTGAACCCTCAACCTCGAAGTATCCCAAGCCCTGAACCCTTCACGCGTAGCCCGAAGTTGCTAACCTCTGCCCTGAAGGAACCCGAACCACTACAAGAAAGTTGGGGTGTAGGGTAGTTTGGGATAGCTTGTGGGGCAGTTTGGCCCCCCCCCAAAACCCCCCCCCAACCCCCCCCCAACCCCCCCCCCAACCCCCCCCCCCAACCCCCCCCCCCAACCCCCCCCCCAACCCCCCCCCCCCAACCCCCCCCCAACCCCCCCCAACCCCCCCCAACCCCCCCCCACCCCCCCCCAACCCCCCCCCACCCCCCCCCCCCCCCCCCCAACCCCCCCCCAACCCCCCCCCCAACCCCCCCCCAACCCCCCCCCAACCCCCCCCAACCCCCCCCCCCCCACGTCTCCGAGGATGGCGACTGTTTGGAGTCACCTGGTAGCCAGGAGCTCCGGGCGTAGGGTTTAGGGTTTAGGGTTGAGGGCCTGAGGGTTGAGGGTTTCGGGTTTAGGGTTTAGGGGCATGGTACCTTTTCCTGTCGGTGGTGTGGGTAGATGTTGCA
The DNA here is from genome assembly GCA_905221605.1 of Symbiodinium natans. Classification (NCBI taxonomy): domain Eukaryota; class Dinophyceae; order Suessiales; family Symbiodiniaceae; genus Symbiodinium; species Symbiodinium natans. The sequence goes on from CAJNDS010002102.1 coordinate 1,509,961, forward strand.
GCCGAACAGCTTTTTACTCCCCAAGCCCGCATGCTACTCTCTGCATGCGAAATGTGGCCGTTCTCTTGGTGCTAGCCCTTTTCTTGCACCAGTATCAGGGCCCAAGTTGTAATAAGTACTTACAAAGCGAGCTGATTCTTGCGCCTTGGCAAGAGTTGCAAGGTGAGTTTGCTGCCTTCAGGGGGTCTTTCCCGTTTTGCGTCGCCAGCCGCCGCGGCAGGACGTGAGCAAGTCGACAAAGACAACTGACATCTTTGGAGACGAGGCAGGGCTGGCGAGGGGCACATGTTTCAATGCATTGTTACAGCATCTCAGTACTTCGGTGGGTGCAGGAACTGCAGGGGTTGAAGAGCTTTGTGGGAAGGGTGCAAGATAGTGGCGGAAGGTATGGCCCCAAAGGTCCAGTAAGCGCAAGGCTGAAATTTGGGGCCTTAAGGGTCTTGAAGGTTTTGGGGAGACTATGGATTGAACCGGGCCGGCGCCAGATCACTGTTTGAGATGTCTTACTCGTAGAAACCGTCTTCGAGCATAGCCTACTGTATATCCTCTGCGGAAGTGCTTTATGCCACGCAGCAGCACCTGCTTCTCAGCTTCTCACGCGAGTCACAGGTAGGGAGAACTCCGAACTCCGAGCAAGCCCTTGGGGACATGTCATGCTTTCTCTCCTGCGGTTTCAAAGCACCTTCTTAGAAAACGATCTCGACCTGGGATGCAAAATGCCCCGGGCAGGGCGTGTTCTCGGCGGCGCACATGAGAATTCCCTTGAGCGTCGCTGGGCTGCAGTCAGAGCTGTGGCATCTAAATAAAACGCTACTCCCCACCTCTGCTCGGTGGTGCTGCGCTTCTTTGTGTGGGAGGGACGGGGCTGAACCCCTCGTCCCCAAGATGAGTAGACAAGCTCCAGTTGCAAGAAGAAGGTCCAGTTTCTTGGGCAGCCGGAAAGCGAACCTAAACTAGACCCTAAACCCTAGACCCAAGACCTTAAACCCTGAACCCTGAACCCGAAACCCTGAACCCTGAACCCTCCTCCAACAGGCCCGGAGCACGGGCACACGTGGCGGCCTGGAGGATGACGAGGACGCCTGCTTCAGGGGAAGTGCTTCTAGCCTGGCTAAGGGTTTATTAAGGGTCTATAAGAGGGTTTACAAGGGTTTATAAAGAGTTTTTGAGGGTTTATAAGAGGGTTTACAAGGGTCTATGAAGGGTTTTTGAGGGTTTGTAAGGTGGGTTTAGAAGGGTTCAGGGTTTTGGGGCTTTGGGGTTACCAGTTTAGGGTCATTGGGTGTGAAGATGTATCAGGTTTAGGGACTTGCGTCTTAAGGCCACAAAGCCCTAAAGTCCTACGGAATTGAGCAAGAGTCGAAACGCTTGCAGTGCCGAAAGCCTATGGCGGGTGGGCTACAACCCTGAACTCAAAACATGTCCCCAAGCCCTAGAAAGCCCCCAGAGCCCAGAAGATTCTGAACCCTAAGCACCCCCCAGGTCACTCTCAGACGTCCCCCCCACCCCTCCTTTTCCCCGGCCCTTTTTCTCCCGAAGTAAAGCCCCCCGATGCAGGGGATCCCAGCAACCTTGAAGTTCAACAGCATGATGACCGACATCAGCTACGACGAGGTGGCTGGTGGTGTGGGTTGCTGTTAGGGGATGAGTCGGTGAAGTTGCCACCAATGATGTGGGTCTTGCAATATGCTTCCTGTGTTCTATGGCAGCTTAGTTTAAGTTCCTTAGCAGCAACCCCCAGGTGAGCTCGTTGGCTTCGGGGGCCTCGGGGTGGGGCGGGGGTGGGGGGGACTTGGTTGGTGAATTTGGGGTCCTGCACCCTGCACCCTGCAAGCCCCTTCCTCAGGGTTTGCAGGTGGCAGGGTTTTGCGATTGAGCTTTGCGTGGAGCGCTAGTGCATAATATTGCAAAGCAGAAATTAGGGATTTGGGGGGTTCTTCTCTGTTGGACTTGCCAGGGTGTGCAGCCCATGCACTCCATGCCGAACTTGACCTATTGGCAGGCCGGAGGGGGGGGGAGTCTGAACTAGACACAGCCCTGAACCCATACCGTACGCAAAGCCCTTAAACATCTTGAACCTAGACGCTGTGACCGCAGCCCTCGCGGCCCCCCCTGACTGCAGGGCCGGCGCAACAGCGGCATCAAGCTTGGAAGAGGTCGGGCGAGTTGCTTCGCTGAGGGCGGTTCAGGCGGTTGCGTGGTTTTCTCGGAGCGTCCTCCTTGCCCAGGTGACGAGGATGACATGGAGGCCCAGAAGCGAAGATGCCAAGTCGGCTCTCGTGCCTTTTTTGGAGCCCTAAATCCTAAGCCCAACCCTGCATTCCCCAAAGCGGCTCCCCTTTTACAAGTGGCTTCCAGTACAAAAGAAGCCCTTAAGGGGGAAGCCCCGTGGCTCCTGCCCTCAACCCCACAATCTCGAAAAGTCTCGTCAGGATGCCATGATGATGACCAAGTACCCCAGCATACTGACGGACTGTGGGGACGAGGCTCTGAAGTTTGCTGGTGCTCGTGTTTGGGGCTCCTTACATCGAGGTTGAGTATGTAGGGAGTCTCGGGCTTAGCTACTATTGCTTAAGAACCTCCCCCCCCCCCCCCCAAAAAAAAAAAGGAATGCTAATCCCTATATTGCCCTAATGCGGAAGATTCTTGGAGTTGGTCAAAACACCTGTTCTCATGAATTGCCCTATATCTCCCTTGTAAACCAATTTTGGAACACTGGATAATTTCCCAGAAGGACCTCTCTGATCAACCCCCATACCTTGACGTCACCCAGCCCTGAGTTCTCGATGCTCGCTGACTCCGATTCCTCGCCATGCTAGGATAGCAGCTGTTTGAGCGGTTGCTGCCCGGCATTCCGTACCTAGTCCCCCTGCCCGAAGCCCCCAAACCCTGACCCACAAGACTTGAAACCCTAAACCCTAAACCCTAAACCCCAAACCCCAAACCCCAAACCCCAAACCCCAAACCCCAAACCCCAAACCCTAAAGCACGGCAAGGGCTGGTACGCGGCCCCGCCACCCCAGCGGCCGGCCAGCACCGGGGGCATGCAGCACCTTCAGGTGACCGGGGCCGCGACCCCAACTCGGGGGGCTCAAGCTTTTTGGGTGGAATCATCGTTTTATCATGATTCTTCGTATTGGTATTTGTGTTTTCGGGTGATTTGTTCAGGGTTTAGAAGTTTAGGGG